>JANUWF010001479.1:1800000-2282573 GCA_026120185.1 Voacanga thouarsii | reverse complement strand
ATCATGCTAAAGCTCTAATGATGGAATTTGAACCCAAGACCTCAAGAATTAATTCCAAAGCTCTAACCACTAAATCACAACAACTCTTATTCTTATTTTCTCTCTAAAATATTTTTTCTATTTAATCCTCAAGTTATCTCCCTATTTTTACCTCAGGCAAAAATTACCATTTTGCCCTTTTTACTCAACAACCATAATCAAGCCCTCTAGACTATAAAACCCAAATCTAAAGCACATAAAATCATCTAAAAATATATTTAAACATGCAATAAAGTATGATATGCATCCCAACCCCCTTACACTAAGGTTGGTTCCGATTAGGGTTTCACAAACCAACCATTGATTACTTAAGTTCAATTCTTAACCTTCTTTCTCAATTTAGTTAAGATAGCAATTATATAGAACTAATTAAATTAAACTCAATTCTAACTTCATTTTCCAAGTTCATTAGAAAGAAAATTCAACTTCATCAATCTACCAAAGAAAAACAAATAATTAAATACCAAGAACAATAATTAATTTATCAAAAAATAAATAAATTACAATATCATGAATCCAAAAATAATATTCAATTACAATTAAAGCTTTGATCTCATCATTATTCAAAGAAAAAGAAAACAAAGGTCTTAGAAAGAACTAATAGACAAGCCTCATTCTTCCTCTGAAGACTTCCTTGAAATAACGCTCCCTAAGTAATGAATTCTTCTTCTAATAAGTAACTTCAACTTTGATCCTTGAATTCGTACGTTAATCCTCATTTTTTCTTATTTAAATGGGCCTCTTGGTTGCCTAAAAACGTTCCTTAGAAGTTCTGGGTTGAGTACAGGTTGAAAACAATTAAGCTGCTTATGAAATTCCCAATTCTGTTTGCAACAGAACTCTCAATTGCCTCTAGATACTAGGGCCGGTGCCTGGTCATTTCATCTGGACTAGTGATGGTCCAACTCTAGAATTTTTTAGTATTGCTTTGTTTTTTCCTTTGTTTTTTTAGATTAAATCCAAGGCCGAGTCAGTACTGTTGAGTAGGCACCTGGTCTGTTCTGGAAATCTACAATTTCGCTCCAAATCCTTCAATTCTTGTATCACAAACATTTTTCACAGGTAAAATATCAAATAGGGAGGGAAATGACTAGTCAATGAATCAAAAATATCACAAATAGGAAAATATAAATAAAATTAGGCCTTATCACATTCCCTCACACTTAAGCTTTACTTATCCTCAAGCAAACAAGAATGAAAGACAAAGAAAATAGCTTATGAACAAGACAAAACAGCTCATCATATTTATTTAAAGTAAATTCATCCAAGTAAAGTGATAACCTTCTTCCAACCTTAAAACATAAAACTTATCATTCATTCAACCCTTTCAAAATCTTGCTAACACATGTATTAAATCAAATAATCCCAAAGCCATCAAAGTTAAGTTAAACAAGCTTATATCTAGTACAAAAGCATTATTCCACCCTTTAAGCAAAAATATAGACAACACAACTCATACAAGTCAAGCTAATTAACCAATTCAAGCATTATGAATTCAAATTTGTACAACCTCAAGTAGTAGAATAGGTGTGAAACCCCACCTAAAGACAACCCTAGAGTAAGGGGGGTCAGGATGCATATCATATTATTTTACATGAATATATATATATATATATATATATATATATATATATATATTCAAATGATTTTATGTGCTTTAGAATTATGATTTATAGGTTAAAAGGCTTAGTTATGATTATTGAGTAGGAAGGGTAAAATGGTAATTTTGCTTGAGGTTAAAATAGGAAGATAGCTTGAGGATTAAATAAGAATAATATTTGGGTGAGAAAATACGAAAAAGAGTTGTTGTGGTTTAGTGGTTAGAGCTTTGAAAGAGTTCAAATCCCATCATTTAAGTTTTTATCATGATTATCTTAGTTAAGTTTAAATTTTTTGTTTTCTTGCATTCCATAAAAATAGGAATGTTGTCCTAGGAGAAACATGAAGAGAATGTCCTAACCCTATCATCATAACCTAAAAAGAATTCTAGAGGAATTCTTGTCCTTTTATTACCTCTAGCTTGTCCTAAACTCTTCACCAATTAAATTTGTTCAAAATTTATCCAAATTCATGTTTTTAATTCCAAAAAATTTAGCAAGGATTCTTGGTCTTTGAATTTCAAAAATGAATCTTGGAGGCTGGAGATTTGACTGAAAATAGAAGAGGAGTTAGGGAAGGTTCCCAAGAGAAATTAATCTCTATGGTTGAACATTCAAACTCCACTCCATAGTGTTCGTATTCTTCATGAAAAAAATCTGGAAATTTTCTAGATTCTTGAGCAGTCTAGCCTTCGAAAATATCAACCATCTTTCTTAATCATTTGCTGCTAGAAAAATGACCAATTTATTCGGCTTGAAGATTAAAATTCCTTTGCAAAAATCGGACTGCACAAAAACTGCACAAACCAGAAAAAATCTGGGCAGTTTCGCTGCATAGCAGCCTAGAAATGGAGCTGTTTTCTTCTGTCATCAACTCAGCAAAATGCCTCTGTTTTTCCTCCATAAAAATGCTGGAAACCAGCCTTAAAGGACCTTCAAACACCTCTCAAAAATCTCTGCAAATGGGACTGGAATATTGCAGAAAACTGCACAGAAAATTTGCAGCAAACCTTTGAAACATAAGCACCATGAAACCAGAAAATTTCCAGCTTTATTCCCTTCAAGCCTTGGTCGAAAACCACCTTCAAACCTCTGTAAATTAATCCTTGTTCAGTCATTAACTAAAAACCATTAACCCCTCTGCTTACCTTGCACATTTGGACTCCATAACCACACCTCAAATATTTCCTACAATTACTCCATTCAAACTTCCATTTGAATTTCAAAATTTCCAGCATTTGCTCCATGAAAACACCTTTGGACTAGGCTTCATAATCAGAAATTCCTCTGCTGTTGAGCTCAGAATTTCAACCTGCCTTAAACCTCCATCAATCTTCATTCATTTTAGCAAAACATAGCAGTCCAGCCGGCTCCATTACAGCTCCAAGAAACCTCCATCAATCAAACGCCATTAACATATCTTCTACCTCAAACCACTCCTCAAATCTCTCCATTTGAATTTTAAACAACCAGATTTTCTCTTCCACTCTAAGCTGAAAACCAAAATCCCCGAACTCCCTTAATCATTCGGCTAGCTCTCTCCAGAAATTCATCTAGCATTTTTCCCTCAAATTCTCTCCATTTTCACCAAGAACATACATTACCTTTCTTCAAGCCAAAGACCACTCTAAACACCTCCAACCCTCTAAAAAACTCCAGAATACTCCTACATACTCCCTAGAGTTCATTTCTGGAATTTATAACATCAAATCTCGAAAACAAAAATTGACATTCGGATCAAAACCAGTTTTTTTTCCTTGAAGTCTCAAGAACATCATCAAGGTAACCAAGAACAACTTTTTTGTTCTTCTTCTTCCCTTCAACCTTTAACATATCATGCTAATTCTCTTTCTCTCTCTCTCTCTCTCTCAGCTGAAATAGTTGTTACAACCATGGCTGTTTTTCTCCTCCTCTCTTGGACAATTCAAGACTCTCAAGCGCGTGGACCTTCTTAAATCTTCATCGAAATAATCATAAACCAAGTATTTCTTCCAAGTATTATCTATTAAAAATTAATTAAAAAATTAATTGTAATTTATTATTTATTTATTATCAAACCATTTTTAAATTACCATATACTAATATTTAACAATTAAACCCTAGTTTTATTTATTAGCAATAGTACTCAAGATTTATTATTTGAACCTATAACTTATTAATAATTATTTTGCAACCCATAGTTATTTTAACTTATCAAGCGAGACTTATTTTATAAAATTCTTTATCATCTAGCCTTAAAGCTTATGACATTAGGGTCATGATTGTAATAAGTGGAATTAGGATTATTTATGTAAGCAAATATAGCTTGAGTATAACCTTATATCTTGTATTTGCCCCAGCCGGGTTAGGTTAGCCTTGAAAGATTTTGAAATTGAGCAAGCAAAGGATCAGGTATGCTCCTACATGGAACTTTGTGAAGACCAAAATTTTGTAGCAAGCCAAATGCGATATGTATGGACATTCATTTTGTAAAGGTAATTAAGGACAATTTTTTTCTTTTTATTCCAGTTACGCAAATCATTTGAAAATTAAACAAGCAGTTTTAGATAAAATGCTAAACTCGTTCTAAAACCCAACTTCGACAAGAATTTTAGAAACCCTTAATTGCTATTTCAAAGAAAATCATTGTGTGATCAATTTTCTCCCAAGTAGGACAATCAACGTTATGTACTCAATAAGGGTAGACTACTAGGACTACTTTTTGAAGGGTTTGGGTAAGTCTCTCAGTAAGTGGTCACCTCTGAGGGGTGAGTCCTTCCTGGATAGGATGCTAGTCCGGTAGTTCAAGCCTGTCCGAGCTAGCAAGTTTCAATCATGTGGACTGTGTATTTTTGGAGTGGACAACCGGTAAGTTTGGGTGTAGAGAATGAGGAATATCTCACCTAGTAGGCCGTACACCTACCTTTTGTAAGTCTGTACAAAGTGTGGCATTCTGACCGTTATATGGTCATGGGGCCTAACGTGTGGTAACCCATGGCTACCCATTTGAGTGATTGTATTTATTGTGCACATGTATGGTTTGAAAAGTAAAACATCACTCTTTATTTTCAATAATTATTTAATGCTTGCCAGCATTTTCTCTTATGATATTTTTACAACTTGCGTACATGAACTATTTTGCCGAAACACTCAAAGTACACACGGGCTTACTGAGATTTTTATCGCATCACCTTTTATGCCATGTTTTCAGGTCGATCTTGCTGTGAAGATGAATAGCTAGATTTGTTACCTATACTTTGAAGACTTTATATTATTTTTCTTATGTATTTTTTTTAGAGATGGTAGTAATCAATTTATTTTGGATTTGTTCATGTATTTTTGGGTTGTAATAAGTTTAATTTTAAAGTATTACTTTTATTTTCTTTTGTGTGACCTAGTTATAAAGACCCCTTATCCTATGGACGGGCAACATCCCTGGCCCTGTTGGGCCTAGGTAGTGGGGTGTTACAAATGGTATCAGAGCCTAGGTTTAGGTAAATATTGATAGTATATATTTTATTTTATTAAATTCAAATCTTTTAACTAACCTGTCTTGTTTATGCTGTAGGATGGTTGGAATGCTTAGAATCGCAAGGAAAGGGCAACAATGGCCTCCTCCCATCCCTATCTACTCGGAAGACCTACCAGTACCTTAGCCTGCACTGCAGTCAATTATTCCCTTGGATAATAGTAGTGACGATGAGGTCCAGATCATTGAGCCACCCCCACTACCTATGATAGACTTGGTTACTAACAGCGAAGATGAGGAGATTGATATGGAATATGTTCTCCTCCCTCCTAGTCCCATAGTTGATTTGACAGTTGATAGTGATGATCCAGGGGAGATAGATTATGAATCTCCACATAGGCCCTCCTTCGTACCCCTACCCAACCAAGTTGAGACTAGGGAGAGCTCTAGGTGACCCGGGAAAGAGCCAATAGATGGGTTTGCAAATGGGGCTGGGATAGCCTTCACTAGGAATTATGGGGGATGGTTATATGAGGCCGACTTTGAAGACTTTGATGAGGACTAGAGAGGCTAAAAGCTGCTATGATTAGGATGTTTTATTTACTGCTTTCCATAAACTCCTATGTTAAGGATTTCATTCCTGCTTACTGCTTTAATTCCAAATTTATGCAAATAAGAGTACTCTAAGGTTTGAAAAATTTTTATGCAATTCTCTATACAAAAACTTGCATATGATTTTCTTTTACTTAAACCTGAATGTGAATGCACGCTCAAATGAAATGTTTTAAACTTGAATGCATGAACTCATTATCTGGGCATGGTTTAGAATGGCACCCAAGCACCGTGTAGCCACATCAAGCAGAAGAGTTCCGGAAGCAGAGCCTATAACACCGGAGTTTGAGACGGCTCAAATGCCATCATCTAACCATGGGGACGAGAATGAGCTAGATTTGGAAATAGGGTCAGAAGAACCTGTTGGAGTGACAATAGGGCAAGCATTTAGCAAGATGACCGAGATTCTTCAAACTTTATCTGAACGAAGGAATCCAAAGGGAGAGGACGAAGCTTTGGAGCAGTTCCTGAAGTTCCAACCACCCATTTTCTTAGGAGAAGCCGAGCAGGATCAGAAAGTTGAACAGTGGATAGAGCAGATGGAAGACATCTTCGCTATGCTTCAGTACACTGAGAAGCGAATGGTGAAGTTTGCAACATCCCAATTGAGGGGCCCAGTTCGGGCATAGTGGCAACGGGTTCAGGATGACTAGGAACTAATTGACCAAGACTGGACATGGGCCAATTTCATAAAAGCATTTAGAGCTGAATATATCCCTCAGTGGATAGTTGAGAAATGGGAAGATGAGTTTCAGAATCTTAAGTAGGAAGGTATGACGGTAGCTCAGTACGCAGCATGGTTCACGCAATTTTCAAAGTACTGCAAGAGGCTGGTGGACACTGAGCAGAACAGGACAAGACAGTTTGTCAAGGGGCTAAAGCAGGAGTTAAGAAGGGCGTTGGTACATTCTCCACCAACGACCTACTCAGGGGCTATGGACGCAGTCACCTAGACTAAGAATGAAGACCACAACAGATTGGCACCAAGACCTTTTCTGCCTCCAAGACAATTGCCAAGACCTTTTCAGAGGTAGCAACCCAACAAGCGCCCCGCTAACCAATAGTGGCAGAACTGGGGAAAGAAAGCTCGGACAGCGCCGGTTGGTTCTACACCAAATCCTCTGTTATGTCGGCAATGTGGAAAAAGGAACCACATGGAGAGAAATTGTTAGTCCAAAGGAGGTGAGCGGAAATGCTACCACTGCGGAGACCTGAACCATCTGCAGAACACCTACCCTAAACTTCTTCGAGTCGGATAAGGAAACTCGGCTTAGATCCTAGGGGCCAATCAAGCCAATGCCACAAGAGCATCCAGGAGTGGAGCGCAGAAGCCTCAAGTGAAAGCAAAAGTTTTTGCTCTCAACCGGGAGGACGTTGGAGCTGATGCGGTAGTGGTGGAAGGTACGTTTACTATCCAAGGTCGTTCTGCTAATGCATTGATAGACTCTGGATCTACCCATTCCTATTTAAGCAAGAATTGTGCATATCATTTGGGTTGGGATGGAGTAGAACTACCTTTTACTTTGTTGGTGAGTACGCCTTTGGGGAAGATGGTGCAAGCAAATCGGTATGTGCGAAATTATAAAATTGAAGTGGAGAGAGAAAGCTTAGAGGGAGATTTGATAGTCTTGGCTATTAATGATTATGATTTGATATTGGGAATGGATTGGCTAGCAAAGCATGGGGCTAGAGTAGACTGTAAGAATAAATCAATTCAGTTCATTAGACCAGGATGTGATGTGTTGGAGTTCAATGGCAAGAGAGTAAAAGAATTGAAGTTTTTGATAGTTGGGGCTAAAGCCTGGAAATTGTTGAAGAAAGGATGTCAAGGATATTTAGCTTATGTGATAAATAAGTCAAAGGACCAATGCACTCTAAAGGATACCGAGGTGGTAAAGAATTTTCCCGACACGTTCCCTATGGAACTCACTTCTCTACCTCCCAACCGAGAAGTTGAGTTCACTGTTAATCTATTTCTAGGAGCGGAACCGGTGTCCCGAACTACATATCGGATGGCACCGGCAGAGCTGGAAGAATTGAAGAAGCAGCTAAAAGAGTTGGTGAGGCAAAGCTATATCAGACCTAGCACGTCACCCTGGGGAGCACCTGTGCTATTTGTGAAAAAGAAGGATAGGGGTTTAAGGCTGTGTATCAACTACCGGAGCTTGAACAACGTGACTATCAAGAATAAATATCCCCTATCGCTGATTGACGAGTTGTTCGACCAGTTGCAAGGATCCAATTGTTACTCCAAACTGGATTTGAGACAAGGATACTATCAAGTGAGGATAAAAGATGAGGATATCCCCAAGACAGCCTTCAACACAAGATATGGTCACTATGAGTTCGTGGTGATGCCATTCGAGGTAACCAATGCACCCGCGGTATTTATGGATTTGATGCATCGAGTGTTTCAACCCTACTTAGACAAGTTCATGGTGGTTTTCATCGACGACATACTCATTTACTCTAAGAGCCTGGAGGATTATGCAGAACATTTGAAGCTAGTGCTAGAGAAGCTAAGGGAGCACAAGCTTTTTGCCAAATTTAGCAAGTGTGAGTTTTGGCTGGATAGTGTGGCATTTCTTGGCCACGTGGTGACCAAGGATAGGATCAAGGTGGACCCAACGAAGGTTGAAGCAATTTTAGACTGGAAGCAACCGGAGAACATCACCGAGATTCAAAGCTTTTTGGGATTGGCTGGTTATTATAGGAGGTTTATTAAGGGATTTTCAACCCTCGCATCACCTATGATCCGACTGTTGAGAAAGGACGTACCCTTTGTTTGGAGTGAAAAATGTGAAAAGAGTTTCCAAGAGCTGAAGTAGAGATTAATGACCGCACCAGTGTTAAGTCTGCCAGAGGAAGATAAACCTTACGAGCTGTATACCGATGCTTCGAAAGAAGGTTTAGGAGCAGTTTTGATGTAAGATCGAAAGGTGATTACTTATGCTTCTCGGAAGTTGAAGCCTCATGAAGTCAATTATCCCACACGTGATCTAGAGCTGGCTGCCATCATGTTTGCTTTAAAGAAATGGCGGCGCTACCTGTACGGAGCGGAATATGAAGTGTTCACTGATCACAAGAGCCTGAAGTACAGTTCCACCCAGAAGGACTTGAATCTGAGACAGCGAAGATGGATGGAATTTTTGGAGGAATACTATTGTCCTATCGACTATCATCCCCAGGATAGGGCAAACGTTGTTGCTGATGCCCTGAGCAGAAAAGTCAGAATGGCTAGGCTAAAAGTGCAAGAGGTTCAAGTGGTTCAGGATGTGTTGGATAGAAGAGCAGAAGTGCAAAGGGAGAGAATTGTTGTTAGCAACCTGAAGTTGATGCCAGATCTAAGGTGGGACATTATTGAGGACCAGCAAAGTAATGCAGAGTTTCAGATTTTCAAGGATAAGGAGCTCAAACGACAAGGCAGTGAATTCCGCCAGGACAAAGCGGGAGTTTTATATTTCAGAGGTCGGTTGTGTGTACCTAAAAAGCACCAATTGAAGGACGGAATTTTAGAAAAGACGCATAAGAGCAAGTACGACATTCATTCGGGAGAGGTCAAAATGTATCAGGATCTGAAAAGGGCATATTGGTGGCCCGGAATGAAGCAGAACGTGGTTAAGTATGTCTCATTGTGTCTCACCAGTCAAAAAGTCAAAGTGGAACACAAGAAGTCAGCGGGATTGTTGTAACTGTTACCAGTGCCTGAATGGAAAAGGGAAGAGGTGACCATGGACTTCGTTACAGGACTCCCTATGGCAAGGACCCAAAAGGACGCCATATGGGTAGTGGTGGATCGGCTGACCAAATCTGTGCATTTCATACTGGTGAACGTAAGGGATTCAATGGAAAAGTTAGCTCACACCTATGTGCGAGAAATAGTCTAACTCCATGGAGTACCTTCAAGTATTGTGTCTGACCGAGATCTGAGATTTATATCCCGATTTTGGGACAAGTTTCAAGAATCAATGGGTTCGAGTTTGAAGTTCAGTACGACGGCACATCCACAAACCGATGAACAGTTAGAAAGGGTTATTTAGATATTAGAGGATATGCTGAGAGTCTGTGTATTAGATTTCGGGGATAAGTGGATTGAATATGTGCCGTATGCAGAGTTATCCTACAATAACAGTTATCCAGCTTCGATTGGAATGGCTCCTATAAAGCACTGTATGGACGCAAGTGTCATGTACCGCTATACTGGAGTTGGTCAGAGGATGGGCATATAAGCAAATCGGGAGAAGTCTGTGTTCAGGAAATGTTGGACAAGGTCAAGTTAATCAGGGAAAGGTTGAAAGCAGCCCAGAGCCGACAAAAGAGCTATGCAGATAATAGGCGGAGAGAGTTAGAATTCTAGGTGGGAGATACTGTATTCCAAAGACTGGCACCAAATAGAGGAATTTTGAAGCATCCGAAAGGTGAGAAGCTGAATCTGAGGTATTTGGGACTATTTCCAAAAAAGGAGAGAATTAGGCCGGTGGCTTATCGATTTGATTTGCCAGATAGATTGACGGGAATTTATGATGTATTCCATGTGTCTCAGCTAAAGAAGTACAAAGCCGATCCCGGACATGTTTTGAATGATGAGCTGTTAGTGTTGCAACCCGACCTGAGCTATGTGGAGAAACATGTGAAAATATTGGACCGAAGTATCAAGACTCTTCGGAACAAGCAGATCCCGATGGTAAAGGTGCAGTGGGAGATCATGGCATGCGAGATGTCACATAGGAAACAGAAGAGTGGGTAAAGTAGAAGTATCCCGATCTGAGATAGAGGTATGCCTGAATTTTGAGACGAAATTCTCCTAAGGAGGAGAGGATGTGAAACCCCACCTAAAGCCAACCATAGAGTAAAGGGGGTCGGGATGCATATTATATTATTTTGTATGAATATATATATTTTTAAATAATTTTATGTGCTTTAGAATTATGATTTATAGGTTAAAAGATTTAGTTATGCTTATTGAGTAGGAAGGGTAAAATGGTAATTTTGCTTGAGGTCAAAATAGGAAGATAGCTTGAGGATTAAATAAGAAGAATATTTGGGTGAGAAAATACGAACAAGAGTTGTTGTGGTTTAGTGGTTAGAGCTTTGGAATTAATCTCTAAGGTCATGAGTTCAAATCCCATCATTTAAGTTTTTATCATGATTATCTTAGTTAAATTTAAATTTTTGTTTTCTTGCATTCCATAAAAATAGGAATGTTATCCTAGGGGAGACATGAAGAGAATGTCCTAATCTTATCATCATGTCCTAAAAAGAATTCTAGAGGAATTCTTGTCCTTTTATTACCTCTAGCTTGTCCTAACCTTTTCACCAATTAAATTTGTTCAAAATTTATCCAAATTCATGTTTTTAATTCCACAAAATTCAGCAATGATTCTTGGTCTTTGAACTTCAAAAATGAATCTTGGAGGTTGGAGATTTGACTGAAAATAGGAGAGGAGTTAGGGAAGGTTCCCAAGAGAAATTAATCTCCATGGTTGAACCTTCAAACTCCACTCCATAGTGCTCATATTTTTCATGAAAGAAATCTGGAAATTTTCCAGATTCTTGAGTAGCCTAACCTTCGAAAATCTCAACCATCTTTCTTATTCATTTGATGCCAGAAAAATGGCTAATTTATTCAGCTTGAAGACTAAAATTCCTGTGCAAAAATTAGACGGCACAAAAACTGCACAAACCAGAAAAAATCTGGGCAGTTTCGCTGCATAGCAGCCTAGAAATGGCGATGTTTTCTTCTATCATCAACTCAGCAAAATGCCTCTGTTTTTCCTCCATAAAGAAGGATAGAAACCAGCCTTAAAGGACCCTAAAATACCTCTCAAAAATCTCTGCAAATAGGGTTGGAATATTGCAAAAAATCGCACCGAAAATTTGTAGCAAACCTTCGAAACATGAGCACTATGAAACTAGAACATTTCTAGCTTTGTTCCCTTCAAACCTTGGCTGAAAACCATCTTCAAACCTCTGTAAATTAACCCTTGTTCAGTCATAAACTAAACACCATTAACCCCTCCACTTACCTTGCACATTTGGACTCCATAACCACACCTCAAATATTTTCTACAATCACTCCATTCAAACTTCCATTTGAATTTCAAAATTTCTAGCATTTGCTCCGTGAAAACACCCTTGGACTAGGCTTCATAATAAAAAATTCCTCTGCTGTTGAGCTCAGAATTTTGGCCAGCCTTAAACCTCCATCAATCTTCATTCATTTTAGCAAAACATAGCAGTCCAGTCGGCTCCATTGCAGCTCCAAGAAACCTCCATCAATCAAACGCCATTAACATATCTTCTACCTCAAACCACTCCTCAAATCTCTTCATTTGAATTTCAAACAACCAGATTTTCTCTTCCTCTCTAAGCTGAAAACCGAAATATCTAAACTCCCTCAATCATTCGGCCAGCACTCTCCAGAAATTCGTCTAGCATTTTTCCCTTAAATTCTCTCTATTTTCACCAAGAACACCAAGAACACTAAGAACACACACTACCTTTCTTCAAGCTAAAGACCACTCTAAACACCTCCAATCCCTCTCAAAAACTCCAGAATACTCCTACATACTCCCTAGAGTTCATTTCTGGAATTTATAACATCAAATCTCGAAAACAAAAATTAGCATTCGGATCAAAACTAATTTTTTTCCTTGAAGTCTCAAGAACATCATCAAGGTAACCAAGAACAACTCTTTTGTTCATCTTCTTCCCTTCAACCTTTAACATATCTGCTAATTCTCTCTCTCTCTCTCTCTCTCTCTCTCTCTCTCTCTCTCTCTCTCTCTCTCTCTCTCTCTCTCTCTCTCTCTCTCGGCCGAAATGGTTGTTACAACAATGGCTGTTTTTCTCCTCCTCTCTTGGACAATTCAAGACTCTCAAGCGCGTGGACCTTCTTAAATTTTCATCGAAATAATCATCAACCAAGTATTTCTCCCAAGTATTTTCCATTAAAAATTAATTAAAAAATTAATTGTAATTTATTATTTATTTATTTATAATAAAACCATTTTTAAATTACAATATACTAATATTTAACAATTAAACCCTAGTTTATTTATTAGCAATAGTGCTCAAGATTTATTATTTGAACCTATAACTTATTAATAATTATTTTGCGACCCATAGTTATTTTAACTTATCAAGTGAGACTTATTTTATAAGATCCTTTATCATCTAGCCTTAAAGCTTAGGACATTAGGGTCATGATTGTAATAAGTGGAATTAGGATTATTTATGTAAACAAATATAGCTTGAGTATAACCTTATGTCTTGTGTTTGCCCCAGGCGGGGTTAGGTCAGCCTTGAAAGATTTTGAAATTGAGCAAGCAAAGAATCAAGTAAGCTCCTGCATGGAACTTTGTGAAGACCAAAATTTTGTAGCAAGCCAAATGCGATATGTATAGACATTCATTTTGTAAAGGCAATTAAGGACAGTTTTTTTTTCTTTTTATTCCAGTCACGCAAATCATTTGAAAATTAAACAAGCAGTTTTAGATAAAATGCTAAACTCGTTCTAAAACCCAACTTCGACAAGAATTTTAAAAACCCTTAATTGTTATTTCAAAGAAAATCATTGTGTGAACAATTTTCTCCTAAATGGGACAATCAACGTTGAGTACTCAATAAGGATAGACTACTAGGACTAGTTTTTGAAGGGTCAGGGTAAGTCTCTCAGTATGTGGCCACCTCTGAGGGGTGAGTCCTTCCTGGATAGGATACCAGTCCGGTAGATCATGCCGGTCGGAGTTAGCAAGTTTCAGTCATGTGGACTGTGTGTTTCTAGAGTGGACAACCGGTAAGTTTGGGTGTAGAGAATGAGGAGTATCTTACCTAGTAGGCCGTACACCTACCTTATGTAAGTCTGTACAAAGTGTGGCATTCTGACCGTTATATGGTCATGGGGCCTAACGTGTGGTAACCCATAGCTATCCATTTGAGTGGTTATATTTATTGTGCACATGTATGGTTTGAAAAGTAAAACACCACTCTTTATTTTCAACATTTATTTAATGCTTGCCAGCATTTTCTCTTATGAAATTTTTACAACTTGCGTACATGAACTATTTTGCCCGAAACACTCAAAGTACACACGGGCTTGCTGAGATTGTTATCCCATCACCTTTTATGCCATATTTTCAGATCGATCCTGCTATGGAGATGAATAGCTATATTTGTTGCCTATGCTTTGAAGACTTTATGTTATTTTTCTTATGTGTTGTTTTGAGATATGGAAGTAATCAATTTATTTTGGACTTTTCCATGTATTTTTGGGTTGTAATAAGTTCAATTTTAAAGTATTGCTTTTATTTTCTTTTGTGTGACCTAGTTATAAAGACCCCTTATCCTATGGACGGGGCGACATCCCCGGCCCTATTGGGCTAGGTAGTAGGGTGTTACAATAGGAAAACACTCCACTATTTTCTTTTTTCAATGACTTAGAAAATTGATAACTTCAAGTGAATGGATTTTTCTTCATGCACTGTATTGGCCCCCTTATAGTCATTCTCATATTTTCATCATTTTTCTTCTTTTACATTTTTTTAAAAATTTTTTTCCTTTAGGATAGCCTTAAGAGAATGCACCGAACAATACTTGTTACTTCTCTCCATATTAACCCATTTTTCAGCAAAAGATCCTTTCTCATTTTTTTTTTTTTTGGTTCAAATATTTTCTATTACTCATGTTCCTTTCAACTCACATTTTTGTCTTTCCATTCGTTTTTCTATATGCATTTTTTTTTTCACATTCCTTATTCACAACTAAAAGTCAAACAAATTATAAATCCATGAAGCAAGAATTAATCAACAACTTTTTTCATATTTCATCATATCCTCTATATTCAAACTTAAGGACTAAAATAAAACTCAAATACTAAATATAACTAATATTAACTTAAATTCTCAAAATTTAGCAAAATCTAACTTAATACACAAGTTAAGTCTTTAATAAAATCTAACCATAATGAATGACAATTTCATATTCAAGGTTAAAAAGAAAATAACACTTTATTATAGACAAATCAACTCCAATCTAAGCCCAAAAATCAATTTCATCCAAAACCACACAAAAGTTCATGCTCAAATCATGCTCAAAATTTCAAGATGAAGAAGAAAGCATTGAATTGAATCCCTCCCCCACACTTAAACTAGCACTACCCCTAATGGCCTAAAATAGTACAATAAAGTATAGTCAAAGGACTAATAAAGATAAAGGGAAAGAAGACAAGACAAAGAAAAACTCTCCATATCTAAGAAATACAAAATCAAAGTTGAAAATTCATCCCAAAAGAGTGTGTTCCTTTGACAATGTGGGAGCATTCCTAAACACAAGAAACACAATAAAATAAAAGCATAAAACTAGAATAAAAGCAAAAATAACAAGAAAAACTAAAAGAAACAATTACATCTAAGAAAAGTCATTAAAATTCAAAGAGGAAAATAAACAAAAAATAAAGTAGAATAAAGTAAGAAAAAGAGAAAGTTAATCATGAGCATCATTCTCAGTGTCATCATTATCCTTATCATCCTCATCAGCATCATCACCTTCCGCAGCTCGCCTAGTAGAAGCCCCCCCGCCCCCCCACTAGTCCAGAAAACTACTGCATCAATGTGGTCAACCGCTTCTTCTGAGCATCTTGCCTCCTATACATGTCAGCTAGCGAGTCTTGAAGCTGGAGAAGAACGGTTGTCTGAGTCTCTATCCTGAGTTTAAGTTGCTCTATCTGAGTGCGCATCTCATCCTTGAACCCATCACTAAGCTGTGATCTCGAACTATTAGCACATGCTCGAGGCTATGGGGGCTGCTCATCCTCCTCAACATTAGGGGGTATCTTCTCCATCCCGGGGTGTTAGATCTCAAAGGTTCTCATCCATATCCTCTCTCTCTCATGGTTCTTATACCCACACCGAACTAGTGTATGCTCAGTCACTACATCTCGCTCAGTGGTGGTCTCAATAAGATCCCCATCACAACTCACTCCAAAGGCCTAAAGGATACGCATAATCACTAAAGGGAAAACAAAGGCCTTGGAGGAAATGTGAGAATAAACTACCTCTCTCATAGATTGGATGATAAGTGGGGTAAGGGGGATAGGTTCACTAGACTCATTGAAACCATTAGCCTTAGGGAAGACATTAACGGTAAAGATATAAACTAAGGCACGCAATTAGGCTTCAAGGTCATTGTTAGAGTAATAGCCCACTTGTCTCTTGTTATACATCCCTAAATGGTACATGTGCCATTCACACTCCAGGACAACTCAGAAATGATTTTCTGATTGTGATGGTCCATAGCTATCCATGGACCATCATTGCGCACACTCAAGACAACAGCTAGTCTGGCCCTATCAAGCTCAATAGGCACCCCTTTAACTATAGTGGAAATAGTCTCTAAGTTATTTTTCTTTTTGTCCTGCATGTTGACATAAAATTCCTTAACTCTCACTGAACAATAGCCTCCTAGAGTCAGATAATGGCCTCCCAATCCAATCTTCTAAACATGGTGGTTAACTAAAAAGAATTCTCAACGAATGGTTTAAATATATTTTCCACTATGATCTTGTTGTTCATATGGGTTTGAAACCAACAAGTAGGCTCAATAAATTGGGTAGGCTGGGTAGGAAGTGGCTCAAATGAGGGAGTAGAAAATGAGGCTCTAGACCTCTTGGCACATGGAGCTATCCCCTATGGTCTAGACATGATGGAATCAACAAAAGAAGAGAGAAGATAAGAGAGGAAAAATATAGCACAACCCACAACAATCACAACTCTCAACCAAACTCATAAATTAACAACACTTAACTCCACAACTCGCACACCAATATAAAGCCACAAAACCTAATCTTCTCAAAAATGCCTGTAAAGAAGACACAATTTCCCAATCTAAACACAAGGTCAATAGCAATTCTTAATCAATAATTAATAATATGATTTATGATCAACATGAGAACTATCTGACTTCTAACCATGGAGAATAGATTAATGGCATGAACAAGAAAAATAAATTCAATCCAAGCATAAAGAATTTTCGTTCTGTTGGGGCACAAAACAATATCAAAAGAATTATGCCAAAATAGCCATATGAGGATCAAAGCATGAATTCTTATCAAAGGGGTAACTTCACTAAACATTAACCCATGCTATTCTACTCACGAAGAATTCAAAATTTTAATTAAACCAAATCATTCACACAAACTATTGAATTTTTTGCCAAAATAACCCTAAAAAATAAAAAAAAAATCATACTCAAATTTTAATTGTAGAAAGTGTAGAAAAATCATACCACAACGTTCTCCAATGTATGGGCAAGCATCCAATGCAAAGTGATTGACGAAATTATGCACTAATTGGACAGATTAAAAGTTTAAAACTTTGAGGAAAATGAAATTTGTCGATTTCAATCCAAGTCTTCAAGAAGAAATTAATGATTTGATGTTTAGAAGGTGTTTTTAGAGAGTTTAGAGCAATCTGGCAATGGTTTGTCAAGCCGGCAGTGGATTGAGAGAAAAAATGAGGGAAGTGAAGTGGTTTTTAAAAAATGAGCCAAAATTGGCCCGATTAAATTTTATTTTTTCTTGGGAAGGGGTATTTTCGGCCTTATGTGCTTTAGAATAGAGTAGAGGGGTTGTCCTAGGGGAGACATGATAGAAGTATCTTAATCCTATTCTTGTGCCCTACAAAAATTCCTAAGGGAATTCATCCCTTGTTGATCCTTAATTTTTTCTACTTCTCAATTCATTAGGTTGGTCAATTTGTTCTAGCCAATTTCATTCCAAAAAATTCAGTAAAGTGCTGTGGCTTTGAAAGTTCAAAATGTCTTAGTGAAAGACATCTTATGGACTGAAAATATGGAAGAGATGAGAAAGGTTCCAAGAGAATTAATTCCCCTAATGAACCTTCAAATCTCCACTTTAGCTAGGTTCATTTTCCTTCATATAATGATCTGAAATTTTTTCCAACTTCTTGTGCATGCAAAGTATCGAAATTCTCAGCCATTATTCCTTCCCAAATGCTGCCAGAAAATTGCCCGTTTGATCAGCTTGGAATCTGAAATTTTCTAGTTAATTTCAGGCTGCACAAATGCTATGCAAATCCAGAAAAAATTTCTGGTTAAAATCTCAACTTTGGTAGTCTTCAACCAAGCTGTTTTCTTCCAGTTTTCTCCCAACTCCTTAGCCACGTTTTCCCTCCATGAAGAAGGCTGGAAACCAGCCATGAAAGACCTCTGAAATCTCCTTCAAACTCTCTACAATCTGACTGGAATATGGCAGCAAAAAATGCCCAGAAAAATTCCAGCAATGGCGAAATTCTGTGCAGGAATTTTCCAGCTTTGTTTCCTATTCCAGCCCGGGCCGAAACTCCATCTCTCTTCTACACAAACCACTCTTAAAAAGCCATGAATTGAACTCCATTGTCTTCCCCAAGCTTCTGTGCAAAAACCAGATATGGCTGCCCTAAAATATCTCCAACAAATTACTATAATCATGCCTTAATTGGATACCAAAATTCTAACAATATTAATTTAGCAACCTTTCATAAAATGTTCCTCAAACAACCAAACCTTTCAATCACCATTACACTCCTTTTTGGCCACCATTAACATTCTTCAACCAGCTTTCATCCAGCCAAATCATAGAGCAATCAGTCAGCCATAGCAGCTCCAAAAAGCTCTCCATTGATCAAAGATATTCTTGCTATATTTTCTTTCCAAATTTGATTCCCAAAAATATTCTTTTAGGATTTCAACAACCAGCCGTTCCTTTTCCTTTTAAACAAAAAAAAAAATCATCTACCTAAACTACACAAACAATTCGGCCATTGCACACACACAGAATTTCAGCAGCTTCCAATCCAAAATCCCTTCATTCTCTTCAACCTTCAAGCACATATAGAACACCAAGAACACCTACTCCCTTCTCTCGCCTAATACCTCTCCAAACCACTTCAATCTTCTTCAAAAAAAAATTCCAAAATTCATCTACTCACTGCCGTGAGTCCATCCATACTATTTTTAATATCAAACTCCAAAATCTAACTTGCTCTTTTGGATAAAAAATCAGAATTTTTGTGAAGGCTTAAGAACACCTTCAAGGTAGGTTTGTTCAATCAACTTCATCTTCACTAATCTTTGATCTCTAATGAATATATATATGAATAAACATGCTAATGGACTTTCTTCTTCTCTCTTCTCTCTCTCTCTCTCTCTCTCGGCCGAATATCCTCTCCCTCTTGGCCGAATGACTTTTTCACCAATGGCCATGCTTTCTTCATCTCCCTTGGACGGATTTAGTCATCTAGGAGTTGAGATCCATTCGAAACTCCTTCAAGGTACTCATTAATCAAGTAAGCCTTTTCAACCCTCCTTTTAAATTCTAAATTCATGTCTCTAGGATGATATTGGTAGGAGATGGATTATGAATAGGATTTGAGCATGTATTGTTGTGATAAGTAGAGATTGAAGCATGAATGAATGTGTGTATATGATGGAGTTGAGGTTGATGCATGTGATGATTTATCTTGGATGATATTATGATGTTTTAGAGTTTAATGCATGTCTCCATGTTGTGAGTGATGTTTGTGATCAAGCATGTTAGAGATTATGTCACCTTTGGTGAATAGGATTTATATTCATGTATGTCTGATAGAGCCATGATTATGTTTATGCTAGAGGAGGTTGGATTATACCTTGGTAAATTTAGATCTATGTTTTATTCGTGATTTGAATGATTTGATTAATTGAAGTGGAGTGTATGTTCATGATTATGGTTAGCAAGTGGAATTATGATCATGATCTAGTTGTCCCTAAGCTAATTTTATTTCACTAATAAAATGGTTAATATTAAATTTTGCCAATAAATTTCAAAAAACCCTAGGAAGGGTAGATTTGGAATATCATATATGAAATAAGGATATTTTGGTCAAATAAATGATAGCTTTTATAAAATATACAGATATTATATAAAATAATAATATCACATAAAAACCTTTTATATGAATAATCATAATAAGTAAAACATTAATTTTTGTAAGTCTTATACTCACAAAACCTATTAAAATTTATTTATTATCTTTTAATCAAAACCTATTAAAATTTATTTATTTTCTTTCAATCAAGACCATTGAAATTTATTCTCAACTAATTTTAGTTATCAAATATTTTTTAATAATTAATTATTAATAAATCATTATTTTACCTAATACCACCTAGGACTCTTCACCAAATAAACTCTAAATTATTCTTAGTAAGAATTTAAACCTTCAACTTGTTAGTACCTATTTCCCAAAATACTAATTATTTTAAATATCAAATTAGACTTAGATTATAAACCTTTTTATTTATTATTTGGCCTTAAAACTTGGGACACTAGGATCATGGTAGTAGTGAGTGAGCTAGTTTTATTTGTGAAAGTGGATTTTGACTTGAGTTTGATTGTGGTTTATATTTACCTCAGTCGAGGTTGGATTAGCGGTTGAAGATCTTTATTTTATCTCGAGCTAAGGATCAGGTAAGCCCATGCATAAAATCTGATTGATGTAAAATGTTTATTATGGCAAGTCAAATGTAGAGTGCATGGACACTCATTTCTGTAAAGGCAATTGAGGATTGACTCCTTCCTTATTTTAGTCAAACAATTATTTGAAAATCAATAAGCAGATTTACTCAAACTCAAAACTCTTTCTAAAACTGATTTTGACAAAAACTTTGGAAACCCTTAATTGCCATTTTCAAGTGAAACTGTGTTTTGTTCATTTTTCCCAAGTGGGATAAGTTACGTTGAGTACTCAATAAGGGTGGACTACTGGGACTAGTCTTTGAGAGGTTAGGGTAAGTCTCTCAGTAGGTGGCCACCTCTGAGAGGTGAGTCCTTCCCGGATAAGATGTCAGTCCAGTAGGTCGTGCCGGTCCGAGCTAGCAGTTATTTCTTTCAGTCAAGTGACTGTATTTTTCCGGAATGGACACCCGGTTGTTGTTTGGGTATAGAGAATGAAGAGTATCTTGCCCGGTAGGCCGATCACCTACCTTTTGTCAGTCTGCACAAAGTGTCGGCATTCTGACCGATTATGGGGCCCAACGTGTGGTAACCCATGATCATTTCTTTTCAGTGGTTGATTTTATTGATTCTGTATGGTTGGAAAAACCAAAACACCACTCTTGATTTTAACTAATGTTTATTGCTTGCCAGTATTTCTCTTATAAAGGTTTTATACTTTGCATTCACAAACT
This sequence comes from Voacanga thouarsii, assembly GCA_026120185.1. Taxonomy (NCBI): domain Eukaryota; kingdom Viridiplantae; phylum Streptophyta; class Magnoliopsida; order Gentianales; family Apocynaceae; genus Voacanga; species Voacanga thouarsii. The sequence continues at coordinate 2,261,651 of JANUWF010001479.1, read as the reverse complement.
GTTTCTACTGGACACTCAAAGTACACACGGACTTACTGAGATTTTTATCTCACCACCCTTTTTACTATAATTTCAGGTCGATCCTGCTGTGGGCATAAGTAGGTAGTGTTGTCTGCCTTGGAAGAGAATTTTGTCATTTATTTTTATGTATGGCTTTGAGAAGATGAGAGTGGATAATTTTATTTATGGATTTATTTTGAAATCTTGGATTGTAATAAATTTTAAGTTTAAAGTATTATTTTATTCTATTATTTTAATTGTGTGACCTAGTTATAAACACCCCTTATCCTTTGGACAGGGCGACATCCCCGGCCCTATCGGGCCTAGGTTGTAGGGTGTTACAAACAGTCTCCAAGTAGGCTTTATAGTTGTGTCTCCAATAACCTATCTTTCCACAATAATGGCATAGGTTTTTGGTGGCTGCTTTTTTATTTTTCACACCACCTTTGGGCTTAGTAGAAGCCTTCTTCTTCTTCTTCTTAGGAACCTTCTTCCTAGAAGAGGTAGATTCTACCAACATAACTGCATTGGATTCCTTCTTCATGGAGGACTCTGCAGTTTTGAGTAGTTTGATCAACTCGGGTATGATAGACTCAATCTTGTTTATCTAGTAGTTAATTACAAATTGTGAAAAAAAAAATACTTGGTAAAGATTGCAGAATTAAGTCGATACTTAATTCATTGTCATCACAAAACTAAGAGATCCGAACTTCTCAATTAATCCCAACATCTTCAGCCCATGAGTGGCCACAGAAGTACCCTCAGCCATCTTCGAACGGAATAGTTGTTTTGATATCTGATATCTTTTCGCTCTGGCTTGGGCATCAAACGGCTCTCGAAGATGTAAAATAATCGAGTAAGCATCCATATGCTTGTGCTGTTTTTGCAGTTCAGGGGTCATTAATGCCAACATTACACAGGATGCTATGTCACTGTCCTTTTTATACTTCTTGTGGATAGCATACTCATCAATATGAGCATCTTAAGCTGGTAGAGGCAGAATAGAAGCTTCTAACACGTAGAGCAGCTTTTCCGATTTAAGAACAATTCTCAAGTTTCTATACTAGTCGAGAAAGTTTGTTTTAGTTTGTTTGTTACGTTGGTTTAGGGTCGATATGATGCAGATGACCTAGATATAAAGATAGAGAAAATTAGCTAACTATATATGCACATGTAATGCAAATTATTAGGTCTTTGAGGAAGCCCATTATTATTCCACTATTTTACTCAAACCAATAGCCCCCATTATTGATTTGGAAAAGTTTGTTGGAAGCTTTTCTAGTGGACCAATATCCAAATTCCTCAAGAATGACCTTGGGTTTGCCCAACAAGCTACCCTTAAGTTCAATGGTAGGTATTCAATACTAATTATATCATATGTAATATTAATATCTTTTAATCTTAAAACTTTTAAACTAACTCAATCATGTCTCTAATTTTCTTTATGCTTGAGTTAACCTAACTAGGAAAAAGAAATTAGTTAAACCCAACACATTAATCAGGAATTTAAAATTTCATAGCTTGAACATGTCTAATGTCAAGCAGGCTTAGGTTAGTCCAACAATCTGGTCTCGAAAAAGGACTCTCGTTCTTACTATATTAATGGAAAGCATTAGATTTAATTTTTAATTGAGGGATTTGTGATATTTGTGTCTTTTAGATAGCATGCATAATATCCTCATATCCATACATTGCAAAATAAAAACGTGGTTTGGTTATGCACTTTACTAGATTAATTTCCTTAAGCCACAAAGGAAATTAATTTCACCAATCCTAAGTGTTCATGCATGATATAGGAAGAAAATCTTACCATCCTCCTTTTTGGTCTTGATCATCTTCTCCTGAACTTGTAATAAATTTTATTATATATAAACTATGTAATCTAATTACATAAAATTCTAATAAAAAAACCTCGAGTTATATTCAAGAGGAGTTAGATGAGAAAAGAAATTTACACAAGAAAAATAGAGAAGGCATGACTCACAGGCCCTATTTTTTTAAATCAAAACCAAAACAATAAAATACATGAACAATTTAATTGGGTCCATAGTCCATAACAAAACTACCAAGCTAATTTTATGCTCAAAATAAAATTAAACATAACAAATAATTCCAAAATCATTATTTTGGAGAAATAGAATAAATTCTAAAATCAATATTTTAGAATATATATTAATTCCTAAAATTAATTCCAAAATCACTTTTTGGAAAAATAGAATAAATTCCAAAGTCAATATTTTAGAAGATATATTAATTGCTAAAATCATATTTTAGGGATTAAAATAATATATAATCTAAAATTAATATTTTAGAAAATATATTAATTGCTAAAATCATATTTTAGGAATTAAAAATAATATATAATATAAAATCATTATTTTAGAAAAAATATATTATTTTCCAAGAACAAGATTTTTTGGAAAAATATATGTTTGTCCCAAAGTATAAACTTTGGAGAAAATAGGCACTAGATGAAAAGAACAAAAACATCCGTGGGCCACTAGCTGAAAAAAAAAAAAAACAAAAGACAACAAAGAAAAAGGCCAAAAAAAAAAATGTTTATAAAAGAAGTTGCATCTGAGGGAGGCATAGGCATTGAATATGCCTCCCCAGGATTGCATAGAAACAATCCACTGCGCCACAAATTGTACTAGACAATTCGAGTGAGCCGCGACTTGAGAAATTTTGTGCCTCAAGCCGTGGCTTGGGGCCAAAATTTTTTTTTTTATTTTTCTTTTTGTCTTCTCCAAAAATGAATTTTGGAAAAAAAAAAAAACTTGAAGACTTCTACAACAATTTTAGAAAATACGACTTCATTTTTTTTAAGTTATAGAACATAATGACCTAGAAAATCGTTTTCTGCAAGAAGAATTTACACCGATAATTCTTGATTTAGGAAGAATCAAAGCATCATTAATTCCTCATTTAAAATCATCTCTTGTAACTTTTACAGATGCATGCTCGTTGCAACCAAAGCCCATAGAATCATTATTCCTTTTCACAAACAGGCTATTTTTTGAACAATTTCAGAACATAACGGGACCCAAACTAGAAACGAGTTTCATGGAAACAGTCACAAAAACAATTTCTAAAATTCACCCTTATACATGAAACGATTTTCAGGCATAAGAAAAACTCAAAATTTCTTGAAACAATTTCAAGAAATGGGTTGAAACGTTTTCAGTTAAACATGCTCACGTGAAACAATTTTCACAAAGGGCACAGAAACTACAATAAACCATATTTCATGGCCAAAGATACGACTAATTAACACATAAAGGAGGCCCTGATACCACTGTAGGAATTCCCCATGCAAAAACAGATTTACGCAGTGAAAGAAAACAGGAATTCCAGACATCTAGGATCATTTTTATGCATTAAAAGGAACCAAAACATGAGAGAAATTACCTTATGGTGTCGCCTCTGTGAAACAAAAATTTTCTCTTATTCAATTTGTTCTGAAGGCGCAATTCAACCAAGCACAGAGAACATCTTCTCTGTTGTTCCGTAAAAAACACTGCAACCCAAGTGTAGGATTACCTCCAATATAGTCCACATGAGAATGGAGCTCAAAATCACCAGAGTTTGTGCTAGTAAAACTAATTCTAGAGGCGACGATTTTCTGTGATTTCTCAGAAGAAGAAGAAGATGGAGAGAGCTTTTAGTTTTTTTCCAAAAAAAAAAAAAACTCTCTATAAATTCACAAATTATAATGCCCACAGATTCTATATGTAATTATATATATCATCCGTATATCTTTTGGTAATCAGAATCCTATTCTTAATTACCAGTTATTATTATTATTATTATTATTATTGTTGTTGTTGTTGTTGTTGTTGTTGTTGTTGTTGTTGTTGTTGTTGTTAATTACAATATAGTCCACAAATTATAACTAATTATGATTTAACCACAACAAATTCTTCTTTTCACAATCAACCCTGCAATGTTATCAAATAAGATCTTGAATACTCTATCCTCTATTGTATATGACCTATTAAGTTTTTCGGTCTATTGGTAGCAAAATATGAATTAATCTAAACATCTTTAAAATTAATAATCCTTAATAATTTTAGAATTAACTTATTAATTCTAATAAGGATTGATTTATTAATTCTCTAATTAATAAATCCATATTTAGTAGATCATGAGCGGTACTAGAAACACATCATGACCACCCAAATGTCTAGAAATTCAAGTGGCTTGACATGAATCTTTCAATAGAAAATAACAGTGCAATAAGCTCATTTCACCATATAATATCTTATTCAGCTTGGAGTACGGAATTAGTGTCAACTCTTTCTAGAATAATAAATTAATTCTTACCCGAATTTTTAGTACTTGTTCCCGGAATCCACTACTTATCATATGTATCAATTGGAACCATTTCCAATACACAATTGCCTTAGCCAAGGACTTCTTGAGTAGTGATTTCTACAAATGGCCGTGAGATATTTGCTTTCTACTATTAGGAATGGTGAATTCTTTATTGATCTTCTCAACTACTTACATTTGCTTCATGTTATACCCAATATCCATCCCATAGGCGGTCTTGTTAGGACTCTAGAGATTGAAATCAAAGTCCAACACTTAGTAAATAAAGTACTTTGGAGATTCCAAGTCCTAGAATACTTGTACATTTGCTATGATGAGATTCTATCACTAGCATAAAATAGTTATCCATGTGATTATCTCATAGTCAGCTCATCTAATGTACTTATTTAGATAACACGTATCCACATGTTAACTTTGAGTATCATAATACTCAAAGATGTGAGAACCACTGCCTGATCAAATCAAAAGTATAACACGTGCTAGTCTTAACATATTAATGATGTCTTATCACATTAATACTACGACTAGAGATAATTTAGGTACAAACACTATCTAGTGTAGTAGAAACCTCACATCATGATCTCTATCATAATTTTCTTAACATAGTGTTGCATTTGGGACTTTATCTAACAATTATATTCACACGAAAGTATAAATAAAATAAACTAAAAGATAAATAATGTCTTGTTTTATTAATAATGTATAGTATATAGAATACATGTGATTGCTTCTAAGGCATAATACTAATAATCTATTCTATTTCTTTCCATTCTAGTGTTACAATTAGTAAAAATAAAAGCTTTATTTGTTCTAGAAACATATATTCTCATTTCATTTGAATTTTACAAGTCATTAAATCAATAACACAAAGATTGAACTAACTAATAAGAAGAGAAAAACCATGAATAATGATTCATATTTTTAGCAAATTAGATTAGGACATATTAATCTTACTCGAATTTAGAGGCTCATCCATAATGGACTCTTAAGCTCATTGAAATTGAAATAGTAGTCTCAGTGTAAATCATGCCTTAAGAGGAAGATGACCAAATGGTAATTTAACCAAAAGGCAGAAATGGCCAATGAAATACTTAGCATTGTTTACAGTGATATTTGTGGTCTAATAACTATACCCGCTATGAGTAGATACAAGCACTTTATCACGTTCACTAAGATTACTCACGCTTTGATGCATATATTTTGAGTGTATAAAAATCATTAAATTTAAATCCATCCCTTAGTCAAGTTTTAATTAAAATACTGATCCCAAAATACACATACGAGTAAGTATACTCATCGCAAGTATAGCATAGGGAATTAACAAGTATCGATCTTTAAAGGAACAAGTACACACTAATTACTTTTCATTTATTATTTAACCGACCCAATAAAGTGATAAAATAATAAAGAAAAAAAATAAATATATACAACTCAAGGATGTAAGAATATGTAATTCAGACAACTGTTAGAATTCGTGGACTCCTAAACGCGGAAAATATCCACGAATCCCTCTCGAGGACCCAAGTAAACAATTAAGATGATCTAAAGTTTAAGAATTACCTCTAGTTGCTGTAATCGAAATCCTTCGATTCTGGTTGCGCTGTTGTACGTTCAACCCGAACAATCACCAGACGCTGCAGTATGCGAACGTCCTCTATCAGATACACACCGCGAACTCACTCGATACCCGGAGAGTGCTAGTGCCTAGGGTTTGAGAGGGTTTTTTTTTTTTTTTTCCTTTTCTGGTAGAGAATGGCACGAATGTTCTCAACCGAAAAATTGGACTATTGAAAAGACGGCTAGGGTTTTCTTAAAAACCCCCGAACCTCTTAGAGTCCAACCCTAATAATATCTTATCATATTCTAATTTAAATTCAAATTAAATTTAAACTGATATGATAAGATTCTACCATTATCTCGGTAATTTAACTAATTAATTTAGCGAGTCAGATTCTTATAATCTGGACATCATCCAGATACATTGAATGTGGACATATTTCCAGATTCATTGTATCTGGTAAATTTTCTAAGTACGATTAACTTAGACATATTTCCAAATTCATCGAACCTGATTACCAGAAAAATAACCTAACAAGTTCGCTTATTGTGTGACCCTATAGGTTCATTTAACACCGGCAGTGTGCCTAAATCATATTTAAATGGCCCACAAGTTATAAGCGGTTTCTAGCAAAACATTATAACTATCCAGGTTAAATGAAGATCGGTGATCTCTTTGAACCAAACCATAATTTTATATTTAGTCCTTTTGTCACACGATATCCTGATTAAGCATAAGGCACGAAGCATGTCATCCTTATTAAGCTTAATCAATTATTTCTTAATTTTATAGTAGACTGTTCAAACAAATGATATCAATATCTTAGATTGATATATTTGAGCACGGCCATGCATTTTTAACAGTCTAACTTATCAAGGGGCCCATGGATATCTCTCCCATAACTGAGAGCGACAAATTCCTTCACAATCAATCATATTCCTCTCCTTGATTTATTCTATATCCAACAGTAGTCTAATTTATTATCTGGTTAAAGACAACTTTAGATAATGTCAAAATATAGAATTTATCAAGTAGGAAACTATGATGAATATAGGTTGAAGGACTTTCAATATTATTATGGCTAGAAAATACTTATGACATATTCTATGAAGTACTCTCACAGTGGGTCATGTCAAATACAATGTTCTCTAACATTTATTTATGTCTTGACTCGATATCACAAATATCCATGGCCAGTAAAACATAGCCATCAAGTCACAAACATACTAATCTTAATTTATTATTATTCCAATAATAATAATCGATCAGGGACAGTTTTAGAATAGTCATTATATTCATTGTAGGGTTTTACTATCAAGTCACGTACTTGATGATCAACAAAACAAAACTCACTATTTATGGAAAGGAAAGCCTCATATTATTATATAAAACATAATGACAATAGTATAAGTACAAATTAACTCTAGAACATATCCCCAACAACAACTACCTTAGAAAACATGATAATGAATCATCTAGCAATTATTTCAATTAATTATTATCTTGGTATCATGAAGGAATATAAAATAAAATTCAATTGTTTCCCAAGTCTTGAATTCACTCATATAGACTCCACTTCTTTTCCAATCTATGGAATCACTATCATTTGATTAAGTTGGTAGATTTTTCAATCAAACCAACATAACCAAAACATGCATTAAACTCAATTCCTCATAAACATGAAATTAACTAATGACCCGTTGCTCGAGGTGAAATCAACTAATCTTTCATCACTTTAGTCCTTTAATCTTAACTTTATTTTTCAAGTCCATTAAGATTTGACAAAGACGAAATCAATGCAATTAAACTTCTAACATCGTTTTTCAAGTCAATTAAAAGAACTCGCATCAATAACCAATGATAACAAGTAATCAAACACCAAAGATGATAAAGAATTGATCAAATAACTAAATTAACATAAAACATTAAATCCCAAAATAATGTTAAATTACAAATAAAACATTGAATATATTATTGTTAAAGAATAAGAAAACAAAGAAAAAAGAAAGCACTCATAGACAAGTCTCCTTCTCCTTTGAAGACTCTTTTGAACAACCCTCCTTGGATGATGAATCTCTCTTTCTTGAGTGGTTTGAAGGTTTTGATCTTGGATTCACTCTCCTAATCTCTTCTGTTTTCTCTTGCTTTTATAAGCTTCTTTGATGCCAAATTCATTACTTGATGAGTCTTGGCCGAGTAGGAATTGAAAAATACCGAAATCTTTGAAAAAATCTCAAATTCGTACATAGAATTTTCGTGCTTCAGAACGGGCCTGGTGCTGGGTCCAATCGACCCACTTGGCACCAAGTGCATTCTGTTCTTCCTTGAATTTTGTTATGTTTTCCTCTGGCCAACCAAAATGGACCTAGCGCCTAGTCCACTTGCCAGACCTGGTGTCAGGTATACTCTGAAAAATCTCCAATTTTGCTCGAAATTAACTTAAATCTGCAAAATTCGTCAAAAATACTTTCTACAAGCAAAATGTAGAATAGGAAGAAATATGCCTAGTTATTACAACAAAAATATCTCAAATTAACCTTAAATAACTAGAAAAATAATGATGACTTTAGCCTCTATCACGGTTTATGTATGTTTACTAGATAAAGTGTAAGTTTAACTCTTTTGAGAAATTTAAAAAGTATAAGTCTAAAATAGAGCGTCAAACAGGTAAATAAATTAAAACACCGAGATCAAATCTTAGTAGAGAATATCTCTTTAGTGAGTTTACGGACTATTTGGTATATCATGAAATAGGATCTTAGCTAATTGCACCTAGGACACCGTAGCAAAAAGGAGTAGTTGAAAGAAGAATTAGAACATTACTAAAAATGGTTAAGAGCATGATGAGTCATGCATCTCTTCCTATTTCTTTTTGGGGACTTGCTCTAGAAACAATAGCACACGTTCTAAATTTGATACTGTTTAAATTGGTGCATATGACTCCTTATGAGATGTGGATTGGATGAAAGCTTAGTTTGAATAATCTCAAGGAATAAAGATGTCCAACTTATGTAATGATTAAGAGAAGTAAGTTAGAATTAAGATTAGAATTATGCTACCTCATTGGGTATCCAAAAGGAACTAGAGGTATATATTTCTATCATCCTAAAAAGCAAAAGGTGCTTGTTAACACTCATGCCAGATATTTGAAGGATAATCAAAAAATGGTTACTAGTGGTTCAAGTAAAGTGGACTTACAAAAGAATACATCATCCTCTTTAGAATAATATGATCCAATTGAGGAACCTAGAGAGACACAACCTGACATTCCTATACAAGTAGAGCCTCGTTATAGTGGAAAGTTTAAATATACTAAAAAAAGATGAACATGAAAGATTTTTTAGCTAATCTCCGAGTATTAGGAATAAGATCCCACTAGATACGAGGAGACTATTATTGACATTAATGTAGATAAGTGGCTCAAAACAATAAGTGTAGAGATTAAATCTATGCATGTTAATTAGGTTTGAGATCTTGTCACTATACCTAAAGGGATAGAAATCATATGGTGTAAGTGGGTATACAAGAGCAAAAAAGAAATAGATGGGAAGGTTGAAATCTTCAAAGTAAAGTTGGAAGCAGAAGGGTTTACTCAGAAAGAGGGAATTGATTATGAGAAAACCTTTTCACTGATAGTCATACTTAAATCCATCAGGATTCTCCTTGATATTGCTTATCATTATGACTACGAAATATGAGAAATGGATGTTAGGATTGCCTTTATTAATTGCAATTTTAGTGAAAAAATCTATATATCCCAACTAGGAGGATTCATTACCAGAGGTCAAGAACACATAGTCTACAATTTTAAGAAGTCTATTTATAGACTTAAACAAGTTTTAAGGGGATAGAACATACGTTTTAATGAAACTGTAAAGTCTTATGATTTTATTTAGAATGTGGATAATCTATGTGTATATAGGAAGTTAGATAGTAAGAATGTGTTATTCTTAGTATTGTATGTAGATAATATTCTACTCATTAGAAATGATGTAAGGATACTATCATCTATTAAGGTTTGACTATATAGTATGCTCAACATGAAATATTTGAGAGAAGCCAATTATATTCTCAAAATAAAGTTTCCTAGAAATAGAAAGAATAAAATGTTAAACTTATCCCAGGCATCTTACATTAACAAGATATTATCAAAGTATAGCATGGACCAGTGTAAAAGAATACTTATACCTTTTAGATATAGATTAGTCCTATCTTCTAAGTAGTGTCCTAAGACACGATTTTTTTTTTTTTTAAAAAAAAGATGAGTAAGATTTCTTATACTTTGCTAATGAGAAGTCTCATATATACTATGCTTTGTACAAGGCCTGATATTTACGTTATTGTAGGCATATTTAGCAAATACCAGTTAAACCTTAAGGTACTTAAGTACCTTAAGGGAACAAGAAATTATATACTAATTCACAGGACTGATGAATTGGTTCCAATTAGATATTGATAGGGCTTAAATTAGTTATATTTTTCTTAGTTATTTGAGGTCATTTTATAATACATTTTGTGAAATAACTAGTTATATTCCTTCATATTTGATATTTCCCTTATAAAAATGAATTTCTAGAATTTTATGCAAAAATAAGAGAAATTTAGAGTTAATTATGTGATTTTTTAGAACAGAGGCGGCGCCAGCCCGAGAAGGACAGCCAGCGCCAGTTAGCTACTGGAAAGGCAGAGAGAAATTGAATGCAATTGCAATTGAAATTGAACAAAGAAAAGAAAAACAATTTCGGTTAGCAAATAAGCAAAGAACAAAAGAAGAAACATCATAACAAAGAAAGAAGTGATTCGGTCAGCCAAGGAGAATTTCGGTCAGCAAATTCATGGCTAATTAAGCCGACAACAAAAGACAGCAGCAACAAAACAAAAGAAAGAAGTGAATTCGGTGGGGCCAAGATAGGTGAAGAAGAAGTCAACAAACAGGGCTGCAAAAGAAATAAACAAAAGAACAAGAAGCAGCAATTTTTGGTGGGTTTTGGTGGCGGCTCAATTGATCCAATGTAAGAAAGAAGAGGAAATCAACTGCAAAAATCTATGGCTTCAAGCAATTCCACACGGCTCAATTTAACCAACAAACAATGGGAAGTCGGCTCAGCGGAATTTCGGTGGCTAGACAGTTTTTGAATGGCTCAAATTGGAAGCCGAATTCCGTTTAAATCACAAGAATTGCAATCTTCAGCACAAAAAGACAAAGTCCAATTCAAATTGAATTTCCAATTTACAAAGTCAAAGATGGTGGACAATTAAATTCTCTTAGGTTTTATTTCAACAATTTCTATTTCTTTTTTGTTTTTGATTTCTTTAGGTAATTACTTCTTCTTTATTTAGGATTCTTTTAGGAACTTTGTAAACCTATAAATAAAGGTCAATTTACCTTAGAGAAGGGAGGTGCACAATGTAGGGACTTAGATTAATTTTTGAATGCATCACCAATATTTTCTCGAGATGAATAATTCAAGGAGGATTGTACAAGAAGGTTTTCAAAGGAAGAAAATTGAGGCTTGTCTATGAGTGCTTTCTTTTATTTTGTTTTCTTTTTCTTGAGCAATGATATTTTAATTGTTTTATTGTAATTTGACATTGTTGTAGATATTCATGAGATTTAGAGTTATTTGATCTTTTAATTAATTGGTTGTTATCCTTAGTATTTAATTACTTGTGCTTATTACGAGATTGGTTGATTGTTACTTTCTATTGACTTGCTTGAAAAAGGGTTGATGGTGGTTTCAATTCATTAGTTTCATAATTGTTGTCTTTTAACTTACTTGAAAAAAGGGTTAATTGATAAGAATTGGTAATTAAAGGTTAATTGATATATGTTAGAATATGGATTCATTGGTTAGTTTCATGTTTTATGTTTGCCAGAATATGAAAATTTAATCAAGGATTGTATTTAATGCATCTTTTGGGTAAGACTGGTTGAAACAGAATATGTGATACAAAGTTTCCTAGTAGATAGGGATTCATGGATTGAAAAAGAAGTGAATATATCTGAATCCTTCATGATGCCAAGGGAATAATTAGTTATGATAATGGTTGAGTTCTTTAAGGTCATGTTTGTCTAAACAATGGTTTGAATTACATACTTCTCCATCCTTGATATATATATTTTTTTATTTTTATTTTTATTTTTATTTTTATTTATTTTCACTTTATTGAGTCAGTTAAACAATGAAAGAAATGTGATTAATGTCTACTTGTTCCTAGAGGATCGATACTCGTTTGAACCCTATGCTCGGTTAATGATGAGTACGCTTGCTCATATGTGTGATTTGGGTTGAATGTTTTAATTTAAACTTGATTGGGAATGTGCTTAGTTTTTATATGATTTTTATACTCAAATCCGGACACAACAAATATACAGACTCAGATTTCTAGACGAATAAAGATGAACAAAAATCTACTAGTTGATATGTGTTCATTTCATCTGGAAGAGCATTTTCATGGAGAAGTATAAAGTAATTTTGCATTGTTGATTCTACCATAGAGGCTGAGTATGTGGAAGCTTCGAAATCATCCAAGGAGGCAGTTTGGTTCCAGAAGTTCCTAGCAGAATTTAGAGCCGTGCCTAACATGGAAAAGACACTGATAATGTATTATGATAATTCCATAGCAATATCACAATGTAAAGAATTAAGAAACCATAAAAAAGGGCAAGCACATATAAAGAAAGTACCACTTAATCTGAGAATTCATTCTAAGATAGGAGATACTGGTGATCAAATTTCCTCATGGAATAATCTGGTAGAAACTTTTACCAAGTCTTTGGCAGAAAAGATGTTTTGGCGACATTTAGATGCCTTAGGGGTAGGCACATATGGATTATCTTAGTCTTTATTGTACAAATAGGAGATTGTTGGAAATATGTCTTAAAAGACTAAGAAATTTTGTAAAGACATTTTGCAATAAGAATAGCATTTTTATTTAATAAGTTTGTATTCATATTTTTCATATATAAAAGTCCAAGTATATTAGTAAGTGATCTATATATTAGATCGTACTTCATAGTAAGGAATAAAATCATAATTACTTAACATAAGTTAAAAGGGTTCTTGATTGAATGATAGAACTGAGTATTTTATCAAGGCTTAGTTCATTATGCTATGATTTCTACATATGGAATACTTTATCTTTAACTAGTGAGTAGTCCTCTCATACCAATAATATAAGTGTATTTGGAATATATAGAATTAGATAACATGATAATAGTCTTTGTAAAAGTATTATAATAAATAAAAATTAGACTATTACCGCTACCACATGGACAAATACTCTATAGTTTAAATATGAGTTGGCACTCTGGTGAAACTGAACATATACGTTTTGATATACTATGTGTGAGATTACCACCATGAGATCGATAGTTTTGTATATTGGGCATATTCATTTAATTAATCAAGATAGACTTGTACAATAGGGCTTTTACACCTTTCCTAATGAAAGGAATGATCATCCCTTTATAACGGTCTAAATAATCTGTGAAAATTTTGCCTTGAGAAATAACTAGAGTATTACTTTAAGAGTCGCTCTTTTTAGATTAGCAATTACATTCTTGGAGGTTATAGATTATGAACCAAAGGTTAAAGGATGGCAGACGTGATACAGAAAGGTGGTAGAACTAATTAGTTCTATCTCAATGATAGGTGTTATAAAGGGTATTTTCATAATTACATCTGCAGGTCGAAGATAATACTATTGCAATATTATTCTGTTAATATCTTCGTATAGTGATGAATGAAGATATTTAAAATGCAAAATATAATTATTTAATTAATAAGGGCATTTTGGTTGTTTTAGTAGTCAAAGATAATGTCTTTTAGTCCCCAAGGTAACTCTATAAATCTAAATCGCTATTTTAGCTATTATACAAAATATTTGGATTGTTTGAGGAGTAGGAGAATTTATTTTATTCTAAAAAATCCATTTGGTTAGAATAATTAATTAACTCCAAAATTTATTCATTGGTTAGATTAATTAATTAACTATAGGAAGTCAAATTTAATATGGGCTTGAATAAAATAAGGATTGGCTTAATAATTGCATTAGCTCATGTATTTATTATTTTAGATTTTATGTTAAAAAATACACAGATAAAATAATAAATAAAGTGGGTTAAACATTTATTATTTTACATTTTTAATAAAGACTCAAAACAAGTAATAAAAAGGACCAATTGGCAGAAAATAACCCTCGCATGTCTCGGATTAAGGTAGCCGGCCATGAGAGTTTATTTCACCCTAATGGAGGCCAGCCATAGGTGAAGGACCATAACCCTAGCCACTGTTTTCTTTAAACTCCCTCTCTCTTGGTTTTTCCTCAGAAAAAATAATTCTAACTTATTTTCATTGGTAGTTTGATTTGTGAGTTTGAGATAATACCTTGGAAGGTCAAAAGTTTCAACAGTACACACATTTCATGCATATGAGTATATGTTTGGCAAGTCTTCAAGTTAGTACATCTCTGGAGTTCACAATTTAGACAAGTTTCGGACAGCCTATTAGTCAGTCAAATCTGGTTAATGCCATAATCTCTTCTAATCCAAGAAGGTAAAATAAGCATGCGATTCTAAACTCTAGTTAATTTTTTAATTTTTCGTTGCACTTATATGATACTTGATCATACATCGGCTTGATTGTAAGCTTTAGAAGAGTAACTTTAGTAAAGTCCCGTGTTGATAATATATTTTAAATTTGATTCAAAATAAAATTAAGAAATAAACTGTAAAAATTATAAAGTAAAGAGACTATAGGAACTAGAGAAATAAGAGAATCACTTAAATTCAAAACTAATAATATGTTCGTATAAATAAGGCCCCTATTTATAGAGGTTTAGATTCATTATCTTAAAGGATAAGAAATGAATCTAATAAATACTATGATATTAACCTAGCCATAAAATTAATAATCTTAGAAAAATGAATAGTTATATTTATTTTCTAAATAAATGAATAATCTCAAAGTTACATCTATCTTTTAGATAAATAAATAGTTACTTTTATCTTTTTGATTTCATAACAGTTCTCAATTTTCACATTAATCTAATATAATGGCAATTTCTTATTGCCATTAGAATTTTTGTGTGACCTAAAATTATTATTTACAATCGAAATCTCAAATAATTTTTTTTTAAATGTATTACTCCCTCCATTTTCAAAATAATTGTCACTTCTAGAGACTTTTTATATTTTGTGAGATCAAAAGTGTATTTATTATCTTTTTTCCAATTATATCATTTCATTTAGTACTCTACTAAACCATAATATTAATTGAATATCAAATTATAAAACATATTTATAATTTCTAATGAGGGTAATTCAGTCTTTTTCTATAAAAACTCTATATTTATTAGAGTTCTCTCTCTCTCTCTCTCTCTCTCTCTCTCTCTCTCTCTCTCTCTCAAAACATTTGTTAGAGTTTTCTAAGTATGTATGATTTGTGTAATAGTAATATATTAGTTATTTTGGAACAAAAGGAGTATGGATTTTTAGGGGAAAAAATTAAATTACTCTCACAGAAAAAATAGAGTTATTTTGAAATTAAAAATCAATTAATAATATTATGGTTTAGTTAGTTATATATATATATATATAATGTTAAATGAATGTTGAATTTTAGAGTCTTATCGGGAGAATAAAATTATATTGAAAAGTTCATTTTCCTAAACCGAGAAGTCTATTGTGATTATTTTTTGTGTTTCATTACTATTAATGTTGTATTTTTTATTATATTTTATATATTGTGTGGAGTTATATTTTAGTATTTTATTTCCTAACAGTGAATTTATTAGATTATTAATTTGTGATTTTGCTGAATTTGTCTCTACAAATTTTTTATTTTCTCTTATTTCTCAATTTTGGCTTAGTTGTGGTTTTTTCCATTTATTTTCCCCCTGCCCTTGGCCCGTTGGGCTGTCGCTTTCTCACTTGGAAATGGTCAGGAGTGGAGTGGAGATGAATTTTGTCTCAAATAAGCCAAAATCGAGGACCCCTACCTCAATCTGGATATTTTCTTACAAATAATGGTCAACTCATCATCTGTTCTAAATGGGGCAACAAATACATTGAATATTTTCTCACAAATAATCAAAATAAAAAATTTGATATATTAACTGTCTTTGCTTTTTCGTTTACCTCTTTAAATAAAAATTTTCCCATAGTCTCCTGTCTATTTTTTGTCTTTTCTCGCTGCTCTCTAGCCATCAATTACTGCAATTGATCTTAGAGGCCCATGGAAGAATGTCTTAAAAGTTAGTCGTGCTCCTTTTCTTGATCACGTTGTAGGTGGCTCTGTGCATGCAAGTACAATTCCACCGATTGTCTTTGAGAAGTCAGAAATGCCGGGCTTGACAAGCCAGAAGACAGACCAAGAACTTTGGAAGCATAAAGTAAAAATTGGGCAATGCCATGCCATCAACATTCTGTCCCTACCATAAGCAGCGCCTCGGTAGAGTCCAGAGACTGGAATTAAAATGGTTTGGAGGCGTACAATTGTCTTTCAAAAATCGAATTAAATGTTGATGAGATCTAATAATATATAATATGTTATGATTTTATGAAGATTTTGCATAATATTGCTAAGTCACGAGTATTTATCTTTTTCTTGTCTCCTCTGATATTTTTCTATAACTCTGTAAATTCCTTCAATATTTAACAAGACCTATTTGTCAAACTCATCTAAGGTGAGGTTGAAGCGGTAATGGGGGAGAGAGGAGTGCATAGTTGACTTTACATGTCGAAATACCCTTCTTAGTCTCAGCTGCTACTAAAACCAATGATTCTTCACACTGTTTTTTGACTTTCAACTTTAATGTGACGTGATCGTAAACACATTTTTGAATCGGTTAAGCAATTGTTTGGAGAATAACGGTTCAAGTTTGCCAAGTCAATTAATCAATGGGAATTAGAAAGCATTTTAAACAATAACCAATAAAAAGAATAATCATTCACCAACATGGGGAAGAGAGCCAAATTTTTTGTTTCTATTGATTTTTCAGTGGAAACATTTCACCAGAAATAGAGAAAGAGATAAATGTTCTGGTTTCTATTGATCTCTCTTGGATCTCTTGAGGGATTTTCATGGTCTAGCAGTTTCTTTTCACCTTCTTCCCGATCCAGTGGCCATGAAATTTTACATAGAGAAATGGCAGATGATGCTATTTGTCCGTTGAATTTGGCTAAGCTTGACCAACTAGCTAAAAATCATCCTTCCCAGCTTAAATTTCTTGATGTTCAATCTGAATGTCACGCCCTTCAAGAAGGTATTCGTATAGCACGATCAGATTATCTCAGAACTACAGGATACTTTACCTTTCCTCCGGACGAGTCTGACTCTTGTTGGATTATCTATCAATCTATCGTCAGCAAGTATATTCCATCATTTGATCTGAAATCCAATTGCGGGTTTCAGAGTAAATGGATTTCTAGTAGCTGCAAGAATATATCAACAAAGCGAGAGTTTGAATCCATAGTACCTGAATCCCAGCTCCAGGAACTCATCCATCTTTGCAATCAATCGCTATATGATAATTCTTCTTGTGTCCCGTGTGTTGCTAGTTTATCAAACATTGAAGCAGCTTATTTTGGCAGCTCTGAAAGTGGCACTGTATCAGATTGCAAAGGTTATCCGTTTATGTATGCTGCTGCTTTTGCTAACCATTTGGGACCAACTGATCTGGGCACTGCAAAGTGTTTGTTTTCTACGGACTACACATTAGGTTTATCCAGGACTTATAAGAAGCATAAAATTGGAAATCCAGGAGCAATAATTGGTTGTGCCCTAGGATTCATGGTGATAGTTACAGCGATTTGGCTTGTTTGGAGGCAGCAGAACATGAAGTGGAACAGGAACGAACATCTTCGTAATGTGCCAGAAGCCAGAGCCTCAGGATTTGAATTACTAGATAAAAGTACGACTTTGATCAAATTCAACATTGAAGAATTAAGACAAGCTACAACGAATTTCTCCAGGCAGAACCTGATTGGAAAAGGTGGATATGGGAATGTGTTCAGAGGAGTTTTAGCCAATGGCTCTGAAGTAGCACTGAAAAGGTTCAAGAATTGTTCTGCTGCTGGGGATGCAAACTTCACACATGAAGTAGAGGTCATTGCAAGTATTAGGCATGTGAACGTTCTTGCATTGAGGGGCTATTGCAGTGCAACGACACCTTTGGAAGGGCACCAGAGAATAATTGTGTGTGATTTGCTTCGCAATGGAAGCCTAAGTGATCATCTTTTTGGGCCTAGGGTGAAAAGGCTCACCTGGCCTGTCCGGAGAAAGATTGCTCTTGGCGTTGCTCGGGGTTTAGCTTATTTGCATAATGGCGTACAACCTGCTATTATCCATAGAGATGTCAAAGCAAGCAACATACTTCTGGACGAATCTTTTGAGCCAAAGCTAGCAGACTTCGGCCTGGCAAAGTTCACACCAGATGGATTATCACATTTTAGCACAAGGGCTGCTGGTACCCTTGGTTATGTGTCCCCTGAATATGCCTTGTATGGCCAACTAACGGAGAAGAGTGATGTATACGGTTTCGGAGTAGTTCTCCTTGAGCTCTTGAGCGGAAGAAAGGCTGCTATTACAGCTGGTACTGATCAAGTTCTGCTATTGACTGACTGGGCTTGGTCACTTGTGAGGGAAGGCCGAGCTCTGGATGTAATTGAAGAATGCATTCCAGAATTAGACTCCTCAGAGGAAATGGAAAAATATGTGCTTGCAGCTGTTCTCTCTGTTCACCCTTCGTTATATGCCCGGCCAACTATGGAAAGGATTGTGTATATATTGGAAACAGGCATTGGAACTGCTCCTTCGACTTCAGATCCTCCATTTCCAACGGCGGCAGAAATTATTGACATACAGAGATCAGCAACCTTCAGCACCTCGTTGAACTCAGCCAATCATCATCCTCCACATCAAATGAATTATTCTGTTAGGCAAAGTGAGGAAAATCCATCATGGCATCTCATGTAGATAATTCCAATAATTAAGAAGACAAGTGTGCTTGATTCAAAATGGTTTAATTGTTATATTCTCTTTGCAGAGTAGTATTTGGTATCATTTCATAATAGGCCAAATTATTTTGGAGGTCTCATCTTTTAATATTCCTAATAACAGATAATGTATACAAAGTAAAAAAAATAGTAAAAATTTAATAAAGTAATAAAAATATGAATATAATAAAATTTACCCAAGAAATAAATTATTAATAATATAAAATTAAAAATAATCTAATATAACTCAAACATGATTTAATTGTTGTATTTTCTTGCAGACTTGTAGCATTTGGTATCATTACATATCATAATCGGGCCTTGATTTGAGAAATTAGGCAAAAATATTTGAGAAATCTTGTGTTTTAATATTTCTAATAATATATAGCGTATCTAGTAAGTTGTTATTGTTTGGAATTCAAATTCGCTTCGTAACAATAATATAAGATAAAAAAAAATTTATCTTAAATTTAGAATTTTTAAAACTTATTTAGATAGACTCAATCCACATAGACTAAATACTTTAAAATATTTTTCCTTTCTAAAAGTATATAATTATTATTACACAAAATATAATACTCAAAGTTATGATTCACTGTAGAACGGATGGACGCAAATATTTCTATGTAGCAAAGGGGTTTTACCCTTTTCCTTTCATGAATCATCTACTTCAATGCAATGGGGAGAGTGGGGTTAGCCGGAAACTGTGTGGGTGGGGTATACACTCGGCGAACTGTCTCTGGAGTTTTGTGAAAGGAAGTGTGGGGTGGCTGCGGAGTTTGGTGAAAAGAAATGTTGGGTGAGGTTTGAGTGGTGGGCCTGGTTGCCGTTGTGGAGTTTTGTGAAAGAAAATGTGGGGAACGAGCTGAGTCAAATAAAATGGCTGTAATATATATATATATATATATATATATATATATATATATATATATAATTTTTAAAATTCTTGAGGGGCGATGGCATGTACGCAAGTCTGCCACTTATTCAAACATATTTAATTGTTGCATTCTCTTGTCGACTAGTAGCATTTGTTATCATTACATAATCGTGTTTTGAAATTTGAGAAATTAGGAAAAAATATCTTAGAGACCTTGTCTTTTAACATTTTTAATAATATATAGTGTATAAAAATTAATAAAATAATAACAATAAAAATACATTTTTGCCCAAATCTTTACATGAAGTGGCAAAGGACGTGCATTGTAGAGTGCTTCGGAAAAGCAGCATGCAATGTCCTATGTTTGGGCAAAGCAACGTGCACCGTGCAGTGCTTCGTTAATGCAGCGAAGTAACAACGCAAGTTTAAAATAATAATAATAATAATAATAATAATAATAATAATAATAATAATAATAATAATATATCAAATCAAAATTAATTTTAAAAATTAAAAATTTATTAATTTATAAATATAAATAGATATTAAATTCCTAATTCAACGAATGACAAAAATAAAAAAAGAAATGAAAGATGATAGAATGGAATTAAACAGCATAAGAAAAGAATTTATAATTAAAAAATTAATAAAGAAAATTCATAGATAACATAGTCGTTTAAAAACTTCGCATCTTTTTTTATTTCTTAAGAATAAATGGTAAAACAAAAAACTTAATGAGCTACATCTACTATCTATTTCTCCTTTTTTTTAATTTTTTAATGTTTGTTTAACAGATAAAAGTTGTAACACCCCTCATTATCATACATTTATACACATATAAAATGGTATTTCACAAGCATATCATTATGTGGAAGTTTTTATTTGAATATATTATGAGTGAGTATTTGAATATTTTAAGAGAGTTTATTTTATATAAATTCGTGATTATTTTTTATAAAATTTGTTTCTGAGTAAAATATTTGTGTTGGAAATTTTTATACACTTATTTGAATATAATGTGATGCTTTATTATATTTAATTTTGTCTCGGGTGGAGAATTAATTATTTATAAGTGTTTTATGTATTTATTTAGAGAAAACGTTATTTTTGGAGCAAATATCATAAATTAGTTTTATAAAAGACCCAATATTAATTTTATTTAATAAAAACCCTATTTTACTTGTATTTTAAATATTTTATTTTTTGACTTTATTTAATCTTGACTATTAATTGATCAAGACTAATTTCTATTTTATTATTTCTTTTATATATGCAAGACTAATTTTACTAGATTTATTATTTTTACACAAATTTAATTTTTTTGATTTATTTTATTCCAATAAATCCTAGAGTGTCCTAAATATGTTAAATGACTATCATATCCTTCATTATAGTAGCCCAATTCTAACCATTCATGTATTTTAATCCTAACCATTAATTTTTAATAAATTTTAAGCATTAAAACAATTTCTAAACACAAATTAAGTAATTTAAATCCATCTTTTAACAAATAAAACCTTTTTTTATCAATCAAAACACAAATTTCTAGATTTCTTCTTCATAATTTCAGTGCGCGCACACACACACACACACACACACTCTCTCTCTCTCTCTCTCTCTCTCTCTCTCTCTCTCTCTCTCTCTCTCTCTCATACACACATGCACAAAACTGTCTCTCTCTCCTCTCTCTTTGATTTCCCACTTAAACTCTTTGATTTCCTAACAAATTGCTAAATTCCAAAGTGTTTAAGAATTACTTCTTGAAGTGTTTTCAAGGGTCCTTCACTTGGGTAAATAATTTGAACTCATCTCTTTGATCAATCCATGTTTTATATGAGTAGCCATGAATAAGCAAATTTGATATTCTTGAGAAAAATAGAGTTTTTGATGATTTTTATGTGAAGGAGATGTGGTAATTTTGATGTTATTGTTACTGGATTGATATTGTGTATATGGATTAGAGGTGATTGGGATTGAATTAATGGAAGGTTAACGGTGGATTTGTGTTTAGAAGTTGAATTGCTTGTTAGAATTACGTGATCTGTTAACTTTCACTTATAGTACCAAGAAGTATTGTTAAGGAAGATACCAACTTTAGAAGTTGAATTGCTTGTTAGAATTACATGATCCGGGAACTTTCACTTATGGTACCAAAAATTATTGTTAAGGAAGATACCATGCTCTATTTCTATTTAATTCTCCTGTGTCTCAAAAGTATTTTTCCTTTAGAATCATATTAATTACTTATTTGGTTGATTTTATATGATTTTTCAAATTTACTCTAGTTTTCATCATGACTAATTTTTCTGTGACTACTTACGATTTAACCCATTACCTTTTGAATTTGAAATTGGGATTTTTAACATATAAAACTTCAATAAGGAGTATTTTGCTCTAAGAATCACTCGATTTGGCCACATATTTTGCTCTCGGTAATTTTTACAAAATCTCTGCCAAAACAGGGTTTTCAAGTTATTGTGCGGTTATCTCAATTTTGAGAAATTAGTTAACTTAGTTAAACACCTTGGCTTTTTATGAAATTTTAACAGTAACTCACCTATATATGTAAGTTATATCAGGTGAATTTTTATTGTATTTTTAATTGAATTGCTTAGTGAAATGATTGCACAAATAAGCCTCCTATTCTACCTTGTTTATGATCAAAACACTGGTTTGTTATTTTGGACATGAAAGCTATTCAATTATCCTTGTATTGATTTGAATTGTTATTATATTGACTTAGAAAGATTATAGAATGATTAGTTTAGTACTTTAGTTCTTATGTGAATGTATAATTGTATTAAGTTACTATATAATGTTATTCTATGTAATGTGTGTTGGGAAATATGCCATCTTAGACTAAGTATCTGATGTAAAAATCGAATGTTTTAATAAAAGAATTTATTCTCAGAAATTGTTTGTGAATTTATAATTTTATGTGTGCACAATTACGTTTGGAAAAGACCCATTGTGTTTAAGTAAGTGGTCCATGTGAATGGAGGTCTTTCACAGTAAGGTATGGATCATGGGTTACTTAGCACATAAACTTTTGTTCTTAATCGATTGATGAAAATAGGAATTTCATCATATTTAGATTATTATGTTATGAATTCTAAATGGGGAATGACTTACCTTTAACTAGTGAGTAGTCCACTAACTTCATGACATAAGCGTATTTCGAATACGTAGAATATGACCTGTAGTAGTGGTTTCTAAAAGTACTATATGGTAAAAACCTAGACTATTACCGCTATAGTGTGGACTAGTACTCTACGACTTGAGTATGAGTTGGTGGTCTGATGAAGTTGGAAGCATATACTTTGATATGTTATAATTGAGGCTCTATCGTAGGGCCAATATACTTGCATATTGGGTATGTATGACTAGTTAGTTAAGCCAGACTTGTACAAGATAGTTTCTATACTATATCGCTCATTGTGGTTGTCTGAATGATCTGAATATCTAGGGCCCTGAGAAACATGCCTTGGAGGTTTGCTTTAGGGTAGCTCCCTTGGAAAGCGAAAACAATCCAGGAAATCGTGGATCATTGGATTAGAGGTCTAAGGATGGTAGATGTCATTTAGAGAGGTGTTAGTACACTTCTTCCTCTCTAAATGTACGGCGATGTATAAAGGGGTATTTTAGTCATTACACCTGTAGGTCGGAGACTTTACTAACGCAGAACTGTCCTTGGAATCAATATTTTCTTATGGTGATATTAGAAAATATTTAAAATGCAAAATACAGCTATTTATATGGCAAGGGTATTTTGGTCATTTTAGTAGCCAAAGCGGTGTGCCTTTTGGTCCCTAATATAGACCATAAGTCCTAATTAAATACGGGCTTTGAAATTGATCTTAAATTAAATGAAATTTATTTTATTTAAATAGTCTGATTTAATTATTGGGTTAGAATAAAATAAAGGTTCATGTAGAGAGAATTAGTTAAATTAGTTTGGTGGGTTAATTAATTATTTAGGGCTTTGGCCCAGTTTGAATAATTAGGGATTAACTTGGGACTAAACTGATTTAGGCTTATTTAATTGGACTGATTTATTTAGACTGGAAAATTAATTATTTGTTGGGCCATTGAGTTGGTTCTAATTAGAATAATTAATTAAGCCCAATAGGTTAAACCAAGAGTCCAATGGCCCAGTCCAGTTTAACCTAGAGTTTTTTATTTAGGTTAAACAAGAGGATTGGAAATAACGTTGTTATAAATCAGACACACAAGAGAGATGGCTTCTTCTCTGTGGAATAGCCAAGCGTCTCTCTCTCTCTCTCTCTCTCTCTCTCTCTCTCTCAAAAATTTCCTAGCCTGTTAGTTGTTCACCAAATGGTAGTTAGGCAGGCCATATACTGGAAGACCGAGAGTTAGGCATTCATATACATGCAAAGGCGAAGTAGGAGGCTTGTAGGAATCGCACCAGAGGCTTCCACTAGCACACTTACCTTAGTTGCGCACATTCCAGTCCAGCCACCTTTGAAAATCAGAAGAAGAGGTAAAATTTTTAAAATTTCGGGATTGGGACAGGGCGCAACCGGCGCTGGCTAGGGTTGCCAGAGCGGGCGCCGGCTAGGGCTGCCAGAGCCAGCGCCGGCCCTGCCCTGGAATCCCTATTCTTATTTTTTCAGTTTTTTTTATGTTCGCATCCACTGCGTGCTCCGTGTTTCTCGCTTTCCATGCCTTCAATGTGTTTATATAATGTGATCAAGTCTTGCATGATTGAATGTTATGTATATACAAGTGAATTTGCTAAGTGTGTTTGAACCTTAATTACTTACTATGTGAACTCAATTTGTGAAAATTATATGTTATTTGATTAAGTGATTATATTAAGCTTCTACATATTAACTATATTTTATTTTCTATGTAGCTATTGCATTGTTACTTTGAGAATTAAGTACATATTATGTAGTAATGGGAATTTGCTCTGTGTGTGTGTGTGTGTGTGTGTGTGTGTGTGTATGTGTGTGTGTGTGTGTGTGTGCACGCCTTGATTTCATATGATTTGAAGTGGAAACTAAGGTTAAGGTGTGTTTTAATGTTGGGGATTGGTGAGAGTTAGATTGTGAGTTAGGTTTGTTTAAGATTGTAAACAATGTAGAGGAATTTTATTAAGTGTATCAATTATGATGGAAAATTGATGTATACTATTATTTATGTACTAGAATTTGTTGGAGATCGAGGGATTGATCATCAAGCTTAAGTTGGAATTGTATTTCTTTTGCTTGGATGTAAGGTAAGTTCCCACATTTCATGATTTTCTAAATGTAAGAATGCACATGAAATATTTTTATCTTGATAAATATTTTAACTGCATAAATATTTATTAACAAATTTATTATTGGTGAAATAAAATGTTTGTTTATTCAACCTGGATTATGAAAAGATTTATTTATACAAGTGATATTTTGGCAAATGTTGAGATATGATCCTTACTTTGGGAAATTGTTATTTTAAGAGCATGTTGCTCTATTGTAAAACAAATGGTGAATTATGGCTTTACACAATATTTGATTATGTCTTATTTTAGGGAATTTGCATATTCATGTTATATTGGAGATGAAAGCATGCATTAAAAGTTATTGAGTAAATAGAATTGCAAATTTTCATGCATACATGAATTGCAAAAGACATAACATGTTTTAAATCATCATTTTCATATAACATGAAATAGCCTTATGGTATATATGACTATATATCTATGGAAACCTTGAAACATTTATGAAATCTTGGGTTATTTATGAAACCTTAGAATGATTATGAAATCTTGAAATATTTATAAAATCTTTGGACATTGGTAGAACTTTGTGTTGGATAAACTTTTTTGAGAGTGATTTTGAAATCATGAGATAGATAAAACCTTTTAATGTGATTTTTTGAATCTATTGAGTATACTACTATTCATGAAAGTATTTTTTGTCTAATAAATATTTTCGAAAATGTTTGCGAAGTCTTTTGAAAAAGTATTGAGCTGTTTTTGAAAAGATATTGCGTTGATTTATTCATGAGGCTATAAACTGTGTGGCTTTGTGTCGTGTATTATTAAGTATTCAAAGGGACTTTCCACTTATATTAACTTATGCGAGCTTGAAAATGCTATTTAGTTGATGGCCACCTCTGGATTGTAGTCTCTTTCTTTACAGGGTATCAGTATTTGATGTTTAGTCATCTTTAGCTAACAACACATTTTCTAACGCGTAAAAATGGAGGTTAGACATGGGACATCCATGGCGAGTGGCAATAATGTTGGTAGGTTGAAAACCTATTCGTGTTGGGTTGGCGTACCATGACGATAATAATTTGTATGATTAATTATAGTGAATGCACTGGGTTAATCGTGTGTGTGTGTGTGTGTGTGTGTGTGTGCGTGTGTGTGTGTATTATTATGTTCATATGATGGAATTCTTATAGTGCTGATGCAGTTGAATTGAGATCCTTCCAAGTAGATTGGACGTGATTCTATCTGGGCTACTCACGGTTCGGGGATTTTGCTATCCCCAATACTGTCCCGAAACTTCAGTACTACCAAATCTTCGGTACCGGTCCCGAACTATAATTCTAAAATCTCCATATCCACTTGTACCAAAATTACAAGAGAAGTCAAGATGGAGATTCAAGACTTCAATTTTAATGGTTTCAAGACAAGTCGGAACGAGTATTCGAGACTTTGGTTCAACGGCACAAAATTAGTACCAAATCAAGACCATTTCTAACGGGACAAAACTAGTACCAATCGGGTTTTGGAGATGTTTAAACTTTTTCTACTTGTATAACCTATTGAAACAGTAGCATTGCCACTAGATTTGAAGAACTTAAAAAACAAGAAAACAAAATCCAACAGATCTAAAGAACCGAAGCTTTGTCGCTAGATATGAAGAAACAGGAAAACAAAATTCTGAGAAAATAAAAATAAAATACCTATTAATCAAAATGCACGAGCTTTGGGGCTAGATTTGAAAAAGATAGCCTTGATTTTGTAATTATCACCATGTTGTTTAGCAATTATCTAATGAATGGGCTAAAAGGGTGTTGAGTGATGCGGAGAACCTCATAGAAGAAACAATAGAGGATGTGTTAAATTAATTTCTTAATGACTTTAATAAAGGTACAGTACATTCAAAAGGATGGCCAACTTCATTCATTGCTTACAGAGTCTCCAAAGCTGTCCTTAATGCCTACCCAAGGATTATAAAAAAGAAGTACCCCAAGCTTTCGCATCAATTCTGTCTATCCAGGCTATGTCCAAATAGATATAAACACTAATATAGGATTTCTGACTACTGCATAATATGCTGACTGCGGAGAGTCTGGCGAAGCTTGCATTGCTGCTTGATAAGGGCCCTTCTAGCTTGTTCTTCTTTCGGAAGATGGTGACCAATTTTTAATCAAGCACACCCAATCAACATCAGTGTTTTTGAATATGATTATTAAATTTTAACATAATTTTAAAGTATTACCAAAATTATTAAATTTGAAATATGATTATTAACATTAACATTATTTTGTTTAACAAAATAATAATTTCAATTATTAACCTTTAATATGCAAATATTATAAAAATATTGTATACAACTTTGAAATCTTATAAATCATTAGAATTTTAATTCTTATGACATTTTAATTTTTTGTGACTCTAGCAAAAAGAACACAATAAAATTCAAATCGAGTGATATTTTAAATCGATTCAAAATGTGAAATCCATTGATTTTAGAATATTACAAAAAATAATATCCACTAAAGGCCTTCTTATTGCATATATTGCATGAAATTTCATATATGTTGTAGATTTTAATAATTATAAAAATATTGTGTTTGAAGCTTTAGGTTCTATTAGATTATGTGATTTGATTAATTCAATGACAAGATCTAAGGCCAATCATCAAATGAAACTTTGCTAATTTTGAAGATTAAAAGTTGTGTTCTATTTAAAATAATTATATCATTTTCTAATTAACATAATTTACAATAATATTATCAATTATGTCTATATATACATATATAAGTTTGTATACATATATTCATATATAATTTAGTTATATATATATATATATATATATATATATATAATAAGTAGATTATATATACATGTGTAGTGAGTATATATAATCTATATACTTATTAATCTCTATATACATATTATATAATAATCTATATAATCTACCTATATATAATCTATACAAACTATATATATATATATACACATACTATTATATACTATATATATAATTAAAATCACTTATCACTGTTTTCAATATATATATATATACACACACACACACACACACACACACACACACACACATGTGTGTGTGTATATGTGTACATGACTTTACATTTTAGGTTTTAGTTTTGATTCTTCGGTTCGGTACAGTTCAAAAGGGTTTAGGACAGTTTTTGTTCGGTTTGAGACGGTTCTTGAGACAGATATTACATAAAAAATTTTGGGACAATTCGATTAAAAAAAAGTCAAAAGTCAACAATTTTTTTGGTTTCGATTCTTTTTTCTCCGATTTTTCGGATCATAACGGTTATTCTCTAATCCTGTAAGCAGCCCTAACTCTATCGATGGATGATATAAGATCACAATATATATGTTTATATTGTGAAATTAGAAATATGGTTTTCAAAATATGTATTGTTATGTGTGATCATAAAAGACGGTCATTATGGTAAGCTCAATATAGGTGATGTATTTGATATGGTCAAACGTTGTTAATGAGAAATAATTTCTTTTTTGAAAATATTAAGTTGATATATAACTCTCATGTATTATCTAGTGTGTTGAGAATATAATATGTTATTAAAACATATATATTTTTAGAACAACTACTCATGCATCATGAAAATATTTTATCTGATAAATTCTCACGATGCACCTATGAAACTTACTGAGATTATATCTCACACCTCTTAATTCATGTTACAAAATAGTTTACTTAGAAGCGAGAATGCTAAAAATTTATGGATTTTATTAGCTTTGAGATTGTGCTTGGATATTATTCTTATTATTATGAATTATGTTTGAAGACTATGTAGGTGGAGTATTATTGAGAGATTACTTTGTATTTGGTTGATGCATTTTTTGAAGCTTTGTAAGGATTAATTCAGTCTTACTTTTTAAGTTTCAGTTATTTCTTTATTTAATTTCATTATAAAGACCCCTTATATCATTTAGCCGGGGGCAACAGCCGCAATCATTCAGGTCTTATGGTTGTGGGGTGTTACAAATGGTATCATAGCTTTAGGTTAAACCTTAGGGAAGACTTTCATTAGACAATTAGTATAGATTTTGGATGAATTCTAGATTTATGGAATCTAAATTTATCAGCGAAGTTTAGGTTAAGTTGAGCCTAGGATTGGGTGTTACTTTTAAATTCAAGGATTAGTATTTAAGAATGATTATGGTTATCCGAATTTGAATTTTCCTAATGATGTTTAAACTTAAATACCTTGATAAGGTGTTGATAAGTTGATATGGGAGGTAATTTTATTCCTTTGTATTGCAATGATGATCATTTTGATAAGGTTGTGAGAGAAAACTTGTCTTGATAAGAATAGATGGGTAGTTTGGAAATTTTGATAGGTATGTGAGATTTGACTATCCTAATTCTGATTCGGCAGATAGGATTGTGTCATAATGATGGAAGTAAGAGTTTAGAAATGACAATTTTTGTGGAGATTTAGGATCTTGATTTCTGTACTTTAGAGATTTGTGAATTTTCATTGTGCTTGTTAATTATGCATGTATAATAAAAATATTATCTGGATTGCTTGTATGATTGCATGTGGTGTATGCTACGTGAATATATGTGTTTTATCTAATTGAGCATGCTATATGGATATACTTGTTTTTAGTACATGATATATTTTCACTTTAATTTTGGGTTAGAGTAATTGGGTTGAGGGATACTTCATCAAAGAGTATTTGGATATCACGTAGGAGTAGCATTAAGAAAAGTAAATGCTTGTGGGAAGAGGGAAACTGTTTACAAGGTGTACTACTACAGAGGAAGCAATTATACAAATGGAGAATGAAGACTTAGATAGAACAACTTCAGAAATGATCCCAAAGACACGGAAATTCTACGCTAAAAGAACTAGAAGTGCAACAATGAAAGAAGAAGGGAAAGCAAATAAGGACTGCTCTGACAGAAGCTACTCCAAAACTGATAATTTGTTATTACTGTAGGAGGAAGAAACATAAGGAAAGAATTCAAGAAATTGAACAAGAGATACTTCAAATATAGAGATTCTTTGAGGGAGAGTACCCAAGACTACTTTGGCTTGAACAAGAAAACTACACTCTGTCGCCACGTCTAATTAATTGAGTAATGCAATTGGAGTTAATGGAGATAACAACTCAATACTGCCATAAAGGCTTAATTGCTCATTTTGAACAAGGCAATTTTGGGAATCAACGTAGCTCACGAATGACACGAAGATTAGAAAATTTCTTAGGATTAGGAAATTGCTATTGCATTTCAGAATGAGAATTGTGCTCCTTATGTCGCCTTTGATTTGGCTACCCTGAAGACATGCACTGGGAAGAATGAAAGGAACTTTCGAAAGTCACAAGTAGACCAATATTTACACTTGTGCTTACCCTACCAGAAGAAGGACTTTGGGCGATAAATATAGATGCAACAAAACAAGAAAGAGAAGTAATGTCGGTAAATTCCTATGATAGTGGTTTATTCTAACTTAATCTCGCTTATTTACTCTTTATTCTAAACTTCCTTATGTAAACTATATTCTTTCACTTATTATTGTTGATATGAACTTACTTCCAAGATTTGGTTATTGAGGTCAGCTTAACTATTTCACTCATTGTTAGCAAATTGCTCCTCATCAAATGCATCTACATTGTACCCAACTTCTTCTATATCCTCTACATATTGGCTCCTTATTTCTTATTCCATCGAATTTATTTTATTTATTTCTTTTGTACATTTTGGCATGTGCCTTCTCATACGAGTTTCTTTTTGCCAACTCTTTTTTCTATCATTTGTTGAGAATTTCCCTTTAAGGCTTGGTTGATTAAAGCAATTTTTAATACTCTACTCAATGTTTACAATTATTATTCACCAAACTTTTCAACATTCTTCTAAGTGTTTTCTATGTTATCTCTATAATGGCTTTCTATTTCTGGCTTCATGGGATTTATTCTATCTACTTCACGATTCTTTTTCATTTGATTTCGCTCATCATATAAGTAGTCATGTATGGGCAGATTTGATGTTTTTGAGAAAAATGAAGTATGCGATGATTTTAATGTGAAGGAGATGGGGTAATATTAATGTTATTGTTACTGGATTAATGTTGTGTATGTGGATTTGAGATGATTGGGATTGAATTAATGGAATATTAATGGTGGGTTTGTGTTTGGAAGTTGAGTTGCTTGTTAGAATTACAGGATCTGTGAACTTTTACTTATAGTATTGAAATTTTTGTCAAGAAAGATGCCATACTCTATTTCTATTTGATTCTACTGCATCATAGGAGTATTTTTCCTATTAGAATCATATT
Organism: Voacanga thouarsii; assembly: GCA_026120185.1. NCBI lineage: Eukaryota > Viridiplantae > Streptophyta > Magnoliopsida > Gentianales > Apocynaceae > Voacanga > Voacanga thouarsii. Next base: position 2,230,352 of record JANUWF010001479.1, on the reverse strand, counting down.
AATTTCTTATTTGGTTGAATTTATATGATTTTTCAAAATTACCCTATTCAATTTTCATTGAGGCTAATTTTTCTGTGACTTTCAACCTCTGATTTAACCTCTTTTCCTTTTAAATTTGAAACTAAGATTTTAACACATAAAAAATTATTTTTCCTTAGGAATCACTTGATTTGGCCATATATTTTGCTCTCAGTAATTTTTACAAAATCACTGCAAGAACAGAGTTCTGAAGTTACTATGCGGTTATCTCAAATTAGCAATTAATTAACCTAGTTAAACACCTTGGATTTTTATGAAATTTTAATAATAACTCACCTCCATATGGAAGTTGTATTATGTGGATTTTTATTGCATTTTGAGTTGTATTGCTTAGTGAACTGATTGCACAAAAAAGCCCCATGTTCTGCCCTGTTTATGATTAAAACTCTGATTTGTTATTTTGGAAACAAAACCATGTTATAGCTATTCAATCATCCTTTTATTGATTTGAATTTATTATTATCTTGACTTTGAAAAGTTATAAAATGATTATTTTAGTACTTTTGTGATCCCCTAACTACCTACGCAACCCAAACGAGTTGGGAATACCGCCCATCCTATGGACAATAGGTCTTTATAACAAAAAATAGGCATTAATCAAAACTTAAAAGAATTGAATCATAAATTAAAATAAGTCCTGCATAAGATCTTATACAAAGCACATGAAGTGAAATAGTCCAACATTCAAAGTTTGCAAAACTAACTTGAAGAAAACAAAGTTCATAATTCTAATGTCAAAGCAATAAGATAAATAAGTCTTGCTGCTAATCAATGTTCTCCCCACCTGTAGTGGAAATCAAGGTACTCTAAAGACTATGAATTTAAAAACGTGTGAGATAAGAAGCCTCCATAAGCTCTATGTATGAATTGGGTCAAGCAAAACTTTTCATGATGCATGCTCAAAGTGATAGAAGAATTTCTATCCAACACATTTATATCATCAAGCAAGAAAATCGTGCTTTGAGCAAATATTTTCACAAACTATCATATCAAATTTTTAAGCCTTTCTGCTTGTGAATATAGAGCAATCATATTTCAACATTTTATTTAGGGTGAATGGGGCAGAGGTGTCTCTTACCCAAAAGTGTAGCACAATACTTATCAATTCTACTGTGGTGAATAGGGCATAGGTTTCTCACACCTTGAAAGTATAGAACAATACTTGTCCATTCTACCGGGTATATATACAGTCTACTGAGTGATATATTCTTCCATCTCTTACTCAAACCCATCCGGCTGTCCTGTGTTCGGCCGTCAGTGCCTCATTGAATCCTATTGCTAGTTGAGTACTAGTGCCTCAACTCTCCTATACTGGCACCTCAATAAAAATGAGTCAATTCTTAGGAGGTGGCCACTAGTTGAGAGACTTTCTCAATCTAATTAAGACTAGTATAATGGTCTTGCCCTCATTGAGTATTCAATGTTTCCACAATTTCACTTTCATAAAGCTTCCATAGCAACTTTCAAAGTTAGCACATTTTCCACTATCACATTTCGCATAACATACTCAATAAGAAGAGCCATCTGCAAAAACAAGAGTCATGAAATGATTTTTGAGTATGTAAACACAGGTTTGTTTGCTTAACACAAGAGATAATTCGGCTCCAAAGATGGAATAATGGATTTAGAGAATTCTGAGTGTCGAATGCTTCTAAAAATAGAAGGCTTCCTTTTATAGAAAGTTACCAAAAGAACTAATTTACACAAGGTTTCATAAATATATAAGAATTTACCCTTTGAATAAATAATTTTCAACAAAATATATGCAATAGGACTTATTCACATTCCTCTTCCTGACTTATTCTATATCCAACAGTAGTCTTTTAATTATCTGGTTAAATATAACTTTATACAATATTAAAATATAGAATTCATCAAGTAGGAAATTATGATGAATTAAGGTTGAAGGACTTGCAATATCACTATTTGGAAGAAAACTACTTATGACCTATCTCATGAAGTACTCTTATAATGGATCATGTCTAATACATTATTCTCCAACATTTATTTATGTTGTAACTTGATATCTTATATATCAATGACCAATAAAAAATGGACATATATTTACAAATATAATAATCTGAATTTATTATTGTTTCACAAATAATAATCGATTAGAGATAATTTAAGAATTACCATTCCTATTGCTATATGATTTTACTATCAAGTCACGTATATGATGACCATACAATGAATATACTATTTATGAATAAATACCTCATATTATTCTAAAAATACACAATGACAATAGTAGAGTACAAATTGTTTAGGGCATATTCTCAACATAGGGTCTTACATTCTCCATCTTTTAAGAGAATTTCGCCTCCAAAATTTCTTCTATGTCATACCTTCTAGTAACTCTGGGTATTTCTTTCTCATCCATTCTTCCATTTCCTAAGTGGCGTCTTGAATTCCATGGTGTTCCCAAAGAATCTTAACCATTGGGATTCTTTTTGTTTTGCAATCCTTTATGCTTCTCTCCAAAATCTTTATTGACTTCTCTACATAATTGAGATTAGGTTTTAGTTGTAGGGGCTCCTCATTGAGCACGTGCTCAGGGTCCGGTTGATACTTCCTAAGTTATGATACATGAAATAGTTTGTAGATTCCTGTCAACCCTTCCGGTAAATCTAACATATACATCATTGTACCTATCTTTTCAATAATGGGAAAAGTCCGATCTACCTACAACTTAAATTTTCCCCTTTTGGTGCTTTAATATCCCTCTACTTGGCATTAATTTCAAGAAACTCGATCTCTAACTTGAAATTCTAGCTCTCTCTAATTCGATTATCCGCGTAACTTTTTTGTGTGCTTTGAACGGTTTTAAGTCTTTCTCGTATCAACTTCACCTAATTAGCCATTTCTTGAAGGTTCACCTCCCCTTTCTTGGTAATCATCCCTTCTTCGGACCATCCCCAATATAACGGTATTTTGCACTTCTTTCCACATAACACCTCATATGGGGCCATACCAATAGTAACTTGATAGCTATTGTTGTATGCCAGCTCAGCATACGGAATCGAGTCGATCCACTGATCTCCAAAATCTAAAATGCAAGCTTTGAGCATATCCTTTAAAATCCTTCAGATTAATAGTCCATTTGTGGGCAGACAAACGTACTAAACTTTAATGTTAAGCCAAGAAATTCTTAATACTTTGCCAAAAAACAAGAGGTAAAGCGAGGGTCTCTATAAGAGACTATGCTTGGCGGTACTCCATAAAATCTCACTATTTCTTTAATGTAGATTTGTCCTAGTCTTTCCATCAAATATCTTATATTTACTCGTATGAAATCAATAGATTTAGTTAGTCTATCCACTAGTATCCAAACTGCATGTTATTAAGATTTTGTCATTGACAATCCGATGACAAAGTCCATAGTGACTTCCTCCTACTTTCATTGGGGTATGGGTAATGATTGCAATAGTCCAGCCAGTTTCTTGTGCTCCGCCTTTATTTTCTAATAATTAAAACATGTAGCAACATATTAAGCCACTTCTTTTTTCATACCATCCCACTAGAAACTTTAGATCCTGAAATATTTTTGACTCTCCAAAAAGTTTCGTGTATCGGTTCTTATAGGCTTCCTCTAAGATTTTCCTTTTCAACTCTTTGTTATTTGGTATACACAATTGGTTCGGAAAGTGAATAACACTTTACTCATCTACTCGAAAGCCTTGCCCCCTTTTTTCCATCTTATTTTCTTAAATTCTTGGAACTCAGGCTCTTTTTTCTGAACTTCTATAATTTCCTTTTTTAATTCAAGTATCACTTTCAAGTTTCTCATCCATATTCCCTTCTTTTCACCTCAATTTTTGCCAATAAGACAATTTGTATGTTCTGCAACTCTTGGACTCACCACGTAGCCATCCTTACCTTACGACTCAATGCATCTGCGACCGTATTTGCTTTCCCCGGATGATAGTTAATTAGGCATCGGTATTCTTCTAGAAATTCTATCCATTTTCTTTGTCTTAGATTTAAATCTTTTTGCGTGAATATATACTTTAGGCTTTTGTGGTTAGTAAATACTTTATGCTTAGCTTCGTACAAATAGTGCCTCTATTTCTTTAGGGCAAAGAAAGAAGCATCAGTGTATAATACGTACGGCTTCCCTTCCTCAGGTAATATTAACACTAGTGTGGACACAAGTATACTTTTTAGTTCCCTGAAACTTTTCTCATACTTTTCATTCCATATATATGGCGTATTCTTCTATAGTAATCTGTTAGGGGAGATGCAACTGTTGAGAATCCCTTGATAAATCTCCAGTAATAACTAGCTAATCCTAAGAAACTGCATATCTTTGTGGTGTTCTTTGGTGGTTTCTAGTTGGTCACTGCTTACACCTTTGTTGGATCCACCTTGATTTTTTCCTTGGTAATCTGATGCCCTAAAAATGGCATTGTGTCAGTTCAAAACTCATACTTGCTGAATTTTGCATATAGCTTGTGTTCTTGCAATTTTTGTAAAGCTAATCTCAAATATTCTGCATGCTTTTGTGGGCTTCCTGAATAAATCAATATGTCGTCTATAAAGAAGACCACGAACTTGTCTAAATAAGGTTTGCAAACTTGGTACATCAAATCTATAAAGGTAGTAGGGGCATTAGTCCCACCGAAACACATCACGACAAATTTATAATGTCTTGTCATCTTGGGTATATCTTCTCCTTAATCCTTATTTGGTAATACCCCTATCTTAGTTCCAATTTTGAATAGCAGTAAGACCCTTGAAATTGATCGAACAATTTGTCAATAAGGGGTAGAGGATACTCGAACAATTTGTCAACTTTAGTTAGGCTGTTTGATCCTCTATAGTCAATATACAACCTTAAGATTCCATCTTTCTTTTTGACAAACAACACTGGCACTCTCCTATGGTGATGTACTAGGGCGAATATAACCTTGCTCCAGTAGCTTTTTGAGTTATTCTTTTAACTCTTTCAATTCTAGTGGAGCCATCTCGTAGGGGGTTATTGATACTGGCACTACTCTGAGTACTAAGTCAATCACAAATTCCACCTCGAGTAGAGGAGGTAACATCATCAACTTCGTAGGGAAGACATTCGAAAATTCTTTCACAACTTTCGTTTTCTCAATCGTCATTAGGCTTATTTATTAAATAAGCCAAATATCCTTAGTAGCCCTTCTTAATTAACTTTCGAGCTTTAACTCCTGATATCAAGTACTTTACTACTTTCACTCTATTCCCCTTGAACTCCAACATATCTTTCCCAGGCCTCACAAACTGCACCACTTTATTCCGACAATCAACCCGTGCATGGTGCCTTGCGAGCAGTCCATGCCCAATATAAGTCGCAATTTTCAAAAGGTAGGACTATTAGATCTCCATTCAATTTCTTTGCTTCTACCTCTATTACATAGTTAGGTGCATACATTCTAGCCTCCATTGATTTCCTCAGTAGGGTACTCACTAACATGGTGTAAAATAATTCCAACCCATCCCACCCCAAATGACATGCATAATCTTTATTGATATAGGAATGTATAGAACCAGGGTCAATTAAAATAGTCATAGGATGGCCGGAATAGCAAGCGCATCTTCAACAACCACCATATCATTTTGCATGCCCTATCTATTCAGATTGAATACTGTGGCTTTCACTTGCGGATTCTATCCCCTGTCTTCTACATTTCCAACAATATTATTTTGGTTAGCCAGCTAAGCAGGTAAGGCAAGCACCCCCAGATTAGGCCCCAGTAATTTCGGGTAGTTGTTTCACATATGCGAAGGATCACCACAGTTGAAGCATTTTATGTTCTCCCAATTAGACCAACAGTCCTTCTCCATGTGCTATTTCTTACCACAATGACGACAAGTCACCATGTTGGTGGGAGTAGTCTATGGTTGCTTACCTCGACTATTCCATTGCTGTCCTGATGGCCTCTATATACTTCATAATCAAATGCTACATGTTCTTTGCACAACATAGTATGAACTAAGATTATACAGACATCATAAAAGCGGACTCCACACATATAGGTGAATATAATTCAAGAAGTGCATAAGTAGTCATAGCAAGTGTTTCATAACTCGATACTTATGGTATGCTCGATTGTATGAGAGAAATGAATATCACTGATAAAATAAATTTTTGTTGCATAAAATATAACTTAAACATCAAAGTTCCAAAAATAAACTCAACATATGTAGCAATTTATTTAAATTATTTAGATTAATTCTAACTATGTTGTACTACCAAAGTCCATCCAGCTTATCCCTCATTGTTGCTATCATCAAAATCACTATCACTAGCATCATTGGAGTTAGGCTTTCCTCAGCTCTCCCTTTACCCTTAAGTTTTGCCAATCTATCCATTCGGTGAAGTCTTTCCTTATCTTCCTTGAACTCACTCTTAGGTTCTTAATAATCTAACTCTCCAGGGTCGTATTTGTCAGGTGCTACTATGTCATCCTCATCATTGCTTCTATTTGAGTTATTATTATCACTAGAATTCTAGACTTCATTGTCACTAGCACTCTGAACCTCTGGGTCATTATCACTTTGGTAGAACTCTTCTCCTTCTAATGACTCCAATGAGGAGGGATCTACAAGGGGTTGGTTAAGTATAAGCAAATTGCCACATCTTGGAGGTCAATTTTGTATGATAGGTACAAACCTCCTAACCATCCTACACATATATAAAATACACTTAAGCCTTACATAATATTTGATTATGCCTTATTTTATTAAAATTGCATATTCATGATATGTTGGATGTAAAAGCCAGCATTAAAAGTTATTGAGCATATAGAATTGTGAATTCTCATGCATAAATGAATTGCAAAAGATACAACATGTTTTAAATTATTATTTTTATATAACATGAAATAGCCTTATAGTATATATGAGCTATATATCTATGAAAACCTTGGAATATTTATGAAATCTTGAGTTATTTATGAAACCTTGGAACTATTATGAAATCTTGAAATATTTATGAAATTTTGGTACGTTTGTGAAACCTTATATTGGATAAACTCTTTTAAGAGTGATTTTGAAATCATGAGATAGATAGAACCTTTGGAGGTGATTTTTGGAATCTATTAAGTATATTATTATTCTTGGGAGTATTTTTATGTAATAAGTATTTTCGAAAATACTTGTGAAATCTTTTGAAAAAGTATTGAGCTATTTTTGAAAAGGAATTGCATTGATCTATTCATGAGGCTGTAAGCCATGTGGCTTTGTGTCATATATTCTTGAATACTCAAAGGGTCTTTGCACTTATACTAACTTACACAGGTTAAAAAATACTATCCTATTGGTAGCCATCTCTGGACTGTAGTCTCTTTCTTTGCAAGGTGTCAATATTTGATGTTTAGTCGTCCTTAACTAGCATTACATTTTCTAACGTGTGAAAATGGAGGTTTGATGTAGGACATTTGTGCCAAGTGACAATAATATTGGTAGGTTGTAAACCTACTTATGTCGGGTTAGCGTACCATGATGATTGCAATTTTTATGATTAATTATGATGAATGCACTGGATTAATTATATATTTATAAACAAAAACTAGTGTTTAACATCATCTTATTATTTTTTTTTCTTTCGCTTCCTTTCAAAACGTTTTTTTTTAACGAATTGTAAAATCAACCGAAGCAGCACAAAATTATTTGGAATTTAACTTAAAATATACCAAACCAAATACTGAACTGACTAACTCATGGATTTCAAAGTTAAGAAACATTAACTGATATTAGTCCTAACTATTTATCCTATTAAGGAGGTTAAACTTAGGCTAACTATATTTGCTAATAGGATTCTAACTAATTGAATGGAATTTTATAATTTTATAAATTTTAAAACATGCTCTTCCAACTCCACTATTACTTATCAGTCACAATACAACACAACATACATATTCACACAATATACAGATTTCACCACTTAAAACATATGTAACTGTACTTATATACATAACTTAATAAAATCCATACTCATTTTAATTTTTATAGAAAATATAAATCTTCAAAAAAATTGGAAATTATTTTAACAAAATAGAGGATATTAGAATCACTTCCTTTTTTCCCCCTACTTGTCAGAAATTGAACCTTTCAATCTATCTTAAATAATCATATAAATTACACTTTAGTCTTCAAAATAGTGAAAATATCATAATTAATTCACAAAAAGCATTCCCCAAATTAAACTAATAAAACCTAATATAATTACTTTTAAAGCAATAAATAAATATATTCTCGTAGTACCTAAATGTACAATCTTTAATCAATTCGATATAGTAGATTATATGATAACTCACCTTCTAGATGTGGTCAAATAGTCTATTAGATAACTTCATTAAATATTTAAAATTAATTAATTAAGTATTGACTTCATTAAGTATATTTGTTAATGAATAATATTAAATACTTAATTACTTAAGTACAATTGATAATAATTTTTGTTATCACTTCAGACGTAATGAAATCATTTTAATAACTTTTAAGTGAAATAAACGTTATTTAAATTTGAAGTCTAAATATATTAAATACTCATATAATTATTAATATTCTTTTATATTAAATTAAATACTAATAAAGTATAGTATAAAAATAAATTCTAATTAATTCAAAATTTAGATTTAGATTTCAAATTTCAAATTTCAGTCTTTAAACCTCAATTTTCAAAATTTAATATTTAAATATTTAAATTTCTGTTTTTATCAAAGTCCATGATTGTCACTCCTTAGTGCATCTCGAAGTCTTGACATTCTTTACACCTTCAACTCCTAAAAGAATATGCTGTGTGTGTGTGTGTGTGTATACACATACATGGTTCGTCTTAGGTTAAAATAAAAATAATTATTCACAAATCCTTCTAATCTAAACTAATTCCCCAAAACCCCCAAATTTATAAATTAAGGGAGTCGCCTAATAAATAAAATTGATAAATACCTGAATTAATAAATTTGTATTGAATTTTTCCGGAAGGATTATAATGTCTTGCTTTTTCACTATAACAATTAGATTATCATTTATCCAATTTTCCATGCATGCATGCATTGGTTTATTGGTAATGGAGATAAATGATTGGGGAAGATTGAATGGGAAAGATTGTGATGACTGTAATGGAGATAGTAAAAGCGGTGGAAGAACAAAGGAAGATGAATGAAGAAAATAATTGTGATAAAAGTGTGAATGATATATAAATGTGGATTTAAATATCTATTGTCAACTTGAGATATCTATTCCAGTTCGTCGAGGACGATAGCTAAGCAATTGACTGCGGGTGTTGTTAGACTCATATCATGTTTTTAAGGCTACAAGCATGAGGCATGACATTTAGTATCAGAGAGGATAATCAACCCCCAGTGTTGGTTGGACCTAGGTTTGGCAGAAAGAAGGAATCAAACACTATTTAGACTAAATGCCCTATGGTGAAATTGATCAATACAATTATATCAAAGATAAAATTGTTCCCCTAAAAGTATTAAATACAATGCAAACTGGACTCATCTTTATCTAACATAGATCTACCTAATATGTAGATATGTGCTTTTCTTGGCGAATAAAATTTTTTAAAATGAATTAATAAGTTAAAATTTTAGAAATTATTAGGATTGAGACTCATAGACCTAAAAATGAAATAAATCACACCCTATAATATTATACATAACTTCCATTTCATATTATAAATATTTTTAGGGCTAACTTCTTTTCAAAATTTTAGAGAGAGAGAGAGAGTATTAAGTTAAAAAAAATTAGTAAAACTTCTTGGGAAGCAGAGATTACTGGATAAGTTGAAAAAGGTTGATTAGCTGATATACTTGATAACTGGCTACTAAGACCATTAGACAACTAGATAGTCGACCTAAAGAATGACTACTCAGTTCAATTGGTGGATCAGCAGACATAACCTGATTTCCAAAAAGTTTGAGTTTGAGTGACATAACAACCCGAATTTTAGGAAAAAGTGCGGAAGTTGCGACCAGTTCAAGGACCCACACTTCCACTATGATTGCTATAAACATCAAGGGAAACAAGATCACCAAAAATTGTGAAAATTGTAGATATGGAGATTACCAAACTCCTTTAAAACTTGAGGAAAGCATCAAAGGGATCATCAAATCAAGAATACCCCAAGAACATTACAACAATTTCTTCATTTCCATTTTTCTGGAATTGTTTTCTTGAGAGGTAGTTTACAACATGTGCTTTGTTGTTCAACTTTGATTACTATGTCAGAATTACCCTCTCAGAGTAATAGGGATTGCTTGTACATTTGGGGTTTCATTCATTTGATAAATAAAATATGTGTATTTTTTTTCAAATCTTAAGTTTATATACACTGTTCCTTATTTTTGGGATATCTTCTTTTGACATAGAATTTTTCTATGTTAGTTATTATAGCTGACTTTTGTAGGAATCAACTGGCTTATGACAATCTATATTCTACCCACCCGACCAGCTAAACTTTTCAAGGCCTAACATTATTTTAGTGTAAAAAATAAGATCACCTTGATGTAACCCTCTTTTACAATTCATGCAATTACATTTAAGTAAGATTATCCATAGTATGAACCCACAAAGAGAAGATGTTGAGGGCTAGTCAAGGATGTTGGCTAGAATACAATTTCCGCTTCGATTGCAGCTTCCCTAACATCTGCCACCACTATCCAACAGCAGTTTGATGAAGCATAGGAGAATTGATGCATAATCTCATCCTGAAGTTTGCGGTAGTTTTCAAATTGACATTGCAAAATGAGCTATAAACCTTAATAGCATGAAGGAGGAGCATCCCAACCACTATGGCACCCCCAGCTAAAGTTCAAACAAGTCCACAGCATTTGCAGTACGATGGGGTCACCATTGCCCGACGAGAACAAGGTTCAAACGGCTCAGTTCTTAGGCCAAATTTACTTGTAATCCTGGAAAGTGCACTGGATATTGAGTTTGAAAACTTAGGACTAGCAATCAATTCGATCTTTTCAATTGAGCAATGGGTTCGATTAGATCATAAGTGGGTGAACAATTGATAGCCATAAGTGTTCTTATAGTAGGCTACACTGGAGGGCAATTCGTACCTATTCACAAAAGATCTCATTTCTTTCATCCTGGGAGGCAACTATCAGTCTTTACAGTAGGATAGTCATTCCTAGGCACAGGACGATTCTCTAATACTAAAGTTTTACCAAATGTTTTTGGAGGTCAAGTCCTAAACAGCTACATACAATTTGGTCCTGGGGGCAATTCCCAGAAAATAGCGTCCTCTGACAGATTACTAGATAAGTTTTGATCGAAAATCCAAGGATTAATGTGCTATATAGGCTGGAACAATCTGCAAGTAGTGGCCTGAACTAGTCATGTCCTTCTCAAAATGCGCATACAACCAATCCATGCTTAAACTAGGTAAAGTTCCAGCTAGCTGAAATGGCTCCATAACCATCCATTTAACTTAATATGGTCTATCCACAAGGGAATAATCAACAAGTAGATTCACAAGCCATTGTTGATGTGCTAAGAAGATAGTTTAGTTTAAACATAACTGGAACTGATAGGCCAACATATAGGAAGCCTTATCCAAAGTGGATCAACTCAGTTGTGGGTTTACTCAATGGTTTCAAAGTTTCTGATTTCACTACATTTTTTAGGGATGATAAGAAAACTACTATAGGACACATTAGGAAATTCATTGCTTAATATGGTGAATTAGCTATTAATGAATATTACAAGCTGCAATTGTTTCTTTTGTCCTTGACAGGAGCCACTTTCACCTAGTGTATGAGCTTGCTACCAAATTTCATATATACATGGGCTAAAATAGAACGTTTGTTCTACGAGCGATTCTATCGGCCAATCCTAAAAGTGTTAATAGCTAATCTGTTGGTCATAAAATAGAAACTAGATGAAACTGTTACTGAATTTTTAGAACGGTTCAGGCAATTTAAAAGTAGGCATTCAAATAGATTGCCTACACCCTTATATGCCAAAATTACTATTAGTTGGATGCATTTCCAACTGAAAGAGGCTCTAATCTTGTAATATTTTTCTGACCTATCATGATTGGCTTTTCATGCTACTCATTTAGAAGAACTTATCAAGAAGAAGGAAAAAAATTGCGATGCGAGGTTCAGTAAGGGATAGACTATAATCTCTGTAGTTGATTATCTATCCGATCCCAAGGAAGAACCAGCAAATGAGATCATTATCGTAGAGCTAGTTGCTAGGAAAGCTTATGTGTGTCCTACTTTAAAACCTCCTAAAGGCAAGGAAATCATGAAGACCGATATCAAAGAAAATAAAAACAGGAAGAATAGTTATCTGTTTTACATCATCAAAGCCGGCTAAATTTTCAATCATTTGTTGCAAGATAAGTAGATCAAATTGTCGCATGGGCAGCAAATACCAATAGCAGAGGAACTAAATAGAAAAAAAGTATTGTAAGTGACATAATACTTATACCCATACCATTAATAATTACCTTATTTTTAGGACAGCTATCCAGAAAGCTATTAAGGAAGAGTGGTTGAAGTTCGTAAATAAGCCTATCTTAGAGTCAATGGTAGACTCAGATCCCTTTTCAAGAGTGGTTGTAAACATGGTGGTTTGCCAAGAAAAGACTCAGTTGGGTACTAAAAAGGTTTGGAAAGAAAAGCCGCCATAGCAAATTAACTAGAGGAATCAACTAAGTAAAAGGAGGATACACGTTAGTCAGCTTGGAGATCGCTAGCCTGACTTAAGGGACATTTTAAACTTATAAAAGAGTGCACCATGCCAGAAGATTGAATTTGGTGAGAAGCTCATTTGACAAGTTGCTTAGCTAGACAAAAAACAAAGCCAGAAAGAATCGCACTCCTCCATCTCACCTGCCGGTTCAAATATTTTTCAGAGGTTAGGCAAGTAGGAACACCTTCTAAACGTGAGAACGAGTGAATTCATCAAATTGAAACAGGCAGAATTGGAAGGTAACTCTCTATTCAAAAGGAGATAGGACTGTAATGACCATCACAGCATCTTAGCCATTGAAGCAGAAAGTCGTTCCACCTCAGCTCAGCTGATCAATCATTAGCATGCCTAACCCTGTAGTCGTTCTGTTGCAACCTAGATCGATACCTCTGCCGCATAAGTAGAAATGTTATGGAAGATTTAGATATACAAATATGGGTTATTAAGTGCAAGTAATAAATTTAAAAAGTCTACCTCATAAATATATATATATATATATATATATATATATATATATATAGTGTAGTAGCAAGTAAGGTGTCAAATCTATAAGGAACTTAAAAGAAGTATACTTTTGTATTCTCTTCTCTTTTTAATCTTATGAATAACTCTTAAATAATCAACTTGAATAAATATTTAAGATGTCTTCAACATAAAATAAATTGGGGGTGGGGTGAAGAAATAAGTAATTACCTAATCTAAAACATAAAGGACAAAGTAGGAAACTAACAAAATAAGAAAATAAATCCAAGCAAATTAGGAAATCAATTTGTCTTAGGAATATACTTTAAGATCAAATTAAGTAACCTATTATATATTAGATTACTTTAGAGCAATTGGTTTTAGAACTAACATAACAGGCCTCGAATTCCTATATTTGCAAAGGTGGACTAACCCTTACAATATTCATAAGTTAAAATCCCTAATCTGATTATCAATCTAATCCAATTTGATCAACCTTTTCTTAGTGACTCTAATACTTCCATTAATCTATATCTTAGATTAACAATGAAGATTGATAAGCATATTAACGTATCACCAATATCATCACACATAACCAACCACTGCAATTATATGGAATTTAAATCATGCAATTCCCTATCAACCCTAACAAGCCAAATACTGCAACCTAATTAAGCTAATAGATGATACATAAAAAAAATTAATGAAGAAGAGATCAGTTATCTTAACTGATACTCTAATACTTCCATTAATCTATATCTTAGATTAACAATGAAGATTGATAAGCATATTAACGTATCACCAATATCATCACACATAACCAACCACTGCAATTATATGGAATTTAAATCATGCAATTCCCTATCAACCCTAACAAGCCAAATACTGCAACCTAATTAAGCTAATAGATGCTACATAAAAAAAATTAATGAAGAGATCAGTTATCTTAACTATCCAATTATACCCTCTCAACTATGTGTGGCCACAACTTAAGAGAAATCAACACAATTGATAAGAAAAAAAAAGCCTTGCACAAATACTCAAAAAATAATCTAAACAACATGAAATGTAAAATATTTGTTTTAACGATCTCAAAATCTCAAAATCAATAATCAAAATATAACTTAAGAACAAGGTAGAATCTTAATTATCATGAACATAAAAACATTAAAAAAATATAATCAGAAACAGGAGAAAGTTTGAATGATAAAACTTAGTTCGTCTCTAATCTCTAATTCTTCTTATCTTCGAAATCCTTCCTTGCCTTAAATACTTCCCTGACATCTTTCTCCAAAGAAATATATAGAATTATGTTCTAGGATTGCTGGATACTCAATTAGGTCATCTAAAGGTAGCTTTCAAACTGACCTAGGGTTGATTTAGGATTTTACACCTCAAAATAGCTTTTCTAATCTTTTTGGACATTTGCACGGCATGTTACAACCTCTTAGATGAAAATTTTCTACTTCTGGTACAGTGACCTACACAATTGTGCCTTAGGCCATGTAGAGTAGCATGACATCTTGCATGGCCGTGTGCTCGGTCATGCAGGTTGCAACCGTGCAAAATGCACAAATTTTACAAGTGCTTTAAATCTCTTGTTCTGCATAACTTGTGGCATGACCACGCCATATGCCGTGCAAGGCTCTTAGAACTATATTTTTGCTCTATTCAGTACGGTTTGATACATGGCCGTCCACCATCCCATGCACATATATTGAAATACTTTTAAATTTGTTTCAATCATGTTCCAAGGCCTTCTAGGCCGTTCGGCAATTATCTTTGTGGCAAATTTAGCATAAAAATCCTTTATTTCATTTATTTTTCACCAAAGTAACCTCGAAACACATAAACATACAAAATGAGTAAAAACCATTCATAATCACACAAAATAGTGTATAAAAGCCAAGTAAAAGGGTTATAAAAAAATGATGTTTTCACACTTAACAAGAGAATAAGAGAGCAGCAAAAGTGGGCTTTCTCAAGATCTAAAAAGCAAAAAGAATTAACCAACCTTAAAGGATCAATAAGTGTGGTGGGCTTTCTACTAGCTAAATATAGTGAAAGGAGGAATAAACAAATACTAATTCGAGAGCTGACTATATCCAAAAAAGCAAAAGTTGTGTGGTATGAGAATAATAAAGTAACACGCTCCGCTTTCTCAGTAATAAAGTTCCCAAAACTGAGTAAAAATATGATCAACCATGTGTACCCATTATATATCAAAGCCCATCTCAATGGACACCCAATCAGTTGGGGATTTGTTGATGGGGAAGCTATCTTGAATGTTATACTAGTTGACACTTTGAAAAACTTAGGTAAGATGGTTGATGACCTAATTTCTGCTAACATGTAGATGACAAATTTTACAAGAGAAGCAATGGCTGCACTAGGGGTGCTTTTGGTAGATTAACTTTGGGAATAAAGACAAGCTAGACCACTTTCTTTGTGTGCCATACTTTTGGGACAGGACTAGATACATACTAATTAATGTGTGTCTTCCACTTTACACTAAATGTTGATATTCTAGGATGAAGAAAAGGTAGAAATAGTTTAAGCCAATTTGAACTATTCAAGGTAGAAATAAGGATATCCAAGGCTATGTTTTACTACTAGTTTTTAGCCTCTCAAGCTCTCTAACAGGGAGTATGTAGCCTACATATGTTGGATTTCGATCTTGCAAAAATAATTTATATGCACCGAGAATTAAAATGAAATCCACGCTATACGATCACTTATATATAATTAAATAGGTCAAAAGAGAGAGAGAAAAATTTCTTTACCTGTAAATTGCAACTTTGAAAATTTTTCTCCCGCACAAATATCCTCCAAAAATTGTTCAAGCCGTGAACTACCAAATTACAAATAGAAGAACTTCTTTAATATTAATCCACATAAGCATAGTCTCAAGCTTGGTGTCGCGAACCAATGCTAGTTAGTTTATTTTTACGGTAGTGTGTTGGAATTAATTTTGTTCCGAAGAAAAAAATCAAGGAAGGGCTTTGTTTTTCTTTTCAAAAGAATAGATACTGTATGTTTTCAAAAAAAACATTATACCACTATTCCATATATCTAGATATATATGGATTAAAATCACTACATGTACTGAAGCCCTTTCATAATTGCAATGGGCTTTGGGTTTTGAAATTACAATTAAGCCTATGAGCTTTAATAATCACAATTTGATTCCAACAATTATAACTACTTATAATTTATCCATAAAATTATTTTTCTCATAAATTAACCCTATAATATTATCATATAATATCTCAAATACCAATTCATCTACTGTATATGACCTATTAGGTTTTCTGGTTTATTGATAGCAGAATATGAACTAATCCTAATGACTATAGAGTTAGTAATTCTTGATAATTGGAATTAATTTTTTAATTAATAAATTCATAATTAGCATATCATGAGCGATATCTAATAATGCATCATGACTACTCAAAATTTCAAAAAATCAAGTGGCTTGACATGAATCTTTCAATAAAAAAATACTAGTGCAATAAACTCCTTTTCCAAACTATATTTTATTCGGTTTAGAGTATAGAATTAATACTTACTATTCCTAGAATATTATTAATTCTAACCCGAATTAATTAGTACTTGTTCCAAAGAATGCATCACTCAATTTGTGTATCATTTAGAATAACTTCCAACACATAGTTGCCTTAGCTAAGAACTTCTTGAGTAATGATTCCTTACAAATGGCCGTGAGATATATTCTTTTACTATTAGGAATAATGAATCATTTGTTGATCCTTTCAACTACTTTTATATACTGCATATTGTATCAATGTCCTTCCTATATGCCATTTTGAAGGGATTCCAAGGATAGGAATCAGAGTATAACACTTAGTATATAAAGTAATTTGGAGATCTCAAATTTAAGGATATTTACACTTTTGCTATAATAAGATTTTATCGCTTGTACTAAATAGTTATCCATGTAATTAACTCATAGTCAGACCATCCAATGTACTTTTTCGTGTAACAAGCATCCACATATTAACTTTGAGTATTACAATATTCACATATGTGAAAACCACTGCTTAATCTAATCAAGAAGTACAACACGTGCTAATCTTCACGTATTAATATTATCTCATCTTATTAATACTATAACCAATGATTATTTAAGCACAAGTAATGCATAGTGTAGTAAGAATCTCACATCATGATCTCTATCATGACTTCCTTACTATATTTTGTGTTATGGACTTTATCTATCAATTTTATAAACATACACATATGAAACAAAAAAAACTAAAAGATAAATAATGTATTTATTAAATAAATGTGCAAAATACATAATACAAATTGATTGGTTCTAAGGCATAGCTCTAACAACATAGTGTCAAAAGAAGGTTTCCATTTAGAGTAGGTAGTCGAATATTCTATTGCGACCTTAGGCATCTTTGATTGGCTAAAGGCATATTTAGCAGAGCAAAGAGCCAATCTTCAATCTACATAATAGTCTTTTTGCCGGATAGATAGCGATTATCATTTTTAGAGGTTGGAGGATGTTTCAATCCCAAGAAAGGCTCCTAGTTTCCAGGCACATGATCTATTAATTGAGATAAACCTTAATACTCTGTAGGAACCCAAATGCACTCGACTCAGCTCTTTGTTGGCCAAACAAGAAAGGAGCTTGTCGGTCCAACTCATCCAAAAGCACAAGGACAATTTTGTCTAGGAATATCATGAGATGCTAGGTCTTGACAGAGGTATTGTCAAACATAAGCTGCCAATCAAATCGAGATTCAAGCCCTATAAATAATTAAATAGCAAATTTAGACCTGACATCATTCTAAAAATCAAATAGGAGATAGAACGACTATTGAAGTGTAGTTTTATCTAGGTTGTCAAGTATGCAGAATAGGTATCGAACATAGTTCCAATAATTAAGAAGAATGGCCAGCTCAGAGTCTGCATAGATTTTTGAGACCTCAACTTGGCAACCCTAAAGGATAAATATATAATGTCCATCGCAAATATGTTGGTAGATGTAGCAATTGGCTTTCAATACTTAAGATTCATGGAGGGGTACCTAATTAAAACTAGATTTTTATAGCAAAAAAGGACATACATAAGATATATATAAATATATATATATATATATATATATATATATATATATTGTCTAAGCACTATTGAAATATTTAAATAGGTAGTTTTGACTTGAAGAATGGAGGGGCAATTTTCCAAAGGGCTATGAACATGATTTTCCATAACCTTATTAGCTAGACAGTGGAGGTTTATATTGATGACCTAGTTGTCGAGTCATCCAGTTTCGGTGAACATCTAGCTAATTTGAAGCAGACTTTCATCTGAATAACCATAACCTTAAAATGATTACAAACAAATGTGCTTTTGATGTTAAGGCAGGTTACTTCCTTAGCTTTTGGTACATCACAAAGGTATTGAAGTTGAGAGCAATAAGACTAAGGCTGCAATAGAAACTCGACCAACCAAAAATATAAAAAGGCTACAAAGTCTATTGGGAAAGATTAATTTCCTGTTAGTATTGTACCATAGAGGTAATCACTTGTACATTGTATATAACATATTTTATTTTAATAAAAGGCATTATTTATCTTACAGTTTCTTTTGTTTACTTTTAAATAATATTACTGTTCAACAAAGTCCCTAGTACAACACTGTGTTAAGAAAATCATGATATGAGATTCCTACTACACTGTATAGTATTAGTACTTAAATAGTCCCCTAGTCATAGTATTAATAAGACAGGACATCATTAATGTGTTAAGACTAGCATGTGTTAGATTTCCTGATTTAATCAGACGGTGGTTCTCATATCCGTGAGTATTGAGATACTCAAAGTTAACACATGGATGCTTGTTAATGAAATAAGTTCATTAGATGACCTAACTATGAGATAATCATATAGACAACTATTTAGCGCTAATGATATAATCTCAATATAGCAAACGTGCAAGCATCCTTAGACTTGAGATCTCTAAGGTACTTTATTTGCTGAGCATTGTACTTTGATTCCAATCTCTGGAGCTCGATTGAGGGCTGCCTATGAGATGAATATTGGGTATATTGTGAGGTAAACGAAAGTAGTTAAGAGGGTCAATAAAGGATTCACCACTCCTAATAGTAGGGACGAATATCTCACGGCCACTTGTAGGAATTACTACTCGAGAAGTCCTTGGCCAAGGTGATTTTGTATTGAAAATAGTTCCAATTGATACACATCTAGAGTAGTAGGTTCCTAGTACAAGTACTATTGTATTCGGGCCAGAATTAATTCTGGAGGGAGTTGGCACTAATTCCGTACTCCAAACCGAATAAGATATTGTATGGTGAAAGGAGTTTATTGCACTGTAGTTTGTTATTGAAGGGTTCATGTCAAGCCACTTGACTTTCTGGACTTTTAGGTGGTCTTGCTGTGTTGCTAGATACCGCTCATAATCTGGAAATATGGGTTTATTAATTGATGAATTAATAAACCAATCCTGATTAGAATCAATATGATTAATTCTAATTAATTATGGATTATTAATCTCAAAGACGTTTGGATTAATTCATGTTCGCTACCAATTGATTGGGAAACCTAATAGATCACACACAATAGAGAATTATATACTCAAGATGTTATTTGATAACATAGTGGGATTAATTGTGAGAAAGAGAAGTTGTTGTGAATAAATTATAATTAGTTATAATTTGTAGTCCAAATTGTAATTGTAAAAACTTAATGTTTCCAATTACAATTAGGGAATTCTAACTGTTTTAGAATTCTAAGATTGGAGTCTATTTAGAGCAAGATTTTCGTGTAACATGATGATAGAACACGCGAAACCCTAACTAAGTGTAAGACACGAAAATAACTCCAAACTCTAAGGCACACGATTTCTCTCTTTTCTCTCTCTCATGATTATTCTTGAGAAACCCTTGCCGCCATCTTTTTCTGTTAGCACAAGAAATTTTGGTACTTGAGTATTCCTCTGTGTGAATTACTATTAGAGATAATCACACACTGTGATTATAGTGGTTAGATGTTCAACTCTCGTGCAGTTTGATAAAGAGGATTGCTAGATCGCGTCTCGATTTAAAGAAGAAAATTTTGCTCTTCGGACGATCAAAGAAAGGTAAAAGTTGTTACATTTGTTATCTTTATGTCTTGTTTTCCACACATATGCGGGTCCTAGGATGGTATCTCGTTTTATTCTTTCGCTGCACCGTATAGGATATGAGCCTGAGATACCCAACAGTGGTATCAGAGCCATGCTATATGTGGTTTACGGACATTGTTTTAGCATGAAAAATTGTTTTCATGTATTCGTGTTTATCTTTGTTCGCTGTAAAAATTATTTTCACTCGAGTCAAAATCGTTTCAAGTATTATAGGTTGGGTCCGTAACACAATATGATTGTGTAAAAGTCGCAACGTATTTCGAAAAATGCTTTCTTTAGGTGCTGAGAATTTTCTGCAGAAAAACGTTTTCTTGCAACATGGTTGTTGCCTTCCGTTTCGTTTTAATTTTCTGTTTTGATTTTGTTTAAACTAACAAATTGGTTGTTGTTTTGAGCTCCAAAACAGAAAATACTGCTGAGAATTATTCTCCCTAAAAATTTGCAGGAAAAAAGACATCAGAAATTGTTTCTGGAAATTTTTCTAAAATCACCGCCATTGTTCCCAACTACAGCCGGCACCGGTTCCATACTATTTCGCGAATATCCAGAAATCGTTTCTGAAAAGTTTTTCCTTAAAAATCAGAACACAATCGGCGCCAGCTGTGGCTTCCAAACCGGTGTCGGTTCTGCTCTGTTTTGCATGTTCCAGCTATTTAAAAATATATATATTTTTTGGAATGGAATTTTGAAAGGGAAAAATCTCATTTAATGAAAGGAGGTAAAATAAAAAATTTTCCAAGGGGGTGCTGCCCCCCTGATCCCTGTCCTCTGACCGGCCAGTGGGATCGCCGTTTTCAAAATTAGTTTTGAGACAAACAACTTTATTTTTCAAAATTGTGATTTTGAAATTTTATTAATATATTTTTCTAAAATATTGATTTTAGAAATTTTTTTATTTTTCCAAAATATTGATTTTAGAATAATAAAAGTATATGTTTATTTTGTTTAAGCATAGCTAATGGCATGGTGAATGGTTATGGATTAAAACCGATTATATCTATTCATGCATTTTACAGTTTTGATTTTTTATGAAATAAGGTATGCATGTCCTGCCTTCTCTAAAATTTCTATGTAATTCTCTTCTCATCTAACTCCCCTCGAATGTAACTCGAGGTTTTCTCTCTTTAGGAAATTATGTAATTAGTTTACATAGGTTAGATAGCAGTTGAATTATTCTATTCTGGATATGGCAACCAAAACAAGGCGAGAAGGTAAGACTTTCTACTTAAATCATGCATGAACACATAGGGTTAACTATATTAATTTCTTTTAAGAATTAAAGAAATTAATTTAGGATAAAGTCCGTAACCATACCACGTAATCGCTTTATTACCATGATTATCAATTATGTGATTTATTGATTTTTATGCATGTCATTCAACGAAATCACTAAAAAGAATAAATCCCTCAATTAATATTAAACCTAATTCCTTCCGTTAATATAGTAAGAACGAAAATCCTTTTTCAAGACCAGGTTGTTGGGTAAATCCAAGCTTACTTGACATTGGGCATATTCGAGCTATGGAATTAAATTCCTGATTAATGGGTCGGGTTTAACTAAATTCTTTTTTTCGGTTGGGAAAACTCAAGTATAAAAAAATTTAGAGAAAAAGTTGGGGTAGTTCAAAAGGTTTTAAGATTAAAAGCTGTTAATCACAAAATAATCCGGCAGTTACATACGATATAATTGGTATTGGATACCTACCAATGAATTCAAGCGTGGCTTGTTAGGCAAACCCAAGGTTATTCTTGAAAAATTTGGATACCGGTCCACTAAGAAAGCTTTCAACGGGCTTTTTCGAATAAATAGTGGGGGCTATTAGTTTGAGTAAAATAGTGGAGTAAAAATGTGTTTAATTAAAATCATAATTATTTGCATATCATGTGTATATACAAGTAGCTAATGCTCTCTATCTTTACATCTAGGCCACTTGCATCATGTCAACAAATTTAAACCTACGTAGCATCTTGGAAACTAACAAGTTAACTAAATCAAATTATCTCGATTGGTATAGAAATTTGAGAATTGTTCTCAAATCGAAAAAGTTGTTCTACGTGCTAGATGCTCCTATTCCGCCATCACCAGCTCAAGATGCTCATGCTGATGAGCATGCAGTCCACAAAAGGCACAAGGAGGATAGTGATACAGCATCATGTATTATGCTGGCATCCATGACTCCCGAGTTGCAAAAACAACACGAGCATATAGATGTTCAATCGATTATACTACATCTTCGAGAGTTGTTTTATGCCCAAGCCAGAACTAAGAGATATAAGATCTTGAAGAAACTATTCCGTTACAAAATGGTAGAAGGTTCTTCTATGGCCACTCATGGGCTGAAGATGCTGCGCTTGATAGAGAAGCTTGGATCTCTCGAATTTGCAATGGATCATGATTTAAGTGTTGACTTAATTCTACAGTTTTTACCTAATAGTTTCTCACAATTTGTGATTAACTATCAGATGAACAAGATTGGGTCCACCATTCCTGAGTTGATCAATCTTCTCAAAACTGCGGAGTCCTCCATGAAGAAGGATTCCAATGCAGTTTTAATGGTAGAATCTTCCTTTTCTAAGAAAATAGTTCAAAAGAAGAAGAAGAAAGCTCCTATGAAGCCCAAAGGTGGTGTGAACAAGAAGGACGTAGCTACCAGGGGCCCATGCCATCATTGTGGGAAGATGGGCCACTGGAGGCGCAACTGCAAAGCCTACTTGGAGACCATTAAGGACAAGAAGTAGAAGGAGAAGTTTACAAACACTTCTACTTCTACTCCGGGTATATTTATGATTGAGATAAATACTGCCTTTAGAAATGAGATATGGGTATTAGATACCGGATATAGATCTCATTTATACAATAATTTATAAGGACTAAAGAGTAGTAGAAGACTAGAGAAAGGCGATGTGGACCTACGTACTGCAAATGGAGTAAAGGTTGCTGCATTTGCTGTGGGGACATACGAGCTGAACTTGCCTTCGGTATTAATTCTAGAACTGCAAAACTGTTATTTTGTACTAGTTTTAATGAAAAACATTATATCAATTCTGTGTTTAGACTTATATGGATTTCATTTGATATTTAAGAATAAATGTTGTTCTTTTTTATTGAATGATATTCATTATAGTTCAGCAACTCTGGTTAATGGTTTATATGTTCTAGACTTGGATAATCCAATTCTCAATATAAACAATAAGAAATCTAAAATGGATAACTCTAACACCTCTTACTTATGACATTGTCGTTTGGGCCATGTAAACGAAAATCATGTTTCTAAGTTACACATACTTGGTGACTTATGGTCATTTGATTATGAATCATATGGCATATACGAATCTTGTTTACTAGGTAAAATGACTAAGACTCCTTTTCCAGGAAAAGGAGAACAGGCAAAGGAGTTATTAGAATTCATACATTCGGATGTATGTGGCCCAATGTCAATATAAGTAAGAGGAGGTTATAACTATTTTATAACCTTGATCGATAATTTCTCACGATACGGGTATTTGTATTTAATTAAATACAAATCTGAGGCATTTGAAAGGTTCAAAAACGTCAAGAATGAAATAGAAAAATAGCTTGACAAAAGTATTAAAACTCTAAGATCTGATCGAGGAGGAGAATACTTGAGCCAAGAGTTTTTGAGTTATCTTAGAGATAATGAGATATTATCTCAATAGACTCTACCATATACTCCTCAACATAATGGTGTATCTGAGAGAATGAATCGAACCCTTCTAGACATGGTACGGACCATGATGGCTTCTGCAGACCTACCAAAATCGTTTTGGGGCCATGTACTAGAAACTTCTATTTATATACTAAACAGAGTTCTAACAAAAATAGTTGATTCTACCCCATTTGAGATATTCTTTGGTAAGAAACCAAAGTTATCTCACTTGCGAGTATGGGGTTGTCTTACCTTCGTCAAAAGGCCGCGGTCAGACAAACTTGATAGTAAGTCTGACAAGTGTTTATTTGTGGGATATCTAAAAGAATCTTTCGGATATTACTTCTATCTCACTTCCGAAAATAAATTGTTTATTTCGAAGTATGTTGTCTTCTTAGAGAAGGAGCACATGCTCAAAGGGGACAGTGGGAGTAAGATTGAACTTAGTGAAGTTCATGAAGATCAAACAAACGAAGATTAACCGTCTAATCCCATATCTATTGAGATAATAGATGAACCTTCTAATACACAAGAACGTCATAGATCTAGTAGGATACGTGTGGCACCTGAGAGATATGGATTTCTCATTAGTAACCCAATGACGTATTGCTCATAGATGAAGATAAGCCTAGTACCTACAATGATGTTCTGAACAGTTCAGAATCTGGAAAATGACTTGAAGCCATGAAGTCAGAGATGGATTCCATTTACGACAACCAAGTATGGACTTTGGTTGATCCACCCAAAGGAATTAAACCTATTGGGTGCAAGTGGATTTTCAAGAAGAAAACGAACATGGATGATAACTTAGTTACTTATAAAGCACGTCTAGTGGCGAAGGGTTATCGTCAACAACATGGTATTGACTATGATGAAACTTTCTCACCAGTAGCCATGTTAAAATCCATCAAGATACTCCTAGCCATTATGCTCATTATGATTATGAGATTTGGCAAATGGATATAAAAACAGCTTTCCTAAATGGAAATCTAACTGAGAAAGTGTATATGATACAACCAAAGGGTTTCACATCCAGTGATGGCATAAAGGTGTGTAAGCTGCAAAGTTCTATTTATGGATTTAAGCAAGCTTTTAGGAGTTGGAACATTCGCTTTGATGAAACAATCAAAGAGTTTGATTTCATTCAAAACATGAAAGAGTCTTGTGTATACAAGAAGGTTAGTGGGAGTGCAATCGTTTTCTTATTGCTTTATGTAGATGACATATTGCTAATGGGAAACGATATACCTATCTTGCAAACTGTTAAATTTTGGTTGTCCACACAATTCTCCATGAAAGACCTTAGTGAAGCAACCTATATTCTTGGAATAAAGATCTATAGAGATAGATCCAAAAGGTTGCTAGGTCTTTCACAGTCTACATACAAAGATAAAATGCTAAAGAGGTTTAACATGGATCAATCCAAAAGGGATTCTTACCCATGTCATATGGTGTAAGCCTTTCAAAGTCGATATCTTCTAAGACACAAGTTAAAAAGGATCACATGAGTAAGATTCTATATGCCTCGACAGTTGGATCTATCATGTATACTATGATATGTACTAGGCCCGATGTATCTTGTGCTCTCAGTTTGACGAGCAGATACCAATCTGACCCTGGTGAGGGTTATTGGGTGGTTGTGAAGAATATCCTTACGAAGGACTAAGGAAATGTTCTTAGTATATAGAGAAGATGATTTGAAAATAAACGGGTATACTGATGCCAATTTTCAATCTGATAAAGATGATTTCAAATCACAATCCGGCTATGTGTTTACATTGTGCGGAGGGGCAATAAGTTGGAAAAATTCCAAACAAGAGACTATTGCCTACTCTCCAACAGAAGTTGAGTACATGGCTACTTCTGAAGCAGCTAAGGAAATAAAGATAGAGAGAGTTTCCACGGATGATAATATAGCTGGCCAGCTTACAAAAGCACTATCCCAAAAGAAACATGATTGTCATGTTGAATCATTCGGTATTAGATACATGAATGATTGGCTCTAGTGCAAGTGGGAGTTTGGTAGTGTTGTGCCATATAGGTAATCATTTGTACATTTTATATAACACATTTTTATTTTAATAAAAGGCATTATTTATCTTACAGTTTCTTTTATTTACTTTTAAGTAATGTTACTATTTGATAAAGTCCCTAGTACAACACTGTGTTAAGGAAATCATGATATGAGATTCCTACTACACTGTATAGTGTTAGTACTTAAATAGTCCCTAATCATAGTATTAATGAGACATGACATCATTAATGCGTTAAGACTAGCATGTGTTAGACTTCCTGATTTGATCAGGCGGTGGTTCTCATATCCGTGAGTATTAAGATACTCAAAGTTAACACATGGATGCTTGTTAATGAAACAAGTTCATTGGATGACCTAACTATGAGATAATCACATGGATAACTATTTAGTGTCAGTGATATAATCTCAATATAGCAAACGTGCAAGTATCCTTAGATTTGAGATCTCCAAGGTACTTTATTTGCTGAGTATTGTACTTTGATTTCAATCTCTGGAGCTCGATTGAGGGCCGCCTATGGGATGAATATTGGATACATTGTGAGGTAAACAAAAGTAGTTGAGAGGGTCAATAAAGTATTCACCACTCCTAATAGTAGGGACGAATATCTCACGGCCACTTGTAGGAATTACTACTCGAGAAGTCCTTGGCCAAGGCGATTGTATATTGGAAATAGTTCCAATTGATACACATCTAGAGTAGTGGGTTCCTAGTACAAGTACTATTGTATTCAGGCCAAAATTAATTCTAGAAGGAGTTAGCACTAATTCCGTACTCCAAATCGAATGAGATATTGTATAGTGAAAGGAGTTCATTGCACTGTAGTTTGTTATTGAAGGGTTCATGTCAAGCCACTTGACTTCTTGGACTCTTCGGTGGTCTTGATGTATTGCTAGATACCGCTCATAATTTGGAAATATGGGTTTATTAATTGAAGAATTAATAAACTAATCCTAATTTGAATCAATATAATTAATTCTAATTAATTATGGATTATTAATCTCAAAGACGTTTGGATTAATTCATGTTCGCTACCAATTGACTAAGAAACCTAATAGGTCACACACAATAGAGAATTATATACTCAAGATGTTATTTGATAACATAACGGGGTTAATTGCGAGAAAGAGAAATTGTTGTGGACAAATTATAGTTAGTTGTAATTGGTGGTTCAAATTGTAATTGTGAAAATTTAATGTTTCCAATTACAATTAGAGAATTTTAACTGTTTTAGAATTCTAAGATTGGAGTCCATTTAGAGCAAGATTTTCGTGTAACATGATGATAGAACACGCAAAACCCTAGCTAAGTGTAAGACACGACAATAACTCCAAACCCTAAGGCACACGATTTCTCTCTTTTCTCTCTCTCACGATTATTCTTGAGAAACCATAGTCGCCATTTTTTTCTACTAGCACAGGAAATTTTGGTACTTGAGTATTCCTCTGTGTGAATTACTATTAGAGATAATCACACACTGTGATTATAGTGGTTAGATGTTCAACTCTTGTGAAGTTTGATCAAAATGATTGCTAGATCACGCCTTGAATTAAAGAAGAAAATTTTGTTCTTCGGATGATCAAAGAAAGGTAAAAGTTGTTACCGTTGTTATCTTTATATCTTGTTTTCCACACATATGCGGGTCTTGGAATGGTATATCGTTTTATTCTTCTGCTACGCCGTATAGGATACGAGTTTGAGATACCCAACATTTTCTTCAAAAATTCATTGTCAATTCTGCTAGCAAGTTGAAGCCTTTCATAACTCCTTGTGCCTAAAGTAGGCTGACTAGTGTATCTGGGGGATCGACAAAGGTGATACACATCCAATTCTCTCGAGGCCCAAGGATCTATTACAACTGCACAATGGATTAGTTATTAGATTGAGAGCTAAACGATTTAGAGATGTTTTGCAAGGTTTTATGTCTAATTGGCGACAAAAGTTGTCCATTAAAGATATTGAAGGCTTTTAAAAGGCTCAAATATTATCAAACATCTTTATTTTAAATATTAGAAAGCCCAAAGAGAAATGTGGGCTTACAGGCGGCCCAAATGATCATAATGAATATTCTGAAGATATTCTGTAGGACAGAATATTATTTCTCCTATTCTTTTAAAAAAATATTATAATTGAACATTTATTTTTTTCTATAGAAAATTATTCTAATTAACTAATTTTTTAAGGTAATTATTCTAATTTCCTTTTCGATTTAGGGAATTATTATGCTTTATAATTTCTTATTTTCTAAGAAACCTAACTCTACATAAAGAGGCTTCTAACTATTGTAATGGGAATTCATTTAACAATATAATTGTGAGTTCTATTATCTTTGTGAGAGTTCTTTCTTGGGTTTCTTAATGGACTAAAATTTCCTTTTCGTAGTGAATGATTGATCATTCTTTGAGTGATATCACCTAGGGTCTTGTAGTGATTTACTTGCAGAGTTTGTAGTTCTACTGAGGGTCTCTTGTTCCTTTAGTCTAGGGGTTTAAAGTTGATCAAATCAACTTATGACTTGGAAAGTTAGTCCTATCTTAATCGATTGTAGATTGACAAACCTTTAGCTTGTGGAGTTTGTTCTTGATTCTTGCCTCCCTCCCACAATCTTCATAACAGGAGCATCCTTCGATCTTTTCTGTACATGTCCAAATCAATAGCTTTTTCTCATCTTTTCCTCAATAAATGCTACTCCCACTTTTTTCCTAATAGTCTCATTTCTAACTCTATCCTTTCTAGTATATCCACATATCCAATGTAACATACGTATCTCAATTACTTTTATTTTGTGAATATGATACTTTTTAACTACCCAACATTCTGTGCCATATAGCAAAGTAAGTCTTACGATTGTTCTATAGAACTTTTCTTTTAGGTTCAATAGTACATTACGATCACATATAATACCAGTCGCACTCCTCCATTTCAACCAACCAGCCGTAACTCGATGTGCAACGTCACCATCGAGCTCTCCGTTTTTCTGAATAATAGATCCCAAAAATTGAAAGCAATCACCCACTGGTATATCTTTATCATCCAAAGTTACACTCTGATCTATAGTTCTGCTGCTACTGAACTTACATTCCATATACTCTGTTTTACTCCTACTAATTCTGAAAATCTTGGATTCTAATGTCTGTCGCCACAATTCCAATTTAATATTTACACCAGCTCCAGTCTTATCAATTAACACAATATCATCAACAAACAACATACACCATGGCACAGCCTCTTGTATAGTGCAGGTCAACTCGTCTATAACGGCCATAAAGAGGAAAAGGATAAGGAGGAGAGTTGTGGTAAGGTTTGTGATGGCCAACGTAAAATATAGTCACATCCATGATATGAACCAATCGATTGACTTCGTGGGGGAGTTCCCTACATAGCTATATGCTACACTTCCTAGACCCGAGTGTAGTGATAAATATACGAGGGTTGCTAGGTCGTTGCCCGAAAGTAACGCACCATTAAAAAAAGCACATACACAAGAGGGGTGCCATCTTTTTTAGTGTAAACACGTGAGCTTGTGTGTGTGAGAAAATATTTTTACTAACAATTTTTGTAGGTATTTAAACATGTCATAGGAACATAAGAATAATTTTAAGAAATAAGGGCAAACTAAATTGTCCTTGAAGGAGGAGATAAGCTTTCTAATTGCCTTAGAGCAAATCCAAAGATAACTTCTTTCATGAACGGTAGATTGAATCGGATGGAAAGTGCGCAGCCTAGTGGAGCCAACAACTCTTGCTGGACTGCTAGAACAAGAACTCATAGAATGGAAGAAGAAGTTGGAGATAATAAGGAGAACGAATGCTATGAAGAAGTAGACACAAGAAGACGTAGAGGTAAACCAAAGGGGTGGATAGGGAAGATGCCAATATTGGCTCTGTTAAAATGAAAATTCCTTCATTTCACGGAAAAAATAAACCCAAAGACTATTTAGAGTGGGAAAGGTAGTTAAATTGGTATTTAACTACCAAAACTACTCCGAAGAGAAAAAGGTAAAGTTGGTTGTGGTTGAACTTTCTCATTATGCTGTTATTTGATGGGATTAATTAATTAAATCAAGAAAGAAAAATTATGAAGTCCTCAGGATAATTTAAAGAAAATAATGAAAAAATGATTTGTTCATTCATATTACTATAGGGAGCTTTATCAAAAGCTCCAAGCACTTACCCAAGGGAACAAAAGCATAGAGAACTATCGCAAGGAGATGAAGATAGCCATGATTTGAGTAGAAGATAGTGAAGTTACATTGGTAAGATTTTTACAAAGACTAAATTGAGACATTACTAATGTGGTGAAACTTTATCATTGCATGGATTTGGAGGAGATGCTTCACATGGTGATAAAGGTAGAAAAACAACTCAAAAGAAGGAGGGATAACCAAATCTTCTTTCAACTAATCCACTTCATCTAAAATTAATTGGAGAATGGAAGAAAAGGCACCAATCAAAGAAACTCCTAAGGACAAAGGTATATCCATTGAACCCCCTAAAAGAAGTAAATAGATTGTTTGTTTCAAATGTAGAGGACATGGACATATATTCTACAAATATCGAAACACTCGAATGATGATGATCAAATATGGAGAATTGGTATGTGATAGTGAAAGCAGTAACTCCATGCCACCCCTTGAAGATGGTGATGAAGATGAATATATTAAATATCCTACAGATGAAGAAGCCTTTGTGATAAGAAAAGTATTGTTGAACTTGCAAGTTAAGGAAAGTGACAATAAGGAGTAAAGAGAAAATATCTTCCACACAAGGTGTTTTGTCAATGGCAAGGTATGTAATTTAATTATTGATAGTGGAAATTGTACTAATGTAGCTAGTACTACTCTTGTGGAGAAATTGACATTACCTTGGATGAAATATCCTAAACTCTACAAATTGCAATGGTTGAATGATTGGGGAGGGGGGGGGGGGGGGGGACAAGAGTTACTAAGTAAGGATTGATAACATTCTCCATTAGAAGGTACAAGAATGATATCTTATGTGATGTAGTTCCCATGCAAGCTGGTCACATCCTTTTGGGGCATCCATGACAATTTGATCGTAAGGTAGTACATAATGGTTATAAGAACACATATACTTTTGTACATGAGCATAAAAAGATCATCCTTACACCCCTTATTCCAAAATAAGTGTATGAAACTCAAAAGGGAAAAGAAAAAGAGAGTGATGAAAAAAAGATTTAAAAGAAAAAAGAAAAGAAACAGAAGAGAGAGAAGAAAAAAATGAGTGAAAAAACAAGACAGAAAAGAAAAAAGTAAAAAAATAATTTATACAAAAGAGAGAGAAGTGATTGAAGCTATTAATGCAAATGAACATGTGATCGTACTTCTTTTTAAGGAGTCTTTTTTTACTGCTAACACTCTTGACCCATCTCTTTCTAATTCTTTTGTTCAGATATTGCAGGAATTTGAAGATGTATTTCCTGAGGAACTCTCTAAGGGACTACCACCAATTAGAAGAATTGAACATCAAATTGATTTTGTTCTTAAAGTTGTTATCCCAAACCGTCCTGCCTATAGAAGTAATTCTAAAAAAACGAAGGAGTTACAAAGACAAGTAGAAGAACTTCTAACTAAGGACCATGTAAGGAAAAGTTTAAGTCTATGTGTTGCACCAATTTAGCTAGTTCAAAAGAAGGATGGTACTTAGTGTATGTGCATTGATTGTAGAGCCATTAACAATATAATGATAAAGTATCACCATCCCATCTCTAGATTAGATGATATGTTGGATGAATTGTATTGTTCTAATGTTTTAACAAAAATTGATTTAAAATTTAGATACCATCAAATCGTATTAGGGAAGAGGATGAATGAAAAATTACATTTAAAACAAAATATGGGATTTATGAATGGTTAGTAATGCCTTTTGGACTTACAAATGCACCTAGTATTTTCATGGGATTAATGAATCAAGCGTTGCGTGAGTTTATTGGTAAATTTTTAGTTATATATTTTGATGACATTTTGATTTATAGTAAATCTTTTCATGAGCACATGTCACATGTAAAACTTGTCTTACTTGCATTAAGGAGAGAAAAACTATATGCAAATATTAGAAAGTGGAGTTTTTGCATGAAAAATATTACTTTTCTTGGATTTATGGTAAGTTCTAGAGGGATTGAAGTTGATGAATCTAAGGTCAAGGCAATTAAGGAATGGCCAACACCTACCAATGCTAGTGAGGTAAGAAGTTTTCATGGTTTAACTAGTTTTTATAAAGGATTTGTAAAAGATTTTAGTACTATTGTTGCACCCCTAACTGAAGTTATCATGAAGAATATTAGTTTCAAATGGGGTAGTGAATAGGAGCAGGCATTCCAAGAGCTTAAAGGTAGGTTATGTACTAAATCTTTACTTGCATTACTAAATTTTGATAAAACTTTTAAAATAGAATATGATATATCAGGAATAGGTATTGGCACTATTTTGTTGTAGGAAAGAAGGACAATTGCATATTTTAGTAAGAAGTTATCTGGAGCTGCATTGAGCTATCCAAAATATGATAAGGAGCTATATGCTTTGGTAAGGACATTACAAACTTGGCAACATTATCTCTGGCCTAAGGAATTTATAATCTATTTAGACCATGAATCATTGAAATACTTAAAAGGACAATGTAAGATTAACAAAAGATATGCTAGATAGCTTGAATTCATTGAGATCTTTCCCTAAATGTAAAGAGAATATTATTGCTGATGTACTCTCTAAAATATTCTTAACACATTTGAATGGAAATTACTTGGGTTTGAATATGTTAAGGAGTTATATGAGAAAGATAGTGAGTTTAGTTCTATCTTTAATGCTTGTGAAAAATGTGCTTATGAATAATTTTATAGGCATGATGTTTTCTTTTTTTTTCAAAACTAATAGACTTTGTGTCAATAAATGCTCTTTACGAGAATTATTGGTTAAAGAAACTCATGGGGGAGGTTTAATAGGACATTTTGGTATGACAAAAACTTTGGATATCTTACATGAACACTTCTTTTGGCCAAAGATGAAAAAAGATGTTCAAAGGTTTTATTTTAGATGCATTATTTATAAAAAGGCTAAATCTAAAATGTCTTCACATAGTTTATACATGCTTTTACTTGCACCTAATGAAAATTGGTTTGATATTTTTATGGAATTCATTTTAGGTTTACTTATGTCAAAAAGAGGTAAGAATGCAATCTTTGTGGTTGCCAATAGATTTTCTAAAATGACACATTTTATTTCTTGTGGCAAGACGGATGATGCATCTCACATTGCTGATTTATTTTTTAAAGAAGTTGTTTGTCTTCATGGAATCCCCAAAGTAATTGTGTCTGATAGGAATGTAAAATTTTTTTAGTCATTTTTGGCGAGTTTTGTGGAACAAACTTGGCACTAAATTGTTGTACTTTACTACTTGTCATTCACAAATTATTGGACAAATTGAAGTAGTAAATAGGATACTTACATAAATGTTAAAGGCAATCATACAAAAAATTTTTGAAAAATTAGGAAGATTGTTTGCCTTACATTGAGTTTGTATATAATAGAAGTGTTCATACTACTACTCACTTTTTATCTTTTGAGATTGTATACAGTTTTAATCCTTTTACTCTTTTAGGTTTGTTACCTTTGCCTATTGATCAAAAATTGAGTTTAGATGCTAAGCAAAAAGCAGATTTTGTGAAGAGTTTACATGAAAAGCTGAATTTACAAATTGAGAAAAGGAATCAAATTGTTGCTAATAAGGTGAATAAAGAAAGGAAGCAAGTTGTGTTTGAACCTGATGACTAGGTTTGGGTACACTTTCGTAAAGAAAGATTTCCTAACTTTAGGAAATCTAAGCTTGATCCACATGGGGCTGGACCTTTACAAGTATTGGAAAGAATAAATGATAATTCTTACAAGATAGATATCTCAAGGGAGTTTAATGTTTATGCTACTTTCAATGTTTCAGATCTATCTTTGTTTGATGTAGGGGATGATGATTCGAAGACAAATTGTCTTCAAGAAAGGGGGATGATACATATCCAATTGTCTCAAGACCCAATGATCCATTAAAATTGTCCAATGGACTAGTTACAAGATCGAGAGCCAAATGATTTAAGGATGTTTTGCAAGGTTTTATGTCCAATTGGCGACAAAAGCTATCCATTAAATATATTGAAGGCTTCTAAAAGGCTCAAACATTATTAAATATCTTTATTTTAGAAATTGGAGAGCCTAAAGAGAAGTATGGGCTTACAAGAGGCCCAAAAGATCATAATGAATATTCTGAAGATATTTTGTACGACAAAATATTATTCCTCCTATTCTTTTAGAAATTATTACAATTGAATATTTCTATTTTCTATAGAAAATTCTTATGATTGCCTAATTTCTTTAGGTAATTATTCTAGTTTCCTAATTACTTTAGAGAATTGTTATGTTTTAGTAATTTTTTATTTTCCAAGAAGCCTAACTCTATATAAAGAGGTTTCTAACCATTGTAATGAGGATTCATTCAACAATATAATTGTGAGCTTTATTCTCTTTGTGAGAGTTATTTCTTAGGTTTCTTAGTAGACTAAGATACCTTTTTGTAGCCAAGAATTGACTAACCTTTGAGTAATATTACCTTGGGTCTTGTAGTGCTTTGCCTGCAGGGTTCGTGGTTTTACCAAAGGTCTCTAATTCCTTTAGTCTAGGGGTTTGAAGTTGATCAAATTAACTTGTGACTTGGAAAGTTAATCCTATCTTTATCGATTATGGGTTTACAAGCTTTTGGTTTGTGGGGTTTCGCATCAATAGGGCCTTTGAACACATTAAGGTATGCCATTCAAAACCTACAATCCTAACGCAACCTAGGATGGGAGCGTTATTGAAACTATATATCTCAGCAGTTGAAGAGGTGATCGGTTATCTATCGGCTTAAGATGTCTTTGAAGACACGTAGTAGGCCATCTACTATCTTAGCCAGAAGTTAAATGACCTCGAGCCTAGATACACTTATTTGGAGAAGCTTTACCTGTCTCTATTCTATGCATGCACCAAGCTAGAATACTATCTTCTTCCAAGAGAGATATACATTTTATGGAAAGTTGATATAATCCAGTATTTATTGAATCGGTTGGTATTTTATGGACAACTCATAAAATGGGTAATCAAGCTAATAACATTTACATTTAAATATGTTTCACTTCGGGCAGTCAAAGGACAAGCAGTATCAAACTTTCTAACCAAGCATCCTAGTCTAGAGGTAGCCGATCCTAAGTTAGACGTACAAATCTTTGTGGGCACTCAGTCTTGGAAACTCAAGTTTGATGAATTCAGCACCAAAGAATGAGTGTGAGTAGGAGTGATCATAGAAACCCAGACAAAGTGCGGACAAAATTCTTAGTTAAACTACAACCTAGCCGATCCAATAATCAAGGTAAGTATGGAGCTTTAGTTTTGGGATTGCAAGCGTTGGTGGTAAGGAATTTCTAAATTGTCTATATTTATGGAGATTTGCAATTCATGATAAATCAACTAATCGAAGAATCTAAGTATGCTAACAATATTATGAAACTATACTTTGATCTAGCCAAAACTCTACTCTAACAGATTGTTGATGTCATGATGATGCATATCCCTAGGACAAAAAATTTGGAAGCTAATCAGCTTGCACTGGAAGCACCAGATTATCTGGAAAAGACTGGCCAACTAGCAGAAAATGAAAGGTAGCAAAAATGTGTTGCGATTATTCATGGTCAGACAACTATAGATAGGAAAATAGATATTGTGGACTACTTGCGCAACTCAATTGGAACAACCTCAAATAATAACAAGATTTAGATCCTAAATTGCTTGCTCATAGGAGTTGAATTATATTATAGAAGCCATAAGGGCCCACTAATGAATGCCTTGGCAAGGAGGAGGCTATCAAAGTGCTTGCTGAGATTCATGAGGGATTGTGCAATGCATATTAAACTGCTCTAAAATTATGATAGACTCTTCACAAACATGGTCTCTTTTGGCCAACTATCTTAGCCAATTGCTTCAAATATGTGAAAAGTTATGAACAGTGCTAGAAATATGGACAATTACAATGGGTTCTCACAGCTAAATTACATCACATCATTAACCCTTGGCCATTTAGAAGGTGAGCACTGGACATGATTAGTAAGATTTATCCATTATCTTCTAAAGAACATGCTTTTATTTTGGTGGCTACAAATTATTTCACCAAATAGGCAAAAATAGTCCCATGGCCAAGGAAACCCAACATGAAATCATTAAATTCATTAAGGAACATATCATCTACCACTTTGACATTCCTGAAAGCCTCACAACTGATCAAGGAATGATGTTCACAATTGACAAGGTATTGGCCTTTGTACAATAGTTTCATATTAAGTTAATCCACTTGGCTCCATATTATGCCCCGGCTAATGTAAAAGCTGAAGCTACTAACAAAATCTTGATTAGTTTAATCAATAAAAGTATTATTAACCAGCCTAGTGAGTGGCACAAGATATTGCAAGAAGTTCTATGGGCTTACAAGAACTCATGAAAGTCAGCTACTAGGTTTATTCCATTTTCGGTTGACTTATGCTTAGGACATCATTTTACTAGTAGAAATTTTAGTAAGATCGGCCAAAGTAGTTGTTGAATATAATCTACAGCCAACTAAGTATATGATACTAATCTTGTGTGGCTTTTTTTTTGGTGTTGTGGGTGTTTTAGTTGGCTAACTATTCAGTTCAAATAATGGGACCCAAAACAGAGATTTTTTCTGGTAACAAAAAGGACAAAGTAACCAATAACCTAGACTCTTTCAGACCCTTGAAGAACAAAGCCTCAAAGACTCTCAAGATGAGTAGAAAGTTCTACTATAATCTTACCTCAATATCCTTGAAGCAATAAAGGCAAATAAGAACAAATAGAATAGAGAAAATAGGCACCTAAATATTGGATTTCAAACAAACCTTGGAAGAACAAAGTAACTAAGACCCATTCAAAGAAACAACATTGGATTATCCAAAAGATTTACAGACTCTTACAAAAGGAAGAGTAACCCTTTAGCTTGGTCTTGAATAAGATGAACAAGGAGGCTAGGGCCTCTCAAGATTCTCTTATCAAATTGGAATTAAAGTGAAGTGTATTGTGTTTTCAAATCATTAAAGGTGCTATTTATACTATCCTAATCCTAGTTAAGTAATCCCTGAAGTTTAATTATAGTTTTAGGTCATAATAAGTCTTTAAAAGCAATTAACATTGAAAAAAATCGGAGAAAATATTAAAAATACGGAGCTGTTGGCGGCTACCCAGGGTGGAACCGACGCCGGTTTAGGCACCACAGCAGGCGCCGGCTGTGTTCTGCCTTCAGACGGTCGAAAGCTGGGTGAATCCATTGTTGAGCAGAATGAAGCCAGCGCCGGTTTGGTTGCTTGGAGCCAGCGCCGACCGTCCTCTGGTGGCCTCTTTTTTGGTCTAGTTCCGTCCGTCTTCGTCGTCGGCCTTTGTCCTTATATGGCCTCACCTCCCCCTCCTTTATCTTGGCCTCTATGATGAAGCGGAGTCGCATCATCTCTCCCTCCTTGAAAAGGATTCGTCTCCGAATCATTGCCATTATTTTCATGAAGTGCCTTCACTTTTGCCACCTT
The DNA here is from genome assembly GCA_026120185.1 of Voacanga thouarsii. Classification (NCBI taxonomy): domain Eukaryota; kingdom Viridiplantae; phylum Streptophyta; class Magnoliopsida; order Gentianales; family Apocynaceae; genus Voacanga; species Voacanga thouarsii. The sequence continues at coordinate 2,192,663 of JANUWF010001479.1, read as the reverse complement.
CTTAGCTCCATCAAATATCATTCGTTCACCTATAAGCAAGGAAATCAATTCAAAAAGAGTTAGGGGAATAAAACCATACTCAATTTCAAAAGGAGAATGAGAAGTGGTAAAGTGAAAAGCCCTTTTGTAAACAAACTTAAGGTGCATCTAGCATTCCTTCCAATTGGTCAAGTTCTCCTTAATTATGGTCTGCAAGAATTGGGTAAGTGTTCGGTTGACCACCTCTTTTGAAAAAAACAACTTCAAATTCTTGAGGAACAGCTGCAATCTTATTAGGCAAAGACAATGAAAAATCATTAGTAGAAACATAAGAACACTTGCATAAAAGAAGAATAATCGGTTCCTTAATTTTTTTAGTCTCTATGACCTCACTTTCTTTTGCAAAGAAATTCACTATTCTTTTATCTCCCCTCTCTTATTCTTACTCACTCATACCAAACTCTTTTTCTTGTCTCTCTTTTTCTCTCCTCTCGATTTCTTGTTTTAGCTTAACATCCTGTGCTCCCTTCTTCTTTTCTTGCTCCTTCATGATTCTTTGATTTTTGTTCACCTCATTAGGGGCCATGGGGGTGAGGGTAAACTTAGCTCGCTCATTGAGTAGGGAATAAGTATTCTTCTTCCCATCATACTTAACATGCCTATCGTATTGCCAAGGCCTCCCTAAGAGCAAGTGACCCGCTTGCATGGGTACCACATCATATAGCACTTTATCCGTATACTTCCCCATCTCAAAAGACACCAAAACTTGTTTGTTCACTCTCAATACTCCACTATCATCCAGGCATTGCAATTTGTAGGGCTTGGGGTATTTTATCCACTTCATGTCTAATTCTTCAACTAAATTTGCACTAATCACGTTAGTACAACTCCCATCATCCACAATGATACTACAAGGGGTCTTGTTGATTAGACACTTAATGTAGAAAATGTTTTCTCTTTGTTGGTGATCTGAATCCTCAATTGCTTGTGAATTCAATGACCTTCTTGTGACTCCCACCAATGAGTATTCTTGACCAACAACTTCTTCTTCATCACTTTTCTCATTCCCATTTCCCTCTTGTTTTCCTTGGTACATTTCTTCTTCTTCTTCTTTGTCGGTAGAATCCTCACCATAGGGATTAGTATACATCTTTCTCTTGCTTAGACACTCTTGAGAAGAATGTCCATATCTAAAGCACTTAAAACACTTGATATCCCTATTCCTATATGACCTCTCCATGACTTCTCCATCATCCTTGTTCCAACCTTCCCTAGGTTTCCAATCCTCTCTAGGTTTGTAGAACTCCCTTCGTAATGGCTTAGGTGCTTCATCCTTCTCAATTAGCACCTTGCTAGTAGTGTTGGGGTTTGGAAGTGGTGGCCTAGTAAATGCCCTCATCCTAGAGCTAGGCACTTCAAATTGCTTTTGACCTCTCTTTTGTGCAACGATAGAAGATTGTCCAAGATGATTTATCAACTCCTTTTTCATGTTTTGGAACTCACTTCGCATAATCCTCATTATAGCTTGCAAGTCTTCACGCAAACCCTTAGCATCAATTTAATCTTCTTGAGGTCTATTAGGTCCACTTGAGTTAGGCCTAGAGATTTCTTGATCATAGGTCATGGTGATGGAATATTTGCTTACTTATACCTGCAACACAAAAAGATTAGAAAGAAAAATAGATCCTCACTGCTCTTCCTTGCATGTTGGCTCTCAATGTTGATCACTCCCCGCTCGTATTTGCTCTCTTAAGCTCTTTTAATGATAGGCTCACCCTTTTGCCTTTTTCTCAATACTCAAGCCTTTTTGTTAAAATTTTAGTCCAACTTAGTGAATCACACAAATCGAAAGAATTTTTTAATTAGGGGGTCTTAGGAAAATTTTAACAAACAATTATTGGGCACCTCAAGCAAACAAGTTTTTAATCAAGAATTTAAAGAAAAAGTGGACTCAATTAACACAAGAACAAGCACTAAACGCAAAAGAAACACTCGTAAGCAAGAAACAAACAAGAATTGTCAAGAACAAAGAAACAAGAACAATTAGAACTAGGATGATGAAGAACAAGATGATCACAAATGTGCAATAGTAAAATTAAGTTCAATGAACATGGAATTCAACAATAGAGTGATATACTAAGTCCCAATATTCCAAGGAATGAAAATTAAGAATCAAAGATCCCAACTATAGCAAAAAATATTCTCATAGAATACTTATCAAACATTTTGGATGCAATTCTCGTCACTTAAGAACAATCAGCATTTTCACCCATATTGAAGTCAAATTTCACCAGAATCACAAGATAAATTTGTTCCCAACGATTATAACAGCATCAAGGAGCAATTTTCCAACAGAAAAATCAAGATATAACAAAGATTTAATGACCTTTTTGGAGCAGGTTTTTGAGTTACGGGATTTCTCTGTTTTTCCCTTTTCTTCACTTTGTAGGGCTCATTTTCTTATTTTCAAGCTTTGATGGGAATCAAGCTTTTCCTTACTCTGATACCAAACTCTTTGATACGAATTTTGTGTGGCTTTTTTTGGTATTGTGGGTGTTTTAATTGGCTAACTGTTCAGTTCAAATAATGGGACCCAAAACAGAGATTTTTTCTGGTGACAAAAAGGACAAAGTAACCTAATAACCTATATTCTTTCAAACCCTTGAAGAACAAAGCCTCAAAGACCCTCGAGATGAGTAGAAAGTTCTACTATAATCTCACTCCAATATCCTTGAAGCAATAAAGGCAAACAAGAACAAATAAAATAGAGAAAATAGACACTCAAATATTGAATTTCAAAAAAACCTTAGAAGAACAAAGCAACTAAGACCCATTCAAAGAAATAACATTAGATTATCCAAAAGATTTATTTATGAGACTCCGCTTCATCATGAAGGTCAAGATCAAGGAGGGGGAGGCGTGACCATGCAAGGACTAGGGCCGGCAATGAAGACGGATGAAACTAGACAAAAAAGGAGGCCTCCAGAGGATGGTCGGCGCCAGCTCCAAGCAGCCAAATCGGCGCCAGCTCCATTCTATTTAACAAGGGCTTCATTCGGTTTTCGACCGTCGAAGGCAGTCCACAACCGGCGTCGATTGTAGTGCCCAAACCGGTGTCGGTTCGACCTTGGCAGCCAACGACTGCTCCGCATTTTTTATGTTTTCTCTGATTTTCTTTAATTTTAAGTGTTTGTAAAGACTTATTATGACCCTAAACTGTAATAGAATATCAGGGATTACTTAGCTAGGGTTAAGATAGTATATATAGCACCTTTAGTGATTTGAAAACATAATTCACTCAAGCTTTAATTCAAATAGAGAGAGAACCTTGAGAGGCCCTAGCCTCCTTGTTCATCTTGTTCAAGACCAAGCTTAAGGGTTAGTCCTCCTTTTGTAAGAGTCTATAAATCTTTTGGATAATCCAATATTGTTTTCTTTAAATGGGTCTTAGTTGCTTTGTTCTTCTAAGGTTTGTTTGAAATTCAATATTTGGGTGCCCATTTTCTCTATTCTACATGTTCTTGCTTGCCTTTGTTTCTTCAAGGATGTTAAAGTGAGAATCTAGTAGAACTTTCTATTCATGTTGAGGGTCTTTGAGGCTTTGTTCTTCAAGGGTTTGAAGAGTATGTAGATAGTTAAGTTACTTTCTCTTTTTATCACAAGAAAAGTCTCTGTTTTGGTTCCATTTGATTGAGCTGAATACATAGTCACCAAAACACCACAACACCAAGAAAAAGCCACACAAAAAAATTCATATCAAAGAGTTTGGTATCAGAGTAAGGAAAAGCTTGAAAACAATAAAGGAGCCCTACAAAGTGAAGAAAAGAGACAAACCAGAAAATCCGGAACTCAAAACTTGCTCCAAAAAAGACCTTGAAATTTTTGTTATTTCTTGATTTTCTGTTGGGAAATTGCTCATTTATGTTATTGTAATCCTTGGGAACAAATTTATCTTGTGTTTGTGGTGAAACTTGGCTTGAATATGGTTGAAAATTCTGATTGCTCTTGAGTGGTGAGTTGCAGCAAAGGTATTTGATAAATGTTCCATGAGAGTGTTTTTTGTTATAGTTGGGAACTTTAATTCTTGATTTTTATTCCTTGGGATTTTGTGGCTTAGTATATCACTAAATTATTGAATTCCATATCCATTGAACTCAAATTTTATATTGCACCTTCGTGATCATCTTGTTCTTCATCATCCTAGTTTTAGTTGTTCTTGTTTTCTTTGTTCTTGATAATTCTTGTTTGTTTCTTACTTAGAAGTGTTCTTTTACGTCTAGTGCTTGTTCTTGAGTTGATTGAATCCACATTTTCTTGAATTTTTTACCTAAAACTTGATTGTTTGAGGTGCCCAACAAGTGTTTGTTGAAATTCCCCTAAGACCCTAAAATTGGAAAATTCTCTTGATTTGTGTGACTCACTTAGCTGGACTAAATCTTCAGCTATTGGGGAGAATTGGGATTGAATAAGAAAGTTTGAGTGTTGAGAAAAAGGCAAGAAGGAGAGCCTATTATAAAAAATTTAAAAAAAAAAGCCTAAGAGAGTAAACACGAGGGTGTGGTGATCAACCTTGAGAGCCAACACGCAAGGAAGTGCAGCAAGGATCGATTTTTCTTTCTAATTTCTTATTTTACAGGTATAGACAAGTAAATACTCTACCACCACGGCTCATGAACAAGAGATCTATAGGCCTAACGCAAGTGGACCTAGTAGACCTCAAGAAGAACCAATTGATGCTAGGGGATTATGTGAGGACTTGCAAGCCATGATGAGGACTATGCAAAACGAATTTCAAAATCTGACAAGGGAGTTGATAAACCATCTTGGCCAATCTTCTACCGTTGCACAAAGGAGGGGCCAAGAACAATTTGAAGTATCTAGCCCAAGGATGAGGGAAAATGAAGCCCATATCCTCCGTTAAATGCCCAACAAGGGAAAGAAGGGGATGAACACTCTATTGAGGGTTTTCAACAAGCTCCTATGAGAGGAGGAAGACATGGCTTGAGAGGAGGAGGAAGAAAGGGTAAATAAAGGATTGGTGGGGATAACCCAAGAGGGCTAGAAAGAGAGTTCGAGGGAGTTGAAGAATGGTATGAGGGGGAGCACATTGCAGCCTTTGAGGAACAACATAAAGGAATGGGCCATAGAGGAGGTAGGAGAGAAGAAAATAATGAGGAAAGGGAGCATGAGTGCAGAAGGAGTCCAAGTTTGCTACAACAACTAAAGGGGAAGGAAAAGTCCAAGGAAAAATGGGAAAATCCTAAACCTCTATAAGCATAGTACAACAAATGAGTAGTAGAGGATTAACTTATGAGATTTGTTGTAGTACAAGGCACACAATGTTTGATTGTCCAAATAAATTGGCGTATGCAAGATTTTATGGGGTACACATTTGCAAAGGGGTGAGACAAATTGAGAAGCAAAAAGCTAGACTTGAGGCCAAAGTGGCTAAAAAAAATATTGTAAATGCTGAGGACCCAAGAAGGGCAAGAAGTGAAGGAAAAATTGAGAGGGTCGAACGAGATTAATCACGTAGCTTTGAGAAGGAGGAGAAGCTAGAAAAGGAAGTCGAAGGCCAAGAAATGCTCAATCAAAATGATGAAGTAGTGCATGAAGTAGTTAAGGAAAATGTTGATGAAGTTGATGAGGAGCTTAATAATGATGAAAGAGAAGACGAAGATTCATTGAGTTTAACAAATAGGGAGACTAAGGAATATTATAACATTTTATTCTTTCTAAAGGATGAGTCAAACCCATTAGAAGTGTTAGAGGACAATGTGCAAGAAGAAGTTGAGCAAAAGAGTATGCAATTTGTTGAAGAGCCAAAGAATTCAAAATTTGAGATAAAGAATGAACAAATACGTGCTATAGATGAAGGTACCCAAAGTGCTTCAAGTATTCATGAAGGGGAAGAAAGCTCGCATTCACAAGAGGAGAAAAAGAGGAGTTGGCTAGAGGTGGTGCAAAAGCAAATGAAAATGAGTGAAACTAGTAAAAATGAAAAATCTAGTTCAACTTCACAAAATGACATCAAATCTAGTGGAAGAGATAGAGTGGATAGAAGAGATGGGAATACACTTGAGAAATGTTTTTTTTGTTTGGACAGGATTACATTCCTTGGGTATGATGTGTGTGCCAAAGGGATTGAGGTTGATAAGGGAAAAGTGAAAGCTATTAAAGTTTGGCCAACCCCTACCACCAATACCTAAGTCCCTAGTAAGGTGAACAATGATCAAAGAATCATGAGGGAGCAAGAAGAGAAGAAGGGAGCGCATGATGTTAATCCAAAATAAGAAATTCAGAGGAGAGAAAAAGAGAGGCAAGAAAAAGAGTTTGGTATGGGTGAGCAAGGTCAAGAGAGGGGAGGTAAAAAAAGAGTGAATTTCTTTGAAAAAGAAAGTGAGATCATAGAGGCTAAAAAAGCTAAGGAACCGGTTATTCTTCTTTTATACAATTGTTCTTATGTTTCTACTAATGTTTTTTCATTGTCTTGGCCTAATGAAATTGTAGTTGTCCCTCAAGACTTTGAAGTTGTTTTTCCAAATGAGGTGGTCAACCGAACCCTAACCCAATTCTTACAGACCATAATAAAAAAGAACTTGACCAATTGGGAGGAATGCTAGCCACATTTTGAATTTGATTGCAAAAGGGCTTTTCACTCTACCATTTCTCATTCTCTTTTTGAAATTGTGTATGGTTTAATTCCCCTAACTCCTTTTGAATTGATTCCCTTGCCTATAGGAGAATGAATGGACCTTAACGGAGCTAAGAGGGCGGCAATAGTAAAAGCATTCCATGTAGAAAATGGCAATGATTCGGAGGCAAATCATTTTCAAGGAAGGGGATATGATGAGACTCCGCTTCATCATAAAGGTCAAGATCAAGGAGGGGGAGGCGTGGCCATGCAAGGACCAGGGCCAGCGACGAAGACGGATTAAACTAGACCAAAAAGGAGGCTTCCAGACGACGACCGGCGCCGGCTCCATTCTGTTTAACAACGGCTTCATCCGGTTTTCAATCGTCGAAGGCAGTCCACAACCGGCGCCGGTTGTAGTGCCCAAACCGGTGCCGGTTCTACTCTGGCAGCCGACGACTACTCTGCATTTTTTATGTTTTCTCCGATTTTCTTTAATTTTAAGTGTTTGTAAAGACTTATTATGACCCTAAACTGTAATAGAATATCAGGGATTACTTAGCTAGGGTTAAGATAGTATAAATAACACCTTTAGTGATTTGAAAACATAATTCACTCAAGCTTTAATTCAAATAGAGAGAGAACCTTGAAAGGCCCTAGCCTCCTTGTTCATCTTGTTCAAGACCAAGCTTAAGGGTTAGTCCTCCTTTTGTAAGAGTCTATAAATCTTTTGGATAATCCAATGTTGTTTTCTTTGAATGGGTCTTAGTTGCTTTATTCTTCTAAGGTTTATTTGAAATTCAATATTTAGGTGCCTATTTTCTCTATTCTACATGTTCTTGCTTGCCTTTGTTGCTTCAAGGATATTAGGGTGAGAATCTAGTAAAACTTTCAATTCATCTTGAGGGTCTTTGAGGCTTTGTTCTTCAAGAGTTTGAAGGGTGTGTAGATAGTTAGGTTATTTTCTCCTTTTATCACAAGAAAAGTCTCTGTTTTGGTTCCCTTTGATTGAGCTGAACACATAGCCACCAAAACACCACAACACCAAGAAAAAATCACACAAAAAAAGTCATATCATTTATAGACTCTTACAAAAGGAGGACTAACCCTTTATCTTGGTCTTGAACAAGATGAATAAGGAGGCTAGGGTCTCTCAAGATTCTCTTCTCAAATTTGAATTAAAGTGAAGTGTAATGTATTTTCAAATCACTAAAGGTGCTTTTATACTATCCTAACCCTAACTAAGTAATCCCTGAGGTTTAATTACAGTTTTGGATCATAATAAATCTTTACAAGCAATTAACATTGAAGAAAATCGGAGAAAATATTAAAAATGCGGAGTTGTCGGCGGCTGCCCAGGGTGGAACCGGCACCGGTTTGGGCACTACAGCCGATGTCGGCTATGTTCTGCCTTCGGACGGTTGAAAGCCGGATGAATCCATTGTTGAGCAGAATGAAGTCGGCGCCGATTTGACTTCTTGGAGCCGGCGTCGGCCGTCCTCTAGTGGCCTCCTTTTTATTCTAGTTTCGTCCGTCTTCGTCGCCGGCCTATGTCCTTGCATGGCCTCACCTCCCCTTCCTTTATCTTGACCTCTATGATGAAGTGGAGTCTCATTAGTACAGATAAGCTATGTCTATAAAATTAGATTTAGTTGATCAGGACTATTAATCAGCTCAGGAATAATTAGAGCTGCAAAATAAAAAGGTTTCTCATGCTTATAATAAGACGGTTAAGGGAAAGCAATTTCAGGAAAAGGATTTGGTCTAAAAAACCATCTTGCCTATTGAGCCAAAAGACCCTATATACAGTAAGTGGTCGCCAAACTAGAAAGGTCCATTCCAAGTTATTGAAGTCATCCCTGGATGCGCTTATCAATTAATGAACTACGACAGAGAAGAATTGGTGAAAAATATTAATAGAAAATACTTGAAATTATATTACCCTTCTTTATTGGAAGGCAGAGAGTTGTCATGATAAAAAGTATACTTTGAGTAGGCTACAAGCTAGCCATTATAACTAAACTACTTAATGTTTAATAAGATGGTTACAGGTCAGCTGACTAGCAAAATGCATAAAAGGCAATCATATTTCAGCAGACTTCATCCCTAGGGAAAATTCTAGCATGGACCAACTGCATTGATGGGTTGTACTGCGTGCAACATAAATTATACGGTACAATTCATTAATACATTTGGTCTACGGTCCATGTAAGAATTCCTCTATCCCTAGAGCCCTATCCCCAGCCGGTCCAAAATAGCTCTCAGTTTCTTTAGTCTTGGCTAAACTAGTCAACAACACATCGCAGGCATTTGTGTTAGGATCGACTACTATAGGCTTGACAATCAGCGAAGTAGGAATCTAAGGCACAGCCGCCGAGACTAGGGTATTAGGTTTGTCTATCTAACCCTGGACCTTCGCTTGCCCGATTGTTTAAGGGTTACCGAGACCAATCAATGATGAGGCAGTAGAGAAAACATCAGGAAACACCGGAGGAGCCAAGGAAAACACTTAGGGTGTTGACCAATAGAACAAAAATAAAAAGAAGAGAAGGAAAAATTGAAGCATATACAGACCAGGTTAGATAAGCTTACCTATCTGGCTTGAAGACGATGGGTTGGAGGGGACAGGATCAGCTATAGGCGTCGGCTTATTGGATTGTAGATTATCAACTGCCCCTTTGCAAACATCGGCCCAACTATCGAAGATTCTTTTGAGTTCAAACTCTGCTAGCCATTTGTCTTGTTCTAGGCACAATAATTTGGTGTTCATCACAAAAATTTTCTCACTGACTTGATTAGCTTCATTGAAAAGTCGAAAAATGGTCTAATCCAAACTCTTCTTTTTCTGCTAATCTTGCTTGATGGGCTCCAAAATAGTAAATAAGCCCGCCTGTTGCTTGGCAATCTCGGTCTTCAGGAAATCAGCTTGGCCCTAGTTACTCAACAAGTTTGTAGTAACTGTATCCAGCTCCTGAGATGCGTTTTGATATCGGGATGATAGATCTTGATCCAGGTCATTTAGGCGGGCAAGCTCGTTCAGATGCGCAGAGGCTTAAGCCAATTCTGTGCAGTAATAGGAGTCATTAAAGGCCAACTTTCCTAGTCTAATACCAAATTATATTAAAAATACCCATTGTAGCAGAAATTAAACAGGGGTCGTTCAACTTGGTTAGAAAGTCGCTAGTATTAATCAATTGGTTTTGAATATTTTTGTCTGTGGGAAAAGGCCAAGTAGCTAATCAATCAAAAATGCCAAACGCTCCAACAGATTTTGTGGAAGGCATTTCTTAGAAGGAAACTTAAAGAAGGCTTTCATTTCCGCCTTCGAAATAGCAGGCGGAGAAGTTTCTTTTTAAGTAGAAGCTAGCTTGATGTCAGGTAAAACACCCGTTCTTATCCTCGCCGTCTTTTTTGCCTCCTTTGCAGTACTTGTCTTAGGCTCTTGTTGATTTCTCTTCCTTTGTCACTGTATTTACTTGAAAGTCAGTATACATGATTGCGTGTGTTCAAAATAAAAGAAAGGGAAAGGTCAGAACCTTTGGAGACACAGGAGAAATTGGAGCAGTGCGTGAAGATCGGCAAAGAAAGGAAGGAGCATCCGGAAGCGCATCAATAGCAATAGGATCCTCAACGACACCTGGAGATAATGAAACAATTAGGCCTAAGGCCCTGACATTGTCGCTCCTTAGTGCATCTCTAAGCCTTGACGTTCCCTCCACCTCTGACTCCTAAAAGCAAATGACGATATACATATATGTGTGTGCGTGAGAGGTTAAAAATAAAAATAATTATTCACAAATCCTTCTAATCTAAAGAAATTCCCCAAAACCTTCAAACTTCCTCCAATTTCTGAGAGTCACCTAGTAAATAATATATATATATATACACACAATGCTTGCTTTTGCACTGTAACAATTAGATTATCATTTATCCAATTTTCCAAGCGTGCATGCACCGACTTACTTGCAATGGCAATAAATGAATGGGGAAGAAAATATGATTGAATGGGAAAGATTGTGATGACTGCATTGGAGACAGTGAAAGTGGTGGGAGAATGGGCGAAGAAGAAAATAACTGTGATAATGTAGGATTAGGAAGAAAAATATGAATAATATATAAAAATAATTTAAATATTTATTATCAATTTAAAATATTTATTTTGGTCAATTGAAGATGATGATCAAATAATTGACCGTATATGCTATTATGTTAATAGTCGCACCGAATGTGATATTTAGAATTAGAATAGGTAATCAATCCCTAGTGTTGGTAGGTCCTAGGTTTGACTTCTAAGTTTAGGAGCAAAAGAAAAAAAGAATCCAGCACTATTTACATTAATTGCCTTATTGTGATATTGACCAATACAATTGTCTCATTAAAGAAAAAATTGTTCCCCTAAAAGAGTTAAATACAATGCAAAATGAACTTATCTTTATCTAACATCGATCTATCTAATATGTAGATATGTGCTTTTTTTGGTGAATAAAAAATTTTAAAATCAATTAATAAGTCAAAATTTTAGAAATTATTAGGATTGAGACTCTTAGACCTAAAAATAAAATAAATAGCACCCTATAATATTATACATAACTTCCATTTCATATTATAAATCTTTTTAGAGCCAACTTCTTCTCAAAATTTTTATAGAGAGAGAGATATATATTATTAAGTTAAAAAAGTTAGTAAAACTAACATTGGTGGAGGAGTATAATGTAATCCTTGAAACAAAATGAGAGTATCTTAATTTGAAAATATTTATCCACATTTTCCCGGGCAAAGCTGGTCACTTTTACCGGTCACTTGTAGTCCTTTGCCAAAATATTCCTCATCAATAGATCTTTCTTCCAATATATTGGATAAGTTCTGTAATAAAAATCCTTCTAATTGAAACTCTTAGATCTTCTAGCAAAATTTTTGTTCTTGCAATTCATTTTAATCCAATGAATATCGTGGCAATTTCTTATTGCCATTTGAATTTTGTTGTGACCCGAAATTCATTATTTATAATCAATATCTTAATTTTAAATTTTTAAAATTTTATTACTCTCTCTGTATTAAAATAGGCCACTTTTGGATATTTTTTGTGTTTCAAATTATTTATCATTTTGTGGTATTAAAAATATATTTATTGTATTTTTTTAATTATACTTTTATCATTTATTACTCCATTAAATTCTACTATCAATTGATTTTTATATTTTAAAACAACTCTATAATTTCTAATGAGGATAATTTATTTTTCTCTAAAAACTCTATATTTATTTAGAGTTCTCTCTCTCTTTTTTTTTTTTTTTTTTGGAATGAGGTGGGGTAGGGCGGATTTGTTAGAATTTTCTTAATCTCCGCAATTTGTATAATAATAATAATAATAATAATAATAATAATAATAATAATAATAATAATAATAATAATAATAATAATAATAATAATAATAATAATAATAATAATAATAATAATAATAATAATAATAATAGTTATTTTGAAATAGAAGAAGTATGAATTTTTAGAGAAAAAGACTCAATTACTCTCATAGAAAATTATAGAGTTGTTTTAAAAAGTAAAAATCAATTAATGTAACAATTTAGTTAATAATAAATTATAAAAATATAATTAATGAAAACAATAAATGAGAAAGCAATGACAGCTTTGTTCCACCTCCATGAAGAATTTGCAATATTCTAGAATATGGACATCAACAAAATCTTCACCGCCACTAGAGAACAACCTGGGACCTAACTTGCAGCAGCCGTTTTACAGCTACCTTCCTTGACTAAAAAAAATCTTCAAATATTACAGTAGCCAATTTCGACAAAGAATCATGCCAGCTAGATCACAATTTGTTTGGAAGTGAAAAACCGACTTAGTATGTCAGTTAAACATCACCTATATATAGGTTTGCTATTATTTTGTATCCATTTAGTGAAGTGAGAAATATGAAGTGAAGATTGAGTGGTGTGTGCACAAGAGAATAGAGAAGGAGCATTGGTGGTGTGAGGAATATTTTTTAGTGGGAAAATATTTTGAGAGTTTTTCTTCTTTTTTTTTTTTGTAAAATATTGCGAGTCTTCTTAGTTAATAAAATTAATTAGTTTATCCTTGGGTCCTATTTATTTTCTCAACAATTTGGTATTAGAACTTGGTTCGTGAGATTCATCAAAATTCCAAATTTGAGTCAAAGAACGGTCACGAACCGTATTTAAAGTAGTCTGTTAGTGATCGTGATATGTCGAGACTCTGCCAGTGTGCAGTCAAGGATTGTGAAGTTGGTTGGTCAGGGACCAGACTTACCTGGATAAGGTGCGGGGCATCACCAAGTCAAGATGGCAGACTTCGTTAACGCAAACAATATCGATAAGCTCACAGAGGACAACTACAACGATTGGAATGTATACCTAAAATTCTATTTGAGAGGACAAGGTCTATAGGAGCTTGTAGATGGAAGCTAAACAACACCACCACCACTGAAAAATGTTGGAGAAGATAACAAATAGGACAAGAATACTGGTAAGGCTCTATCTATTTTAACCTTAACAGTTGAAAAACAATTTTTAAATTTGATTAAAAATGCAAAGATGCCAAAGGAAGCTTAGGATATTCTAGCGGAAAGATTCTCCATGAAAAATGAAGCTAAGGTACAAAGACTTAAAAATGAGCTATTAGGAATCTCACAAGATAATATGACTGTGAGTCAATATTTTCCCAAAGTGAGATTCTTAAGTGAAAAATTTTCAAAATTAGATCCTATTTGCCCTATTGATGAGATAAGCATGAAGAGAATTATAATTCAGGGGTTACGACGAAAATATACCCCAATTATAACAACAACATGGGGATTGTTTGAGCCACTGACACTCAATGTATTGGAAAGCATGCTAGCAATGAAGAAGCCTTAATGAGACCATCCTACATTGGATCAACAAATGAGGAAGAAAATGCTCTTTATGGCAGACGAAGAGTATACGGAGGACAGAAAAATGCCAGAATACCAACGGAAGGAGACAAAAATAAAGAGAGATGTGATTTCTGGCAGAAAAGGTGTCCGGAGAAAAATACACATCAAGGGGAGCACCACCACAACAAAATAACAATATAAGGAGCCGACGAAGAAACAACGAGAGTTACAACTATGAAAAGAAAGGTTACTTCGCTCGAGATTGCTGGCATAAACAAGCCAAAGGAAATGTTGCCACATCTTCACATACTCATGAAAGTGAATATGAATGGGACTTTCAAACCTCTTTTGCAATAGAAGAGAAGAAGACATTGTCAAGCCCAATTCAAGAAAAGGAAGAAGATCTGGCACTAGTCGTGGTAAGTGACAAACTTATCAATTATAAAAATGATTGGATAGTAGATTCAGGATGCTCTAATCATATGATAGGAGATATAGAAAAATTTTGCAGTATGGAGAAATATAAAAGTGGACGTGTTGTGGTAACTGCTAATAACTCTAAATACCAATAACATATATTGGCAAAGCTCTAGTAGTACCACGATTCAACTCTACAGAAGTGGAGTTAGATAGTGTGTTACACGTGCTAGGTATGAAAAAGAATCTGCTATCAGTATCACAGCTAGCTTCAACAGAGAACTATGTCATATTTGGCCTCGACAACGTGAAGGTGTATCATCAATTAAAGTTAAAAGGAGATCCAATTATGGAAGGCCGAAGATTAGAGTCTATCTATGTAATGTCTGCATAGACAACATATGTAGATAAGACTAAAAAGAACAAGACACCATATTTATGACATGCAAGATTGGGACACGTGAGCTACACCAAACTAAAGGTGATGATGAAAAAGTCAATGCCGAAAGGTCTACCACAATTGGAGGTTCGAGATAATATAGTTTGTGCTGGCTGCCAGTATGGTAAAGCACATCAATTACCATACGAGGAGTCGAAGTTCACAGCCAAGGTGTCTTTGGAGCTAGTCCACTCAGATGTCTTTGGCCCAGTGAAGTAGTCATCGGTAAGTGGTTATCGATACATGATAACTTTTATCGATGACTATTCTAGATATGTTTGCATAGATTTCTTGAAAGCAAAGTCCAAAACCTTATCAAAGTTCAAGGCATTCAAGGAGAAAGTAGAAAGTGAAACTGGCTATGAAATAAAGTGCCTTCGGATAGGCAACGGTGGAGAATACACTTCAGAGGAATTTACAGAATTCCTAAAACAAAACAAGATTCGACGATAATTGACATGTTTGAACACTCCACAACAGAATAGAGTTGCAGAAAGAAAGAATCGACACTTAGCAGAGACTTGTAGAAGCATGCTGCATGCCAAGAATGTTCAACTATAGTTTTGGATTAAATGCATGAAGACAACAGTATATATCACAAATCGCCTACCACAAGTGAAGCTCGGCATGATCTCACCTTACGAGAAATTATGGAAGAAAAAGTCCTTTATAGCCCATTTTTAAGTTTTCAGGTGTGTATTCTATGTATTGGTACCCGATCATTTAAGGAGCAAGTTTGAAAAGAAGGCAATTTACTGTATCTTTGTCGGATAGGATTCTAGAAGAAAGGGATGGATTTATTATAATCCTGACACAAGTAGATGCTACACATCTAGAAACGTTGTATTTGATGAAGCATCATCTTGGTGGTCATCTTAAGTCGAGAAGCTTCCACAATCTGAATAAATCTTAGAAGAGTTAGCGAAAAAGCTGGAAGAACAAGGAGAAGATCATTTGACTTCTGAAACAACTAAAGAGGGTGAGAAAGAATTATCAACAAAGGAGTCACCATCAAGCAAATTGAAAAGTCCGTGGTAGACAGGAGTACACCAAATTACAGAAGATCAAAGGCTCAGTCAATATGAAGAAATGGACGAAGAGGAGGAGGCGCAATCACAACTTCAGATATCTACTCGACAACGAAGACCCAATCTAAAATATGCAAACGCAGCCATGATCGAGGATACTGCAAGAGAGCCAGACACATACGAAGAGGCATCCAAATAAAATGAATGGAGAAAGGCGATGGAAGAAGAAATACTGGCACTAAAACAAAATGAGACGTGGAGATTAGTGCCAAAATCGAGAAATATACAACCCATCTCTTGCAAATGGGTGTACAAATTAAAAACTCGACTAGATGGATCGATTGATAGATACAAGGCACGATTGGTGGCACGAGGTTTCTCATAAAAGTATGGGTTAGACTATGACGAGACGTTCAGTCCAGTAGTAAAAATAACTACAGTTCGAGTATTACTTGCCCTAGCTGCTAGCAAGATATGAAAGTTATGGTAGATGGATGTGAAGAATGCATTCCTTCATGGAGAACACATATACATGGAATAACTATAAGGATTTGAGAACAAAATACATCCAGAGTATGTGTGTAAATTTAATAAAGCACTTTATGGATTGAAATAAGCACCACGGGCATGGTATGGGAAAAATGCAGATTTTTTTATTCAGAATGGATATTCAATGGCACCAGCTGATTCAAGTTTGTTCATCAAAACTTGAGAAGGGAAGCTACTTGTGTACGTGGATGATCTGATCATTACCGGAGATGATAAAGAAGAGGTTGAACAAATTAGCCAAATCTCTCAATTCGCTTCCAGATGAAGGAGCTTGGAGAATTGAAACACTTTCTTGACTTGGAGAAAGAACAAGCAAATGATGGGATATTTTTATGTCAACAGAAGTATGCGCAGGATCTTCTACAAAAATATGGCATGCTTGACTGTAAACTAATCTCTACTCCAATGGAGGTAAATGTTTGATTATGTTCAACTGAAGGCAAGGAACTTGAAGATGGATTTATGTATCGACAGTTAGTGGGCAGTTTAATCTACATAACACTAATGAGACCAGATATTTCATATGCAATTGGACTCGTAAGCCGATTCATGCCAACATCGAAGAAGCCACATCTTAATGCAGTAAAAAGAATACTAAGGTATGTTAAAGATATTATAGACTATAGCTTGCTATATAAAAAGATAGATACATCTCAAATGATAGGATATTGTGATGCCGACTATGCTGGAGATTACGATACGCGACGATCAACTACTGGATACGCTTTTAATCTCGGATCAGGAGTTGTCTCAAGGTGCAGTAAGAGACAACCCACAGTATTACTATCTAGTACAAAAGCAGAATATCGTGCTACAGCAATGGCAGCTTAAGAATGTTTGTGGCTACTACAATTCTTGGAAGATCTTCACCAGCCAGTGGATAAGGCAGTTCAATTATATTGTAACAATTAATCAACGATACACTTAGCAGAAAATCTAGTATTCCATGCAAGAACAAAACACGTGGAGGTTCATTACCACTTTGTGTAGGAAAAGGTATTATGTGGTCAAATTGAAATGAAGTATGTGAAAACTAAAAAATAAATTGCAGATATTTTCACCAAAGGTCTTAAATGGAGTAAAGCTTGAAGAATTTCGAAGAGAACTTGGTATAATTTCACGAGAAGAAATAAGAAAACAGTCATTGAGGGGGAGTATTGAGAAAGCAATGACAGCTTTGCTCCACCGCCATGAAGAATCTGCAATATTCTAGAATATGGACAGCAGTAAAATCTTCACCGCCACTGGAGAACAACCTAGAACCTAACTTGCAGCCGCAATTTACAACTACCTTCCTTGACTAAAAAAATCTTCAAATATTGCAGTAACCAATTTTGACAAAGAATCATGCCAGCTAGATCACAATTTGTTTGGAGGTGCAAAAATGACTTAGCAAGTCGGTTAAACATCACCTATATATAGGTGTGCCATTGTTTTGTATCCATTTAGTGAAGTGAGAAATATAAAGTGAAGATTGAGTGGTGTGTGCATGAGAGAATAGAGAAGAAGCATTAAGTGCTCATGTGTTTGAGAAAAATATTTTAGTGGTGGTGTGACGAATATTTTTTAGTGAGAAAATATTTTGAGAGTTTTTCTTTTTTTTTTGTGTAAAAATTACGAGTCTTCTTAGTTAATAAAATTAATTAGTTTATTCTTGGGTCCTTTTTTTTTCTCAATAATTAATATATTCTTAATTTTATAATCCAACAGATAATTTAAAATAATAAAAATTTTAAAAAGTATTAGATACTTTCAAACGGAAAATATATCTGTGTAGAGGTAACCGTCAACTCATGGAGAGTGAGGTTGGAGCCGTGATGGGTGAAGGGAGGAGTACGTTGTTGATTTCACGAATGGTAGTAGTCGCAGCTATTTTCGACTTTTCAACTCTCTATTTCCTGACCGTGGTGAAGTGATGAAGACCTAAATTTATGAGATCATAAACATGTTTTTGAATAAGTCAAGCAATTGCATGGAGAACAAGTGCTCAAGTGTGCCAATTATCAAATACGAAAGGGGAAGAACTTGACTTGGAAAAGTCAGCCAAGGAAAGAAGAAAGGCAAGTCAATCGAGGGGAATTAGAAAACATTCTAAACAATAACCAATAAAAGAATAATCATTCACTATCATGGGGAAGAGAGCCAAATGTTTTTGTTTCTATTGATTTTTTTCAGTGGAAACATTTCACCAGAAATAGAGAGAAAAATGTTCTTGTGTTGTTTCTATTGATCTCTCTTGAGGCATTTTCATGGACTAGCAGTTTCTTTTCACCTTCTTCCCGATCCAGTGGCCATGAAATTTTACATAGAGAAATGGCAGATAATGCTATTTGTCCGTTGAATTTGGCTAAGCTCGACCAACCAGCTAAAAATCATCCTTCCCAAGGTTAAATTTCTTGATGTTCAATCTGAATGTCACGCCCTTCAAGAAGGTATTCGTATAGCACGATCAGATTATCTCAGAGCTACAGGATACTTTACCTTTCCTCCGGACGAGTCTGACTCTTGTTGGATTATCTATCAATCTATCGTCAGCAAGTATATTCCATCATTTGATCTGAAATCCAATTGCGGGTTTCAGAGTAAATGGATTTCTAGTAGCTGCAAGAATATATCAACAAAGCGAGAGTTTGAATCCATAGTACCTGAATCCCAGCTCCAGGAACTCATCCATCTTTGCAATCAATCGCTATATGATAATTCTTCTTGCGTCCCATGTGTTGCTAGTTTATCAAACATTGAAGCAGCTTTTGGCAGCTCTGAAAGTGGTACTGTATCAGATTGCAAAGGTTATCCGTTTATGTATGCTGCTGCCTTTGCTAACTATTTGGGACCAACTGATCTGGGCACAGCAAAGTGTTTGTTTTCTACGACATTAGGTTTATCCACGACTTATACGAAGCATAAAACTGAGAATCGAGAAGTGATAATTGGTTGTGTCCTAGGATTCTTGGCTATAATTACGGCAATTTGGCTTGTGTGGAGGCAGCAGAACAAGAAGTGCAAAAGGAAAGAGCATCTTTGTAATGTGCTGGAAGCCAGAGCCTCCAGTTTCGAATTACTAGACAAAAGTACAACTTTGATTAAATTCGACATTCAAGAACTAAGACAAGCTACAAGGAATTTCTCCGGGCAGAACCTGATTGGAAAAGGTGGATATGGGAATGTGTTCAGAGGAGTTTTAGCCAATGGCTCTGAAGTAGCGCTGAAAAGGTTCAAGAATTGTTCTGCTGCTGGGGACGCAAACTTCACACACGAAGTCGAGGTCATTGCTAGTATTAGGCATGGGAATGTTCTCGCATTGAGGGGCTATTGCACTGCAACGACACCTTTGGAAGGGCACCAGAGAATAATCGTGTGTGATTTGCTTCCCAATGGAAGCCTAAGTGATCGTCTTTTTGGCCCCATGGTGAAAAGGCTCACCTGGTCTATCCGGAGAAAGATTGCTCTTGGCATTGCTCGGGGTTTAGCTTATTTGCATAATGGCGTACAGCCTGCTATTATCCATAGAGATGTCAAAGCAAGCAACATACTTCTGGACGAATCTTTTGAGCCAAAACTAGCAGACTTCGGCCTGGCAAAGTTCACACCAGATGGATTATCACATTTTAGCACAAGGGCTGCTGGTACCCTTGGTTATGTGTCCCCTGAATATGCCTTGTATGGCCAACTAACGGAGAAGAGGGATGTATACGGCTTCGGAGTTGTTCTCCTTGAGCTCTTGAGTGGAAGAAAGGCTGCTATTATAGATGGTACTGATCAAATTCTGCTTTTGACTGATTGGGCTTGGTCAATCGTGAGGGAAGGCCGAGCTCTTGATGTTATTGAAGAAGGCATACCAGAATTAGACCCCTCAGAGGAAATGGAAAAATATGTGCTTGCAGCTGTTCTCTCTCTTCATCCTTCGTTATATGCCTGGCCAACTATGGAAATGATTGTGTATATATTGGAAACAGGCATTGGAAGTGCTCCTTCGACTTCAGATCCTCCATTTCCAACTGCGGCAGAAATGATTGACTTACATAGATCGGCAAGCTTCACCACCTCGTTGAACTCAGCTGAACAGCATCCACATCAAATGAACTATTCTGTTTCAGACAATAGGAATAGTGACATGTAGACAATTCCAACAAGAAGACAAGGGTGCTTGATTCAAACATGATTTAATTGTTTTATTCCCTTGCAGACTAGTAGCATTGGGTTTGATTACATAAAGAAATCCTGAAAAAGAGGTCTATTTACGTAATAATCCCTCACTTTTATACTTTAATCGATTACTATTACGTATAAAATAAAAATTTGTATAAGTGATTGGAATAAGAAATGATCAATATAATGAGATGCAGGAGTATTATTAGAATTTTGAATTTAACTTGGATGAAATTTTTGAATTTATTTTACCCGTACCTTAAATTTTCAGATTGCGACTACTTTTAGTGGAGTGAGTGTTTAAAGGTACATTAAAAACAAAAATTGATCAGTGTGATGAAACGAGTGTTTTAATATAAATTAAGCTATCGGAGGTATCAGGGGGCATTTTTGTAATTTTGATTTTGATCGTAGTTTTGACCGTTGTTGGGATGTATGCCCTCTTAGTCTAGGTTTTTGAGGTAATTTTGACTTGTATTAATAAAAATATTTTTTCTGAAAAATTATTTGTGAAATCTTCTTTATATTTGTACATGATTTTATTGGAAAAAACCCATTGTGTTTAAGTAAATAGTTCATGTGAATGGAGGTCTTTCACAGTAAGGTATGGACTATGGGATACTTAACATATAAACTATTATTCTTAACCAGATGATGAGAATGAGAATCTCATTATGGCAAGGTTATTATGTTATGAATTCTAAATAGGGAATGACTTACCTTTAGCCAATGAGTAGTCTTCTCATTTCATAACACAAGCGTATTTCGAATACGTAGAACATGACCTATAGTAGTGGTTTTTAAAAGTACTACGTGATAGAAATCTATACTACTACTGTTACAGCTTGAGTATAAGTTAGTGGTCTGACGAAGCTAAAAGCGTATACTTTAATATACTATAGCTGAGGTTCTTTAGAAGGACCAATATACTTGTATGTTTGGTATATGTAACTAGTTAGTTAAGACAGATTTGTACAAGATAGTGTCTACACTATATCGCCCCTGGTGGTTGTCCAAATGATCTAATTAATCAAGGCTCTGGGGAACATGACTTAGATATTGGATTTAGGGTAGCTCCCTTGAAAAGCGAAAATATTCCAAGAAATTGTGGATCATTGGACTAGAAGTATAAGAATGGTAGATGTCTTTTAGAAAGGTGTTAGTACACTCTTTCCTCTCTAAATACACAACTATGTGTATAGGAGTATTTTAGTAATTTTACTTGTAGGTCGAAGACAATATTGTCCTTGGGGTCAATGTTTCCTTATGGTGATATTAGAAAATATTTAAAGTGCAAAATACAGCTATTTATATAGCAAAGGTATTTTAGTTATTTTAGTAGAATAAAATAAAGGAATGAGAGAAATTAATTTTATTATCTAGTTTAATTGGTTAATTAATTATTCAGGGCATAAGCACAGATTGAATTATTAAAAAAATTAACTTAGGCTTAAACTAGTTAATAAAAGGCTTAAATAATTATTTTAGTTCATTTGAGCTCATTAATTATTTATTGGATTATTTTAATGGGCCAAGAAAATAAATAATTAATAGTTATTATTTTTGGGCTGATTGGGTCCAAGGAAAATAATAAGTTAATTTTGGCCTAATAGCTTGGACTAAAGGGTTATTTTGATTCATGGAACAGATGAGTTAAGGTTTAGCCAAACCTCTTCTGTTGATAGCCCCCGGTAGTTTTGAAATATCAAAACTCAGTGTTTTGATTATCTGATAGTGTGAATAGTAATGTGTTGGGATGGGTTTTTTTTTTTTTCCTTAACATAATAAACACACAAAAAACACAGAGTTTATTTTCATCTGCCAAGCTTTCTCTCTCGTTCACTTTTTCCTTTGTGTCTTCTTCTTGATTTTACTAAAACAATAGCAAAGGATCAAGAAGAGTTTCTTCTCGCCTAAGTTGTTTCACCAACTAGATTGGCCAGTGGAATATTTTGAGAGGCGAAAAGCTTCGTGTTCATGCCACAGAGGAGTAGGAGATTGGCGGGTCATCAACTGGAGATGTCATCTAGAGTTGAAACTGTATCAGTGGTCCGCTCGACATCTACTTCACAGCCACGAAAACCAACACAATGCAGAGGTATTAAAATTTTTATTCTTCCGTTGCGCACTCCCTGTGTTGTTGTTGGCTTCGTTTGTATCGCATGCATGGCTTCTGTTTCGTTTTCAGAGCATCAAGTGGTATCAAAGCATAATGTTTTAAAAGGCTTAGGATTATTGCATGCTAGTTAAAAAAAATTAGCAAGATTAATTTGATGAATACCATGAGATCCTTTGCTATTTTGGTATGGGTAGTTTCTTTGTAAACCTCACCGTTGAGGTATAGGAGGCTCTGTAAAATTTTCATGC
Organism: Voacanga thouarsii; assembly: GCA_026120185.1. Taxonomy (NCBI): domain Eukaryota; kingdom Viridiplantae; phylum Streptophyta; class Magnoliopsida; order Gentianales; family Apocynaceae; genus Voacanga; species Voacanga thouarsii. The sequence continues at coordinate 2,170,209 of JANUWF010001479.1, read as the reverse complement.
TTTGATTAGCTTTCGTGTACACCCGATTTGAAAGGGTATAGGTGGATGTGGTGCTTGATTTTGTTGAAAAAATGTAACAAGAGTCTGCCTAGATGAATTGCGGAGGAAGTTGAAGGGCCCAGAAAAAAATCGCAGAAGAAATCAACGAAAACGAAAAAAAGTCTTGCGGAAAAGATGACTGAGCAGCCCAAGCATAGCTGGAAGCCGAGCCAAGCCGCGGCTTAGTCTGCCTGAAGCCGAGGCTGCGCCCAAGCTAGCCGTGGCTCGGAGCTGCAGCCATGCCTAGCATGCCTCGGCTCGGCAGCGCTTGACCCAGGATGTAGAGAGCATGCATCCTGCCCAGGCTGCTTCCCATGGCTGTGATGGGTCACGGGCACTTGCCTGCAGACCATGGCCCACGGGCCATGATCCTATGCAGCGGGTGCACAAGACCAAAGTGAAAAAAAAAATTCCCTTGTAATTTTTAAGTTTTTCTTTTTTAGTTTTTGGTCTCATACCAATTGAAATTATTATTTTTGTAATAGTTAATATTTTTTAAATATTTTGCATGAAAAATAATAATAAAAGATTTTAGGATTAAATAAGATCATTAATTAATTTAATTAATGTGTTTCTATTATTTTGGCACTTATGATTAAAAATAGAAAAGTATGAAAACATTTATAGTTTTCTAGTATACTAATTATTTTAAGTCATATGTGCACATTTTCTCAAAGACCAAAGTCTTTAGGAAATTTTATTTGACAAGGAAAAATATTTTTTTAAATAAAATGGTTATTTTAACTTAAACAAAAATTAATCATTGGTTATTTTCTTAGAGGTTTTTATCCTTGATATAGAAAATATTTTGGATTTAGAAATTTTTATAAGTTAAAATGGAAAGCTATTTTAATTTATTTTAGCAAAGTAAAATTTTATTTTTGTCAAATAAAACCTTGAGATCAAAATCTCTAGGAATTTTAAATGGAAAACTTTTGAAATTATTAAGTTCTTAACTTAAATAAAATTAATTCATGAGGAAAATTTCTCAAATAATATAAACCTTGAATAGAAATTTTTATAAATTTAGAAATTTTATTTGAAGTTAAAAAAGAACTTAATTGAAAATTTTCAAATGATATTTTTTTAAAGAAAATCCTTATTTATAAAACTAAGTGGGAGAGGGGTTCTAATGGCCCCACGGCTTCCATCACGATCCTCATTAGAGATTGTGGGTCTCCTCGTGTCACCCTGGGAGTGAACCCGTATAGGATAAAGATATCACAAAGATTTAGAACTAATAGAATGATGTAATTAATAACCCAGGACACATACTATGATTGGCCAGCCCACGTTGGAGGTTACAGTACAAGGTATGTTCATAGGAAATGAGAAGAAACGACTATCTTCTTGATGGAGTTATCTTTTAGATCATTACCTAGAAGGAAAATTAATTTGTGATGGTTAACACACTTAACTTATGAAACTGTTAATCTTCCCAAGAAGCTATATCAGTTTTTCTAAAAGCCAAATTAATCATGTTAAAGATAATAGTAATGGGGTTAGCTATTATCAGTTTAATATGAGGATGAAGTGCACAAAATTATATTTGTTTTACAATATTGAGAATTTCTTTTCTTTTTCAAAATTTTCAGAAATGATTGGTGGAGGTTTTTTTAGTCTCTTAGCCGTTATTCTCTGGGAGAATAAGCTCCGCGAGAATAAGCTAATGGGTCTAAATTATGTGGATTGGAAAATGAATCTGAACATAATACTCATAGCCAAAAAGTATAAGTATATCTTTTATGAGACCTGCCCAGTGATCAGGGAAGGTTCTACTGTTAAGGAGCGAGAGGCTGAAAAGGCATGGAAGAAGGCTGACGAGATGGCTCGATACTATATGCTAGCCTTCATGTCGAATGTTCTCCAATCCAAACATGAACACATGACAATTGCATATGTCATAAGTACATCACTAGCCACAATGTTCGTGGATAAGAACCAGCTCGGAAGCCAGGAGGCTCTTCGAACAATAATAAATACCAAGATGGCTGAGGGAGTATTAGTTAGAGAGTATATACTCAAAATAATTGCTACTTTCGAGGAAGCGGAAGTCTTAGGGGTTATCATTGACCCCGAGAGCCAAGTGGACATGGTTCTCGTATCTTTGCCAGGCTCTTTCTTTCAGTTTAAGTTGAATTACAATATGAACAAGTTAAAATGGGTTTGACAGAGTTGATAAAGGAGTTCCAAGTGGCAGAGAATGTCATGAAACCACAAGCTAGGGCTATGATGGCTTCTTCTTTAAGAATTGGGCCTAAGCCCAGAAAGTTCAAAAATAAGAAAGGAAATGCAGTGCACCAGCCCAAGTCCCAGCCCAAAGATAAATCCAAGGGCAAATGCTTTAAATGTGAGAAGAAGGGACACTGAAAAAAGAAGTGTCCAAATCTTCAGGTCAAGAAAAACCCCACAGGTAATATTTTCTATCTAGAGTCTATATCAATGGTTGGATCAACTTCTACTTGGATTGTTAATTTAGGAGCCACTATTTATATTCGTAACTCATTACAGGGGTTTAGAAAAATTATAAGACTCCAAAAGGGTGAACATAAACTACGCGTGGGAAATGGAGCACAAGTTTGGGCCCTTACTATGGGAGAATTAGAATTTACTTTTGATTGTAATAAAATAGTTGTTTTGAATGATATTTTATTTGTTCTTGGTTTTAGACAAAATTTGATTTCAGTTGTAAAACTAATAAATCAAAGATATTCTGTTTCTTTCCATTCTGGTAAAACTATTAGTAGAAATGGAGAAGTAATTTATAGTGGGCACATGTATGGAAATCTATTCTTCATTAATCCTATTAACAATCAATTGAATAATGCTCAATCTGAACCTTTAAATAGGAAGAGAAAAATCAATGTCAATTACTCATATCTTTGGCATCTAAGGTTGGGTTACATTAACTTAACTAGAATTCTGAAGTTAATCCATGATGGATTTTTAGGCTCATTGAAATTGGAAAATTGGCCTGAATATGAATCCTGTCTTGTGGGAAAAATGACCAAAAGGTCCTTTACCCAAAAGGTGAATAGAGCCAAAAAAATATTGAGTCTTGTTTATACTGATATATATGGTCTTTTGTCTACACCCGCAAGAGGGAGGTTTGAGTACTTCATCACTTTCATAGATGATTGTACAATGTATGGTTATGTTTATCTAATAAGACGCAAGTCTAACTCTTTTGACAAGTTCAAAGAGTTTAAGGTTGAAGTGGAGCGTCGGACAGGTAAACTAATCAAAACCTTATGATTGGATCGTGGTGAAGAATACCTCATTGATGAATTCAAGGACTACATGGTACATCATGGGATAGTATCCCAACTCTTTGCGCTGGGGACACCCTAACAGAATGGAGTAGCTGATAGAAGGAACATGACATTAATGAAAATGGTCTACAACATGATGTCTCATGCTACTCTTCTAATGTCTTTTTGGGGATATGCTCTAGAAACAACGGCATATATTCTGAACTTAGTGCCTTTTAAGTCAGTACCTAGGGCTCCCTGTGAGATATGAATAAGGTGTATGCCAAGTTTAAATCATCTCAAGATATGGGTTGTCCAGTTCATGTACTCATTAAGGGAGACAAGTTAGAATCGAAATCAGAATTATGTTATTTTATTGGGTATCCAAAAAGTACAAAGGTGGTTACTTTTATCATCTTAAGGAGTAAAAAGTTCTTGTAAGTACTAATGCTAGATACTTGGAAGATGAACAAAGCACATCCACTAAAAGTTCAATAAGGTTGGAACTCGAAAAAAAGTTATTTTCTGAATCAACTTCTTCAAACCTGATTATAGAACAAGAAAAAGACAGCCTCAGAAACCTGTACAAATAGAGCATCATCGTAGTGGGAGGATATCTAGAGTTCCAGAAAAATAGACTGAAGAGGCTTTTGACCTAGTCTCCGACCAACAGGAACAAGATCCTTCTAAATACGAGGAGGCTATTACTGATGCCGATGCAGACCTATAGCATAAAGTAATGAAAGTTGAGATTGAGTTTATGTACTTCAATCAGGTTTAATTTCTTGTAACTTCACCTGAAGGGATAAAACCCATTGGGTGTAAGTGGGTATACAAGAGGAAGAGGGGAGCGAATGGAAAGGTGGAAACCTTTAAAGCTAGGCTTGTAGTGAAAGGGTATACTCAAAAAGAAGGGATCGACTATGAGAAAACTTTTTCCCCGGTAGCTATGCTTAAGTCCATCCGTATTCTCTTTGCTATCGCATACCATTATGACTATGAGATATGGCAAATGGATGTCAATGTAGCATTTTTAAATGGCCATCTTAGTGAAAATATCTATATGTACCAACCAGAAGGGTTCATTATTGAAGGCCAAGAGCATATGGTTTATAAGCTTAAGAAATCTATTTATGAACTTAAGCAGATATCCAAAGTATAGAACATTCATTTCGATGAGACTGTAAAGTTTTACGATTTTATTTAAAACGAGCATGAACCATATGTGTATAAGAAATTAGAAGGCATAAACGTGGTTTTTCTTGTACTGTATTTGGATGACATTCTACTCATTGAAAATAATATAGGAACACTGTTATCTACTAAGGTTTGTCTATCTAGTCAATTTAGTATGAAACACTTGAATGAAGCCAGTTACATTTTCGGAATAAAAGAGTGTCCAAAGTTCAGCATGGACTCATGCAAGGGGTATTGATCCCTTGCAGACATGGGTTGCCTTTTTCTTCAAATGACTATCCAAAGTCTCAAGAAGAAAAGGATAAAATAAATAAGATTCCTTATACTTGGGAAGTCTCATGTATATCATGCTGTGTACTAGGTCAGATATCTGCTTTGTTATAGGCTTAGTTAGCAGATATTAGTCAAACCCCAAGGAGATTCATTGGAAGGCTGTAAAGCTTATTCTTAAGTATCTTAAATGTACGAGAGATTATATGTTAGTTTACAAGGCTGATGGCTTAGTTCTTACAGGATATATGGACTCAGATTTTCAGACGGATAAAGATGAAAGAAAATTCACTAGTGGATATGTCTTCACCTTGTCTGGATGAGCCATTTCATGAAGGAGTATCAAGCAATCTTACATTGCTGACTCAACCATGAAAGCTAAATATGTGGCAGCTTTAGAGACATCCAAGGAAGCAGTTTGGCTCCGAAAGTTCATTTTGGAACTTGGAGTCATGCCCCAAATGAACAAACTAGTTGTGATATATTGTGACAATACTGATGCAGTCTCATAATCTAAAGAACTCAGGAACTACAAAAATGGGAATCACATAGAGAGGAAGTACCACCTGATCTGGAATTTCATCCAAAGACAGGAAGTTGTGGTGGAATAGATTGTCTCGGAGAATAATCTAGCAGATCCTTTCACCAAGTCTTTGACAGAGAGAGTCTTTAGAAGACACTTAGACACCATAGGGGTGCCCATGGACTTACATAGTCTTAGAGTGCAAATGGGAGATTGTTAGAATATATGCCCTCTTAGACTAAGTTTCTGATGTATTTTTTATTTGTATTAATAAAAGTATTTTTCTCAAAAATTATTTATGAAATCTTCTTTATATTTGTGCATGATTTTATTGGAAAAGACTTATTGTGTTTAAGTAAATGGTTCAAGTGAATGGAGGTCTTTCACAAGGTATGAACCATAGGATACTTAACACATAAACTACTGTTCTTAACCGGATGATGAAAACGGGAATCTCATCATGGCAAAGTTATTGTGTTATAAATTCTAAATAGGGAATAACTTACCTTTAGCCAATGAGTAGTTTTCTCATTTCATAACACAAGCGTATTTCGAATACGTAGAACATGACCTGTAGTAGTGGTTTCTAAAAGTACTATATGATAGAAATATATAGTACTATTACTACAACGTAAACTTGTACTCTACAACTTGAGTATAAGTTGGTGGCCTGACGAAGTTAGAAGCGTATGTCTTGATATATTCTAGTTGAGGTTTTTTAGAATGACCAATATACTTGTACATTGGGTATATGTAACTAGTTAGTCAAGACAGACTTGTACAAAGTAGTGTCTATACTATATCGCCCCTTGTGGTTGTCCGAATGATCTAATTAACTAACGCCTTGAGGAACATGACTTGGATATTGGTTTTAGAGTAGCTCCCTTGAATAGCGGAAATATTCCAAGAAGTCGTAGATCAATGGATTAGAAGTCTAAGGATAGTAAATGTCTTTTAGAGATGTGTTAGTATACTCTTTCCTCTCTAAATACACGGCGATGTGTAGAGGGGTATTTTAGTCATTTCACAGAAGGTCAAAGACATAGCTAACGCAGCATTGTCCTTAGGGTTAAAATTTTCTTATGGCGATACTAAGAAATATTTAAAGTGCAAAATACAGCTATTTATATAACAAAAGTATTTTAGTTATTTTAGTAGTCAAGACGATGTGTCTTTTTGGTCCTTGGAATAACTCGTAAGTCCTAATTATTTTAGGTCGAGAAAATAGTCACAATAAAAAGGATTTTTATTTTATTTAGGAAGTCTAATTTATTTTTAGACTAGAATAAAATAAAGGAACAAAAGAAATTAATTTTATTATCTAGTTTAATTGGTTAATTAATTTTTCAAGGCCTAAACCCAGATTGAATTATAAAAAAAAAATTAACTTGGGCTTAAACTAGTTAATAAAGGCTTAAATAATTATTGTAGTTCATTTGTGCTCATTAATTATTTATTGAATTATTTTAATAGGCCCAGGAAGTAAATAATTAATGATTATTATTTTTTAGCTCATTGGGTCCAAGGAAAATAGTAAGTTAATTTTGGCCTAATAGTCTGGACTAAAGGGTTATTTTGATTCACGGAATAGAAGAGTTAAGGCTTAGCCAAACTTCTTTTATTGATAGCTTTCGGGAGTTTTGAAATATCAAAACCCTGGTGTTTTGGTTATCTGATAGTGTGAATAGTCGTCTGTTGGTGTGGGTTTTTTTTTTTTTTCTCAACACAGTAAACACACAAAAAGCACAAAGTTGATTTTCCTCTACCAAGCTTTCTCTCTCGTTCAATTTTTCCTTTGTGTCTTCTTATTTATTTTGCTAAAACAATAGCAAAGGATCAAGAAGAGTTTCTGTTTGCCTAAGTTGTTTCACTAATTAAATTGGTTGGTGGAATATTTTGAGAGGTGAAAAGCTTCGCATTCATGCCACGGAGGAGTAGGAGATTGGCAGGTCATCAACCAAAGACATCGTTTATAGTCGAAACTATATCAGTGGTCCGTTCGACATTTACTTCATAGCCACAAAAACCAACACAATGCAGAGGTATTCAAATTTTTATCTTCCGCTGCGCACTCCTGGTGCTGTTGTTGGCTTCGTTTGTATCATATGCATGGCTTCTGTTTCATTTTCAAAGCATCAACCGTAAATTGGGAAAAATTGAGAATGTTGATTTCCACCATCCAATTTAGTGAAATTTATAGATTCCATTAGTAGAACAAATATTTTTCTGATACGGACCGAAATTACAATTGTTTTCTAAAAAAAATTCTAAAGTGCAGTCGACATTAAGACAAGCAGTGTAATATGATTAGAGGATAAAAACAATTGTCAAAATACCATTGGGGGAGTAAAATATTTGTGGGGTTATTTTATTTCAAAAGCTTATTGAATTAGATTAATAATTAACAAAATTAATTAAATCCACCAATAGGAAAATGGTTGGAAATTAGATAGCCCATAATAGTTGACTTTGTGACCAATCTTGATCACAATTTGGACCAAGAAATGGCGATGGAAATGCAGTATTTACAGCTTATAATCGGCAGCCACTAGACCAAAAAAAGAAGGAAAAGAAAAATAAAGAAAAAGGAAAGAAAAGCTAGAGAAAATAGGGAGAAAAAGGAAAAAAGGAGAGAGAGAATTCTTGAAGAAAAAGAAGGAGATCTTGGAGAAATTCATGCTTGGAAAATCTTATACACAAGGTAAAATATCATACTCCTTAAATTAAAGCTATAGATTAAATTGTGAGGATTATTTTGGTATTAATTTTATTGAGAAATTCATGAGAACTATGAGAATTACTTGGGCATGTTGCTATGTTTTGGGACTGTTTTGTGTGTGTTGTCTACCGGCTAATTAAAGAAGCTATATACTATGTTTTATATGATAGATGAAGTGTTTTAATGGTGGTTTAATTGATAGTTCATGACTGCACAAGAAGGTGTAAGAAATGAAAAGGAAAGATGGAATTAATTGTTGAAGAAAATGAATTGTTAATATTGTTGTTTGCACTTGTTGAACTTGATGCTAGAAAATATGATTTTTCTGGGCTAAGTATCTATAAAAATCAGATAAATGAAGGCCATTATGATGGAATTTAAGATGTTTTAAGTGTTATTTAGTTGTTAGGATTAAAGTAGAATAGATGGTGTGAAAAAAGGAAACAAAAACAGAAATTCTGTTTTGAAGAAATCCTGAGCAGCCTTGAAGAACAAATAAACTGTACAAATTAGCGTGTTCATTTGGAACCTCATGACTTGAAACTTGTAGCTAAATTCCTTAGGATCATTTTAGGACCAATTTTACATGATTTGGAGCTGTGAGTAAAACGTTATGATGAAAACATCACAAGCTGCCAAAACAATAACGAGATTGAGAAGTTGAGATGTTGTACACAAAACTGAGTGAAATAAGAAATAAAATCAGCCATTCATGAATTGAAAATCATAAAGAAATGTCTTGGGGATATTTTGGAACAAGTTTGAGATCAATTAGACATATGAATCAAAAGTTATGAAATAAACAAACAAGTGTGACAAAAATGAAGAAATGAAGAATTTTGTTTAGCAAGAAATAAACTCAAGTATTGTTCTATTGGTGTTAATGGATGCAAGAGAGATCACAAGAACATATGGAAACCTTGGATATTTGTTTGAACAAAGAGATGGGAAATGAATTAATGAGACTTTGATCATTCCAAGTATTTATCTCATTTTGGTTGGAAGAAGTAAAAAAGAAGAAAATAGAATATTTTCTATTCACATAATAGTTTTTGTTAGCCGTACTTTAGAATGATAAGTGAGATTTGGAATGACTCTCGATATAGGTCATTTATCTTCAAAGCTTTGTAAAGGACTAGGAATACTATATACGTCATCACATTGAGCTAGGACACAAGGTAAGTCCTACTACCTTTTTAAATCCTATTTTAGCTAGGTATTTTCCTGAAACGATTATATGATTTTCTAATATAGTTAATGCTTTCCTGATATATTATGAGATGAATGTTACATTTGAATTTGAAAGCGTTCTCAAGCACTTGATTTTTTGAATATCCTAGATATGAAATATCTCGTGTGATCTTTTCAATTTCCAAATCCCAATTTTGGCAAAGTATTTTCCTGATATGGAAAATGATTTCCTGATATACTCAAGTGTGAGACTTCTATATGGATTTGAAAGCATGATGAATAATATGAATCTTGAATTCTTAATTTCTTGAACCTGTCAATCCTTAAATCCAATAAATGACTAATTTGAATACTTGGCGTATGCACTAACTTAAATACTTAGCGTAAGCACTAACTTGACTACTTAGCGTAAGCACTAACTTGAATACTTGGCGTATGCACTAACTTGAATACTTGACGTTTGCACTAACTTGAATACTTGGCGTAAATATTAACTTGAATACTTGACGTATGCATTAACATGAATGCTTAGTGTATGCACTAATTTGAATACTTGGCGTAAGCAATAACTTGACTACTTGGCGTAAGAACTAACTTGAATACTAGGCGTATGAACTAACTTGACTACTTGGCCTAAACACTAACTATACTTGAATACTTGAATACTTAAATACTTGAATATTTGAATCAAAATATCTTATGCTAGTATTCTGAATACTTGAATCAACATGTTTTCACTCCAAATTCTTGAATACTTGTTTGAGAATGTTTTCACACGAGAATTTCTGAACTAGCTTATGTTGAGATTATTCTTTATGAGATCTTTTCAATTGAAAACACTAGCACACACGGGACTCACTGAACTTTACACTCACATGTGTATTATCTCTTTTAAAAAATTTAGGATCAGAGGTGCAGCGAAAGCGCAGTGGACTCCCAGAGGCTCATGCTATATCTTGGACCTGTTATACCCTTGTGTATATGTATCAGAAGCCAAATTCTTGTACTTTTCTATTTTGAAAAATTTTTGTTGCCTATTAAGTGAAGTTTGTTATAAAGACCCCCTATCTGAGCAATCAGACGGGGCAACATCCCACAAAGTTACAGCCCACTACGTTATAGAAATATACGGTATTACAATTTAAGAGACGAGACCTCTAAAAATATTTTGCCAAGAACCATCAAATTTCTAAACACGACTCTAACTCTAAGAAAGCCTCATGTGCATCGTATTAAAAGATCAATTACTCTTTTTTCTTATAGAATTAAAGTTTTTGGCTTGTAATAAACAAGAAAATGGAAAGGGGAGGATGAGCTTAATGCATATAATTTCACATTGATTCTAAACATGACTAAAAGAAATAGATGCCTTCATCTGCTAACTTGTTAGTCATTTATCAAAACAAAACATGTCCATATCATCAACAGATTCATGGTTAAGGTTTGCCCAAACAAAGTATTATGTGGTAAAGAAAAAGAAAAAGAAAAAGAGAAATAATAGAACTGTAAAAATTCTTCCCATAAACAAGAAAAGAAAAGCTTAATACAAGCATCAAAGCCATTACGAAAGAAATGATAACAAAAAAGTTTGAGAGCAATCGTTTATACATTGTTTTTCTAATAATTTTTACACTAAATACTTGAACTATGTTTAATGTATCAAAAGATTTCTTACAAAATCTCATAGTTGTTTAAATGATTATTATTTAAGCATGTGCAAAGAAAGAATCTTTATATTATGACATATATCATACTAGTTTTAAAAAAATAATAAAAAAGAAATTGATGACTCAATAAGTAATTCACGTTATTGTGTATTTATTATAAGCCAAATGAAAGAGTAGTGTACTAGTATTAAGTCCTTTTCACAAGAAGTATAGGCTACACAAAGCGGAACAAGAATTTGGGATAAGGACCACATGTATGTATAAAAGCCAAAAAATGGATCCCCTCCCAAATATCTCCTCTCATGTAATTTGTCCTTATTAATTATTTTGAGAAGAAAATACTATATATCATAAAAAGAGAGTACAATATGTGATTGAAATATTCTTCTTTTAATTTTGTTAAAAAATTTCTTAAGGTGAAAACACAAATTTTCCATTGAGAGAGAGAGAGAGAGAACCTTAAAGGACTAGTCAAGAAAATGTAAAAATTTAAAATAGTTTTGCCAATTGATTGAATGAGAAATCCATAGCTAATAATGTGGGTTTATTTCAAAGTAGAGAAATTATCATATAGGACACTTATTATAAATATAGCAACAACCCCAACAATTAAGATTTTGTGTATCAACTTGAACAAACAAAATCGATACTTACAATAGATTTTAACTTACATATGTTTATCCCTTAAAAAGCTATGTATTTGCATATATTAACCAATGAAATGGCTTATCTCATTTGTCACTTATTTCATTCTCCTATGGGGATTAAAGTCTACAAACTTTTTTTTCCCTTAAGAACAAAACCAGAAAAATGTAACAGACTTAATCTTTTGTAGCATTTTTGTTGCCCCTTTTTGTTGTATCAACTAAAACAATGCCACTAACTTTGTTCAACTTTGGAAAGTTTGTGATATGGTTATTGTTATTACATCTACAACAATTGTCTTTGACAAACTGAATATGTCATAAAACCTATGTAAAAGACTAATTTTTGGTATATGTCTGATGCAATTGGAGTTTTAGAAGACATTTGGAAATCCATCTAGGGAATTTATAGATAAATTTTAGGAGATCTCATTCAAAGATGATTAAGTCGTGACTAAAAGGAACTACAGAAGAATAGGGAATCGCGTAAGGTATATTAGTTTCCTAATCCAAGCAAACCATGTGTTTTACAGTTTAAATACAGTTGGAGCGAAAAGTGAATAGATAGAGATTTGAGAGAAAACATTCTGAGAAGTTTTCCTATAAAGCTTCGTGTGCAGTTTGAATATTCAAAATAATCTACTGATGGTAATCTATTACAACTTTTATTGTTAGTGTGTCTCTTTGTTGTGTTACAATAGCAATTTAGGCATATTTAGTGTCTATTATCCTTATCTATTTGAGTTAGCTTGAATCAAATTCACTCTTCAAACATACAGTCTTTCTGTATGAAGGGTTGAGTCAAACGAGAATCCATTGAGTTGCAGCAATGACGATTGGAATGAGTTAATTCATGGAGTTGATTACGACGAAGTTTTTCAGCAAGTTTGATAAATAAACACTATAGTTGTGTTCTGTCAAAGTCTACTAGAGATCACTTGGTGATTGATATAAGTATTATCCTTGTAAACTTTGTTAAAGTTTTAGTAAAGCTTTCTACTGGTGTAGGACCTGTAGATTTAGATTTGTTAATAGCCAAACTGCATTACCAATTTATTGTGTTTGTTAGATTCTTTACTTTATTATCTGTTAAACTAATATAACTGTAACAGGAAGTGTAACAAAACTATAAGAAATTGACAAGCCAAACCTAACAAGTGATATCAGAGCAGTTCACAGTATGAAGTTTCTATTAATTTAGCAGGTGAGATCTTGGCAGTTAGTTTGGAAATTATGTTTGGACCAGTAGACGAAGAAAACTCTATCACTTGACCACCATCGTAAAAGAGCACAAATTATGCATATTAGAAGATTAGGATGAGAATCTTCATTCAAAACTAAGATATTGTTGCATGAAAATTTGTCGATGTTGAATGGAAACCACCAACTAAAGCGGGTACCAGTGTTGAAGTGTCTAAAGAGAAACCAATCACAAAATGGAAGAGTGAGGAATGTCACTTTGCAAATAATTACACTAATGCTTTAAATACTATCTTTTTTACAGTTGGGCAAAAAAAATACAAGTTGATCTCTACTTGTGAATCTAATAAAAAAGCATGGGACAAACTGCAAATAATATTTGAAGGAACCAGTACTATTTGAAGATAAAAAAGACAACTGTTGAGAACTCAATTTGAGGAGTTAAATACGAATGAACATGAGACTATAACCATGTTTGGAAATAAATTGAGAGATATTGTAAATTAAGCATACCATGTTGGTGAAGCCTATTTAGAAGATAGATTGGTTTGAAAGATATTAGAATTGTTGGAATATATGGCCTCTAGACTAGTTTATCTGATATAATTATCGAATTTATTAATAAAAAAATTTATTCTCAAAATTTGTTTATGAATTTACATTTTATTTGTACATGATTTTCGTTTGGAAAGGATCCATTATACTTAAGTAAGTGATCTATGTGAATGGTGGTCTTTTCCAATAAGGTACGGATCATGGGTTACTTAACACATAAATGTTTGTTCTTAATCAATTGATTAGAATGGGAATCCCATCATGTATAGGCTGTTATGTTATAAATTACAAATGGAGAATAGCTTACCTTTAGTCAGTGAGTAGTCCACTCACTTCATAGAATGAGCGTATTTCAAATACGTAGAACAGAACTTGTAATAGTTATTTCTAAAAGTACTATTTAAAAGAAACCCAGATTATTACTGCTACAACGTGGACTAATACTCTACCGCTTGAGTATAAGTTGGTAGTTTGATGAAATTAGAAGCATATGCTTTAATATATTATAGTTGAGGTTCTTTCGTAAAATTAATATACTTGTATGTTGGATATATATGATTAGTTAGTTAAGACAGACTTGTACATGATAGCTTCTACGCTATATCGCCCTTTGTGACTGTTCAAATGATGTAATTATTCAGGGCCCTGGGGAATATGACTTGAATGTTTACTTTAGGGTAATTCCCTCGAAAAGTGAAAACATTCCAAGAGTCGTGGATTATTAGATTAGAGGTCTAAGAATGGTAGATGTCTATTAGAGAGGTGTTTGTACATTCTTCCTCTCTAGTTGCACAGCGATGCATAAAGGGATATTTTAGTCATTACACCTGTAGGTCGAAGACTTTGCTGAAGCAGCATTGTCCTTGGGGTCAATTATTTACTGGGTTGTTTAATATAGCCCAGAAAATAAATAATTGAGATTTATTATTTATGGGTGTTCAAGCCCAAAAATAAATAATTTTATCTGGCTCAATGAATAAGACTAAGGGTAAAATAAAATAAAAAAATATTTAATTAATTAATTAATTAAAATTAAAAAAAATAACAACACAGGATGGAACCCGTGTTACTTCATGTACGAGATAACAAAAAGTATGGAAGCTTTCTGTTTGCACGCAAACGGATTACTCTCTCAGGGTGTGGAAATGAAATACGAAATGAAGCTATGATTGTTTCATTATTTCATTGGGCAATCATAGAGAAAACCATATTGTTCATATAAAAGACCCAATTCATAGAGAAGAAAAACGCATTGTAAACCCACTTCCTTAAGCATTCACCTGCTGTGCTACGGGCACTATTTCAAAAGATTAAAAGTTTCGCGTGAATAAGATGCAGTAGACGTTTGCAAGGACATGATCCACTAGGCTCAAATATCCTTATACAGACATCTACACCAGTGCGAAGAATGACATTCAATCACATAGGTAAATTTTTCGTTTTCCTAACATTCTTTCGTTTTGATGATTTTTGCCATTTTATGCCTTCAATTAGTATCAGAGCTATGGTTTGGAAAATGTAGGAAGCATGTTAGGCTTAACGAAAATAAGAAAATATTTGTTTTGGTTGAAATCTGTGATCCTTCGTATTTACTGGTATGAGTAGTTTCACTGAAAGCTTCGCGAGTGGAAGCATAGGAATAATGTATTTTGATTACTTTCATAGATATTGTGTAAGCCCATTTTTTTTTTTAAGGGCATAGGCGGTTGTTTGGATGATTTTTGAGTGAAAATGGAGGAAAAAATTGAGTATAGAGCCTTTGAGAATGCACAGGAAATAATATACAGAAGAAGGCACAGTAGCAAACCGAGCCGCGTGGAGCTGAGCCACTAGCCGAGCCGAGCCACCTCTGTGTGAAGAGCTACCTGTCGATTGAGCCACCAAGCCACAAGCTGAGTGCCTCTGGCGAGGATGGCTTCCTCGTGGAAGCTAGCGGCTTCCTCGCGTGGCGCAAGGAAGTGCTTCTGCGAGGTTCGCCATTGCAAATTGCAATACTGTGCAGTCAACAATTTTGATTGCGTAGCTGGGCTGGTGTGGGATGAGCCAGGTCCACCCGCCCAGATCCGGCCCATGGGTTTTCCCATGGGTTGTGATCCAGTACGGCGGGTGCATGGACCCGACTTGAATAATTTTTTTTTTTTAGGTTTTTGGTTTCATACTAAGCGAAATTATTTTTATTATAATAATTAATATTCTCTGAATATTTTGTATGAAAAATAATAGTAAATGAAATTTAGGATTAAATAAGACTATTAATTAATATGTTTAATTCTATTATTTGCACACTTAGGTTAAAAGAATAGAAAAGTATGAAAACGTTTACAGTTTTTTTCTAGCATGCTTATTTTTTTTTGTACCTTATATGCACATTTTCTCAAAGACCAAAGTCTTTGGAAATTTTGATAAAGAAAAATATTTTTCTTAAATTAAATGGTTAATTTTAATTCGAACAAAAATTAATTCTTGGATATTTTCTCAAAGAATTTAATCCTTAACATAGAAAATATATTGGATTTAGATATTTTTGTGAATTAAAATAAAAAAAACCATTTTGATTGAATTTTAACAAGAAAAATTATTTTTGTCAAATTAAACTTGAGATCAAAATCTTTTGAAAGTTTTATTGAATTTTTTTTGAAATTATTAAGTTTATTAACTTAAATAAAATTAATCCATGGAAAAATTTCTCAAAAATGATATAAACCTTGACATATAAACTTTTATGAGTTTAGATATTTTATTTTGAGTTAAAAGGAAACTTAATTAAAATTTTTAAAATATATTTTCTAAGAAAAACCCTTATTTTAAAATATTAAGTAGAATAGAGGTTCCAACGGCCCCATGGCTTCCATCACGATCCTTATTAGAGATCGTGGGTCCCCTCGCATCATCCTGAGAGTGAACCTGTATAAGATGGGGATACCATAAGGATCTAGAACTAATGGATGGATGTAATTAATAACTCGGGACACGTGTTATGATCGGCCAGCCCACGTTAGAGGTTATAGTACGAGGAATGTCCATATGAAATAAAAAGAAACGGTCATCCCACGATGGAGTTATCTTCTGGATCATTACCCAGAAGAGAAATTAATTTGTGGTGGTTAATACACTTAGCTTAGAAAACTATTAATCTTCCCAAGAAGTTATGTCAGTTTTTCTAAGAGCTAAATCAATCATATTAAAGATAATGGTGATAAGGTTAACTATTATCAGATTTAATATGAGGATAAAGTCACAAATTATTTTATTTTTCACAAACTGAGTTTTCTTTTAATTTCAATTTTTTAGAAATGGTTGGTGGAGGTTCTTTTAGTCATTTGGCCGTTATTCTCCGTGAGAATAAGCTAACGGATCCAAATTATGTGGATTGGAAAAGAAACTTGGACATAATACTCACTGCTAAAAAGTACAAGTATGTCCTATTTGAAACCTATCCTGTTATTAGGGAGGGTTCCACTACAGAGGAGCGTGAGGCTGAAAAAGTATAGAAGAAGACTAATGAAATGGCTTGATATTACATGTTGGCTTCCATGTCTAATGTGCTTCAGTCAAAACATGAGCACATGGTCACTGCATATGACATTAGCCAATTATTAGCCTCAATGTTCACCAATAAGAACAGGCCGCAGGGCAAGAAGCTCTTAGGATGATCATAAACACTATGATGGCTGAGGGAGCATATGCTTAAAATGATTACTACTTTCGAGGAAGCGGAAGTCTTATAGGCTGTTATTGACCCTAAGAGCCAAATGGATATGGTTCTCGAATCTCTACCGAGCTCTTTAAACCAGTTCAAGTTGAACTACAACATGAACAATTTGAATATGACTTTAACTGAGTTAATGAAAGAGCTCTAAGTGGCGGAAAAGATCATGAAGCCACAGTCCAAGGCTATGATTGTTAGGACTTTTTCTTCTGAAATTGGGCCCAAGTCCAGGAAGTTTAAGAAGAAAAAGGGAAACACACAGGCCCAGCCTAACAAGCCCAAAGGCAAATACTTCAAATGCGGGCAGAAGGGACACTAGAAAAAAGAGTGTCCAGAACTTCAGGCCAAGAAAAACCCTACAGGTATTATTCTCTATCTAGAGTCTATTTCAATGGTTGGATCAACTTCCACTTAAATTGTTGATTTTGGTACCACTGATCATATATGTAACTCCTTGCAGGGGTTTAGGAAGACAAGAAGACTACAGAAGAACGAGCATGGAATACGAGTAGGAAATGGAGTACGAGTATAGGCCCTTGCAGTGGGAGAGCTGAATTTTGTTTTTTATTGTAATAAAATGGCTGTATTAAAGGATATTTTATATGTATTCGGTTTTAGACAGAATTTGATTTTAGATGCAAAGCTAATAAATTATAGATATTCTGTTTCTTTCAATTCTGGTATTACTACCATTAGAAATGGAGAAGTTTTATTACAGGACACATGTATGAAAACTTATTCTTTTTAAATCCTACAAACAATCAAATAAATAACACTCAATCTAAACCTTTAAATAAAAAGAGAAAAACAAATGTAAATGACTCATATCTTTAGAATTTAAGGTTAGGCCATATTAACTCAATCAAGATTTAAAGGTTAGTCCATGATAGGCCATTGAGCTCATTAAGATTGGAAAGTTGGCTTTAGTGTGAATCCTGCCTTATGGGAAAAATGACCAAAAGATCGTTCACCTAAAAGACTGATAGAGTTAAGGAGATATTGAGTCTTGTTCATACTGATGTGTGGTCTTTTATCTACTCAAGCTAGAGGGGGCTTTGAGTACTTCATCACTTTCACAGATGATTGTACTATATTTGGTTATGTCTACCTGATTAGTTGCAACTCTGACTCTTTTGACAAATTCAAAGAGTTTAAGGCTGAAGTGGAGTGTCGGACAGGTAAACTGATCAAAACTTTACGATCGGATCGTGGTGGAGAATACCTCCTCAATGAGTTTAAGGATTACATAGTATATCATGGAATAGTATCCCAACTCTCTGCGCCGGGTACACCCCAACAGAATGGAGTAGCTAAGAGAAGAAATAGGACATTAATAGAAATAGTTTGAAGCATGATGTCTCATGCTATTCTTCCGGTTTCTTTTTGGGGATACGCCTTGGAAACAGCGACATACATTCTAAACTTGGTACCTTCCAAGTCAATAACTAGGACATCCTATGAGATGTGGATTGGGCGTAAGCCAAGTTTAAATCATCTCAAGATATGGGGCTATCCAACTTATGTACTGATCAAATGAGACAAGTTAGAATCAGGATCAGAATTATACTACTTTGTTGGGTATCCAAAAAGGACAAAAGGAGGTTACTTTTATCATCCTAAGGAACAGAAAATACTGGTAAGTACTAATGCTAGATACTTGGAGGATGATCAAAGTATTTCAACTAAAGGTTCAATAAGGTTGAAACTCGAGAAGAAGTTATTTTTGGAATTAACTTCATTAAACCCGATTATGGAATAAGAAGAGATACAACCTCAAGAACCTGTACAAACGGAGCTTCGTCGTAGTGAGAGGATATTTAGAGTTCCAGAAAGATGGATATGAGAGGCTTTCGAGCTGATCTTTTACCATTAGGAGCAAGATTCCACTAGATACGAAGAAGCTATTACTGATGCCAATGCAAATCTATGGCATAAAGCAATGAAAGCCGAGATTGAGTCTATATACTTCAATCAGGTTTGAGATCTTGTAGCTTCACCTGAAGGGATAAAACCCATTGGATGTAAGTGGCTATACAAGAGAAAGAAGGGAGTAGATGGAAAGGTGAAAACCTTCAAAGTTAAGCTTGTGGCGAAAGAGTATACTCAAAAAGAGGGAATTGATTATAATGAAACCTTTTCCCCGGTAGCCATGTTTAAGTCCATCTGTATCCTACTTACCATTGCATGTCATTACGACTATGAGATATGGAAAATGGATGTCAAGAAGGTATTTCTTAATGACCATCTTAACGAAGACATCTATATGTCCCAACCGAAAGGTTTTATTGCTAAAGGCCAAGAACATATGGTCTGCAAGCTTAAGAAATCCATTTATGGATTTAAACAGGCATCTAGAACATGGAACATTCATTTTGATGAAACTGTAAAGTCTTATAATTTCATTCAAAACGAGGATAAACCATGCGTGAACAGGAAATTAGAAGGCATAAATGTGGTTTTTCTTGTCCTATATGTGGATGACACTCTATTCATTGGAAATGATGTAGGGACATTGTCATTACTAAGATTTGGCTATCTAGTTAATTTAGTATGAAGGATTTAGGAGAAACCAGTTATATTCTTGGGATTAAACTTCTTAGAAATAGGAAGCAAATAATGTTAGGATTATCCCAAGTGACATGCATTGACAAGATGATGGCCAAGTTTAGCATGGACTCATGCAAGGGAGCTCAAATCCCTTGTAGATATGTGTTGTCTTTTTGTTCTAAGGGCTGTCCTAAATCTCAAGAGGAAAAAGATAGGATGAGTAGGATTCCCTACGCTTCAGCTCTGAGAAGTCTCATATACACCATGCTGTGTACTAGGCCAGATATCCGCTTTGTTATAGGCTTAGTTAGTAGATATCAGTCAAACCCTAGGGAGGTTCATTGGCAAGCTGTAAAGTATATTCTAAAGTACCTCAATGGTACGAAAGATTATATGCTGGTTTACAGGGTTGACAATTTGGTTCCTACTGGATACACAAATTCAGATTTTCAAGCAGATAAGAATAAGAGAAAATTCACTACTGGATATGTCTTCACATTGTCTGGAAGAGCTGTTTCATGGAGGAGTATCAAGAAATCTTGTATTGCTGACTCAACCATGAAAGCTGAGTATATGGTAGCTTCGGAAGCGTCCAAGGAAGCAGTCTGGCTCTAGAAGTTCCTCTCAGAACTTTGAGTTGTGTCACACATGGACAGATCAATTGTGGTGTATTACGATAACTCTGGAGCAGTCTTGCAATTCAAAGAACCTAGGAACCATAATAAGGGGAAGCACATTTAGAAGAAGTACCACCTAATCCGAGATTTTATTCAGAGACAAAAAATTGTAGTGGAATAGATAGCCTCGGAGAACAACCTAGTAGATCCTTTCACCAAGCTTTTGGCTGAGAGAGTTTTCAAGAGACACTTAGACGCCATAGGGGTGGGCACCTATAGACTTTCTTAATCTTAGAGTGCAACTAAGAGATTGTTGGATATCCTCTAAACTAGTTTATCTGATGTAATTATCGAATTTATTAATAAAAGAATTTATTCTCAAAATTTCTTTGTGAATTTACATTTTATCTGTGCACAATTTTTATTTGGAAAGAACTTATTGTGTTTAAATAAGTGATCCATGTGAATAGTGGTCTTTCACAGTAAGGTATGGATCACGAGTTACTTAACACGTATATGTTTGTTCTTAACCGATTGATCAAAATGGGAATCTCATCATGTATAGGTTATTGTGTTATGAATTCTAAGAGAATGGCTTACCTTTAGCCCGTGAGTATTCCATTCACTTCATAGCATGAGTGTATTTTAAATACGTAGAACATGACTTGTAATAGTGGTTTCTAAAAGTACTATTTAAAAGAAACCCAGACAATTACTGTTACAACGTGGACTAATACTCTACCGCTTGAGTATGAGTTGGTAGTCTGATGAAGTTAGAAGCATATACTTTGATATACTGTAGTTGATGTTTTTTCGTAAAACCAATATACTTGTAGGTTAATTAAGACAGACTTGTATAAGATAATTTCTACGCTATATTAGAACCAATATATGACTAGTTAATTAAGACCGACTTGTACAAAATAACTTCTACGCTATATCGCCCCTTGTGACTGTTCAAATTATCTAATTATCTAGGGCTCTAGGGAACATGACTTGGATGTTTACTTTAGGGTAGCTCCCTTGAAAAGTAAAAACATTCCAGAAGTCATGGATCATTGGACTAGAGGTCTAAGGATGGTAGATGTCTATTAAAGAAGTGTTAGTACACTCTTCCTTTCTAATTGCACAGCGATGCACGAGGAATATTTTAGTCATTATACCTGTAGGTCGAAGACTTTGCTAACGCAGCATTGTCCTTGTGGTCAATATTTTCTTATGGTGATATTAGAAAATATTTAAAATGTAAAATATAGTTATTTATATAGTAGGGGTATTTTGGTTATTTTAGTAGCCAAGACGATGTGTCTTTTGATTCCCGGAATGGCCCTTAAGTCACGAAAGATTTGGGTTAAGAAATTAGTCTTGATAATTATAGATTTTATTTTTACTAGTCTAATTTATTTTTAGACTAGAATAAAATAAAAGGTTCGAGAAAGAGTATTTATTTTATCTAATTTAATTGGTTAATTAATTATTCAAGTCCCAAGGCTCAGATTGAATAATTAAAAAATTAATCTGGATATAAACTCGATAAAATATATGAAATTTTATATTGGTCTATTTGGGCTTGTTAATTATTTGTTGGGCTATTTAATATAGCTCAAAAAAATAAATAATTGAGATTTATTATTCATGTATGTTCAAATTTAAGAATAAATAATTTTATCTAGCCTAATAAATAAGACCAAGGGAAAAATAAAATTTTTAAAAAATATTTAAATTAATTATTAATTAATTAATTAAATTAAAATTAAAAAAAAACAACAACACGAGATGAAACTCGTGTTGTTTCGCGTGCAAGATAACAGAAAGCATGGAAGCTTTCTGTTTGCACACGGACAGATTACTTTCTTGGGGTGCGGAAATGAAATAGGAAATGAAGCTATGATTGTTTTATTATTTTATTGGGTAATCACAGAGAAAGCCATGTTATTCATATAAGAGATCTAATTCACAGAGAAACAAAGGTTTGTGAAAAATTTCACAGAGAAGAAAAAAGTATTGTAAACTCACTTCTCTAAGCCTTCACCGGCTGTGCTACGGGCATTATTTCGGAAGATCAAAAGTTTCACGTGGATAAGATGCAGTAGACGTTTGCAAGGACGTGATCCACTAGACTCAAATATCCTTATACAGACATCTACACCAGTGCAAAGAGGGTCATTCAATCATAGAGGTAAATTTTTCGTTTCCTAACATACTTTTGTTTTGATGATTTTTGCCATTTTATACCTTCAAAAATCCTTATCATCAAGGTTTCAACCCAAAGTAATAGCCATTGAAGAATGTCGAGATGTGTCAGCAATGCAGTTGGATGAATTAATAAGTTCATTTCGGACCTACGAGATGAATCTGTATTATCAGGCGAAATCTAAAGAAGACGGTGTTGCACTTAAAGCTAAGAGAAATCAAATGAAACTTCTTATAAGGATATAGGATTTTTAACAAGAAAGTTTAATAGATTGTTGAAAAAGCGTAACAAAATTAATAAACCTTTCAGCAGAACTTTCAACAAGAAGTTCAAAGTTTCAAAGAAGGCATACACTGAACAAAAATCAACTGAAAATAAGAATTCACCAGAAAGACCAAAGTGTCATAAGTGTGGTGGAATTGGACGTATTTGCGTTGATTGTGGAAATCTGAAAAACAAACTGAAGAACAGATCCTACAACACCATTTTGAGTGATAATGAGAATAATACTCAAGATTCTCTAGAGGAATTGAGCACTGATGAAGAAGATAACACTAGTTAATCTAGCAAAATTGCATTTAATACAATAATCAAAGAAGAAACTGATAAAGAGGGGGATATGTTTGACAGTGATGATGAAGAGAGGTCATCAGAGGCATTTTTTGATGAATGTGAATTGATGTACTTAAAACAGCGACAAGGTATGAAGAAAATCAAACAACTAAAGAAACAGGTTGAAAAGCTCAATTAAACAGTTAGTGTTCAACATCAGAAGTTGAGTATGTATGAAAGTAAACTTGATGAAAATGAGAAGGAATTGAAACTCAATGATCAACAGTTGCAAACAATAAATAAGCTATCAAAAGACTGAACACTCTAAAAGCTAAATTGGATGAAGTATTAGCTTTTGGAAAGTCACCACTTGATAAGACAGGTTTGGGATACAATGAATCCAACAAGAGCGTTGTTGCACACCATACAAATATGACAAAGAAGGGACAATTAAGAAAGTTCAGAGAAAAACCAAAGAAACCTCTTATTTATTCTGACTATTGTTCTCTTACAGGTTAAGAAAGAAAAAGTGCTTGAAAAGATTTAAAGACCTTTAATTTGGTCAGAAGTCTATCAAACCTGAGTTTGACAAAGGGAAGAAATCTTTAAAATTAAAGCGAATTTGGGTCAGAAAAGTAGATCATAAGACACATATGGTTCACATGTCTCTAAAAACCTCGATGGAAAATGTATGGTATCTAGACAATGGTTGCTCAAAGCACATGAAAGGAAAAAAGGAATTCCTAATTGATTATAAAGTTAAAAGCAGTGGTTCAATCACATTTGATAACAGTTCTAAAAACAAGATTGTTGGCACAAGTATACTAAACATTAAAAGTATGTGAGAACTCAAAGCTTTACATGTAGATAGATTAAAAGTAAATTTGATAAGTATTAGTCAATTGTGTGATAAGAATATGCTAGTTAATTTTGATAAAGCAAAATGTCTTGTTGTAGACAAAACTGGCAGCTATGTAATTACTGGAGATAGAAAGTTTGATAATTGCTATCAAATATGCATGTCTAACTCTCATAAGTGCAAGATATCTAATCTGATGAAGTTGAACTATGGCATCAAAAACTAGGACATATTAATTACAGCCAGTTGGAACTACTGACTCAACATGAGCTACTCGTAGACTACCCAAAGTGGGCAAAGTAAACAAAAACATATGTGGTGCATGCCAAAATAACAAACACATCAAGGCATCACATGTTGAAAAATTCAACAAGTTGCTATAATATTTGTTCTAAACTTTTCCATATAAATTTGTTTGGTCCTACTCAAATAAAGAGTGTTAGTAGAAAAAGGTATATTATGGTATGTGTTGATGATTTTTCGAGATTCATTTGGGTAAGTTTCTTAAGTAACAAATTAGATACTTTTAAAGCATTTTAGAAGTTGCATGTAAATGTGGAAACTCAAAAAGGTGTAAAGGTGAAATAAATATAAAGTGATCATGGAAAGGAGTTTGAAACAGGTTGTTCTATAATCTTTGTATCAAGAATTGAATTCAACAAGAATTTTCTATATTAAAGATACCTCAAAAGAACAGTGTTGCTGAAAGGAAAAACAGAAGTATTCAGGAAATGGCGAGACTTATGTTGAATGCTAAGGAATTGCTATATAAATGGTGGGAAGAAGCAATAAATACCGGAACACATATTATCAACCGGATATATTTCAAGCCACATACCAAAAAGACGGCTTATAAGATTTAGAATGGACGAAAGCCACAATTGAATTACTTTCATTTGCTTGGAAGTAAGTGTTATGTTCTAAATGACAAAATTAGCTAGGAAAGTTTGACAAAAAATGTAATGAAGGTATTTTTCTTGGATATTCTAACAATAATAGAGTTTTCTATGTATACAACAGGAGAACACAGGTTGTCATTGAGTTAATCAATATAGTGGCTAAGGATATTCCATTAGAAAATATGAACAGGAAGGAGTCACAAACAGAAGATGATGAGCCTATGCAAACAATGGGTAGGACTCCCTCAATAGACGACTCTAATAGTGTAAGTCAAGATGATCCAGTCAAGAAGCAAGGAGGAGTTCAACAAAAAGCACCATCATCTAGAGTAAAAAAGTACCATCCAATTGGCTTAACTATTGATACTGTGGATAGATCAAGAAGGACAAGGGATAGATCGAAAGTTGATTACAAGGAGATGGTTAAATATGCTTGTCATACATTAACACTTAAACCGAAAAATGTCAAAGAAACATTACTAGATGAACACTAGATTGTTGCTATGCAAGATGAACTACAACAGTTCAACAGAAATGATGTCTAGGAGCTTGTACAAAGGTTTGAGGATGTTAATGTGATTGGAATTAAGTGGGTGTTCTGAAATAAAATATGTGAGTTTAGTAATATAATAAGAAATAAAGCAAGGCTTGTTGCACAAAGAGACACACAAATTGAAGGAAGTGACTTTAATGAAACATTTGCACCTGTAGCCAGGCTCAAATCAGACAAATTATTACTTTTTTTAGCATATGCAAAGAATTTAACACTTCAACAAATGGATGTAAAAAGTGCATTCCTAAATGGTTTTTTATAGGAAAAAGCATATGTTGAACAACTTAGAGGTTTTATCAATCCAGAATTTTTAGATCATATGTACAAATTGAAGAAAGCTTTCTATGGATTGAAGCAAGCACCTAGAATATAGTATGAAAGACTCACAAACTATGTGCTCAGAAGAGGTTACAAGCGAGAGGGAGCAAATAAAATAATATTTGTCAAAAGGCTTGGAAAAGATTCATTGTTGCACAGATCTATGTTGATGAAATTGTATTTGGTTCAACATCAAGACAGATGTCAAAAGATCTTTTAAACTTATGCAAACAGAGTTTTAAATAAGTATAGTTGAGAAACTAACCCTTTTTCCTTAGTTTATGGATCAAGCAGATTAAGAACAGTATCTTAATATCATCGATCAAGTATGCTAACAATTTGGTCAAGAAATTCAATATGGCCATAACAAAGTTTGACAAAACACCCATAAATGTTGCACAAAAGATGAAAAGGGATGATAAGAGATACGAGGTAGACCAATACATGTACAGAAGTATGATAGGTGGGCTGCTATATCTTATAGAAAATTGTCTTGATATCAACAATAGTGCTGGTGTATGTGTAAGATATTAAGTGAGTCCTAAAGAGTCATACTTGAAAACAGTCAAACGAATTCTAAAGTATGTATGTTGTACTTCTAACTATGGTATTTACGTTGGCAAGGATTTAAATTTGCACTTATTTGGAGACAATGATCTTGAATGGGCAAGAAACTTGATAATTGTAAGAGTATATCTGGAAGTTATTTTTATTTGGGAAACAATCTTGTGTCACAGTATAGCATGAAAACAAAATTGTACATCATTGTTAATATTAGAAGCTGAATATATTACTGCAGGAAGTTGTTGTCCTCGGTTGTTGTGGATAAACCAAATGTTGGAAGACTATAATGTTAATCAACAGAAGTTAATGGTTTATTGTAATAACATAAGCACTATTGAAAATTCTAAGAATCCATTTCAACATAGCAGGACAAAACACAGTGATATCCAACTCCATTTTATTAGGGATCTTGTTGAACAATAGGTTGTGAAAATAGAATATGTATCTACTCAGAGACAGTTGGCTGATATTTTCACTAAACCACTGGATACTACACGATTTGAAAAATTGCAAAAAGCATTAGGAATTTGCCGATTCTGACACCAAGATCTGATGTGAAACTTTATATATAGCTTATTTACTTTCTCTGTTCATTAAAAAAAAACCTAAAAACACAGGATATGTGCAAGACATGATGTTAGCGTGCAGAAGTTGTGACAAGACTTGAACTTTATGAAAGGATGCAGTGCACCAATTACACATTGATGACTTTTTCATCTTATTCAAGGTAACAAGTAGTGTGTAAGGTGGTTGACGTGAACTCAACAATAGCAAAGTTTAAAAAAGAGTCTAATCTTTTCCTTACTGGTCGTGACTTAGTTATATTACACCTGCAAAATCAAAATCTTTTAGAGTTCTCTTTCCTCTTCACCAGAAAATGCCATTGAACCAAGAAAAACCCTACTTTTGGCAGAGAAACCATTGCGATGTTTGCGTCGAGCAATCATCACAGAGGAGAATGTTACTACTTTGGAGAAAATGCAAGCCACAATAGATAGTGCAATCATCGACTTACAGCAGGGCACTATTAATTGGTAACAATGCTTCTAACCGCTCTACTACAGTGCTTTTGAATATCTATCATGGAGTTGTGATTACTACTCTTGAGAATTTCATCATGTACTGTGCAATTAGGGGTAATAAGAAAATACCTCATGGTTATAAATTTGTCATTCATAGTTTGTTCTTGATTAAGCCTGAAGAAGGTGGTATGAATAGTAGTGACAGTAATTTTCTGAACTTGATGGTGGACCCATCCTTGCTCTAAATATTTGAAGAAAGTAGGACTGAACAGGAAATTTGTGAAATTATTTCTTCTGAGTCTATTGGACCGAGTGCTATACCTATTTTACCTATATTGTAATGTTACCATTGCTTTAGTAAACCCCTATTTTTCTATTTGCATTATAATCCAGACAAGAATCAAATATGGTCAGAAGGGTGATGGAACAAAGAAACTGGGTGCATTTTATTAGTAATCAATTGAGGAGGTCTAATGACAGTAATATATCTAATGCCTTAGTTCTAGTTCCTAATGTCATTAAAACCTAAGGTGAAGCTATGACTGAGCAACAGGAACTTGACCCTATTGAATTGTCGGCTGAAAGTGTTAAGCCAATTAAAGTTTCTGAGATATCTCTATTAGGAAGTAGTGCACAAGATAAGCTTGATATTGGAGAAAAGTATAAGGACATCGAAGTTGAAATATTTGAGGAGACCTCTATATCAAAGAAAAAGAAATCAAACTCATCTGGTAAAACAGAGATTCCAATGAAGAAATCAAGGAGGTTGGTCTCCAACCCTAATATTTACCTTTTCTGTGAGAAAGAGAGTAAGGAGCAGTTCAAGATAATCGAAGAAAAGGTTTTTTTTTTTGAAGAAAGAATGATCGACTTTGTCGAGTTCAGGAACTTTGACTTGAAGATAATACTGCAAAAGGTTGGCTTGTTAGAGTCTGTGAACTTTGTGGAAATATACAATGACACACTGGTGAAGGAATTTTATGCAAACTTGATGTCTACAACAACAGAACCCTCCAAGAATTTTTATCATTCTATCTTTATTCATGGATCTTTGGTTGTTTTTAGTCCTGAAGACATTTCATCTTTCTTTAACATTCTGTATGACAAAGACATCTCTAGTCTTGGAGAAGAAGTGGATATTGCTATAGTGTGTCAGACTATAACTAATGGACTTGTCAAGAATTGGTCAACTAAGGGATATTTGAAGTTTTCTACTCTGATAGGCCAATACTTTCTCTTTATAAGATTTTCTATTATAATTGGTTGCCCAGTCACAATGTTTCAATTGTACTCAAGGACTGGGCAGTGTTGATCTACAAAGTGGGTCAATATATGAAATTTAATTTAAATGATCTTATATTTCATCAAATGGCAAAATTAGCTCAAATCACGGCCCACAACACTACTCTACTTTCCTATTCCTATTTGCTAACAGAATATCTCAGTGCCAGTCCCCAGTTTATGGCTTCCAAAAATGACAAGTGATGCGTATTTATTTGGGTATAAAAATCATATAAAAACAAGCACATTCCCAATCAAGTTTAAATTAAAATGTTAATCCCAAATTACACATATGAGCAAGCGTACTCATCATTAAGCATAGCATAGGGTTCATACGAGTGTCGATCCTCCAGGAACAAGTATGCATTAATCACTTTTATTTCATTGTTTAACCGACTCAATAAAGTTAAAACAAAATAAAAGGAAAATAAAATAGAAAATAAAAGAGAATAAAAGAATATATATATACATGTCAAGGATGTAGAATTATGTAACTCAAACCATTATTTTGAAAAACATGATCTTAAAGAATTTAATCATTATCATAATTAACTATTCTCTTAGCATCATGAAGGATTAATATAGATTCACTTCTTTTTCAATCCATGAAATCACTGCCTTCTAGATAAATCAGAATCAATTGGTCTCGTCTCAACTAATTCACCTAAAAAATGTATTAAACACAATCCTTAACTAAATTTCCTTGGTCTCGACAAATTTAAAACATGAAATTAACCAATGAATCTTTGGTCTCGACAAACATCAATTAATCTTTACTTACCTAGCCCTCATCAATTAACCCCCTTGGTCTCAGCGAGTTAACAGATAACAAATATGAAATTAATAAATTGAAACCGCCATCAACCTCTTTGGTCTCGGCAAGTTAATGGAAAGAACCAATCAATTAGTCTCGTAATAAGATCAATAAATTAAATACCAAGAAGAACAATCAATTAATCAAAAGATCAAGTACTCTAAAAATCATGAATACCTAAAACAATGTCAAATTACAATAAAACAATTAAAACATCATTGTTCAAGAAAAAGAAAAGAAAGTAAAAGAAAGCATTCATAGACAAGCCTCCTTCTTCTTTCTTTAAAAATCTTCTTGTACAACCCTCCTTGATTTAGAGAATTCCTCTTTTGATTTGAATGATTTTTTGTTATGATCTACAAATTTCTCTCTCTTTCTCTTGTGTTTTCCATTTATTTATAGGTTTAGGAAATGCCTAAACTCGTTAGTGCAAGGTTCTTGGCCGAGTAGAAGTAGAAAGATACTAAAAGTCTGCAGATTACCAAAAATCATGTGGAAAGATCAAGATTCCGTTTGATCCTCAAGGCACAGCCGGCGCCGCCTTGGCTGCTAGAGTCGGCGCCAATTGTGTTCTATTTCTTCAATCGTTTACTGATTTTTTCTTGATTTCAGCACAATATTGTCTAGAGTACGACTGGCGTCGGTTTAGTTCTGTTCCGATCCTATTTCAACAATTTTTGTCACCTCGAAGTGCATGCCAATAGTGTGTGGCCGGTGTTGGTTCCTCTGCCTTGTCCGGCACCGTCTATGTTCTGTTTTGCAACGTTTTTGCTTTGTTTTACCCTTAAAAGCTGAAATAATGAACAAAACACCTTTCAAAGGGTAAAATCTCAAATATGAAGGAATATGACTAGTTATTGAATAGAATATATCACAAAATAGCCTCAAATAACTAAGAAAAATATGACTAATTTAGGCCTTATCAACAAGCTTATAAAGGACATCAAAGTTCTTTGACCACACTACAAAAAAAAAAAAAAAAGGGCAAATGCGATGAAAGTTAATACAATGGTTATAAAGCCGTCGTAATAAGCTTATATATATGATGGTTACGTAACTATAGTATTAAATAGACCTAAAACGACGGTTATGGCATAACGGTCGTATTAATTCAACAACATACGATAGTTTACACAAACCGTTGTAATTGTTAAAACCTAATACGATAGTTATTTTAAACTATCATATATTACCGGATTGATATGACGGTTATTTCTAGTCGTCTTGTTTTGTTAACAAAATCATGACTGATATTATTTTCTATATCTAATACGACGGTTTGGGGTCAAGTAATAAGATGAAACTTTGAACCATCGTTTGTATTATATTTAATACCACAGTTTTAAATTGAACTGCCATTTATAACATCCTAATACTATGGTCGTAGTCGTCGTTTGTAGTTTATTTATAATAAAGTCATTAAAAAACAATTTAAATGTTATCTGATTATTTTCAAATATGGTCAAAATATTTTTATTAATGATTTTAACAAATCTAACTGTTGGATCATTGATTTGATATCGTTACATTTGTAATTGCACTAGATTTTCTTGTTATTATATAGACATTAACCCGAAAATGTGGTAACATAAAGCAAGATATTCAAATTTGGTCACTAAGCTTGTTTTAACTTTACAAATACATCTAATTGTTAGATAATTGATTTGTCAATTAAAATTTCGTAAGCATCTTAAGTTGTCATGTATTTATATTAAAGAGCTAAAATAGAATTTCATTTAATTATTAGTTATTCTATTATATGTTTATGTACACCATAATATATCTTTTATTGATTAGTGAGTATTGAATTAATATGTTATATAATATAATTATAAATAATTTGTCAATTACGAACATACATATGCTTGTGCACACACACACACACACACACACACACACACACACACACATAATTTAATAGACTATCTTAATTATTAATTCATTTATACATAGACATTGTATGTATATAATTATTACTGTAAAAGTAAAATTGATCTAATTTTATTTGTTACATTAGTAATATACATATAGTTATCACATTAGTAATATATATATATATATATATATATATTTGTAAATATAAATAAAAATATATCTCAAGTAAAAAATGTGGGGTTTTTTTTTTTTTTTAATAAATAATCTAATACGGCAGTGATAATAACTGGTGTATTTGATAATGATTAATATGACGGTTATGACTTTAGTGACCTTAATACGACGGTTATGGTATAACCGCCGTATTTGTTAACTTTAATACGATGGTTACGAACCGCCGTATATGTAATTTAAACCCTAGATATTTCAGACACATTTAATACACCTTCATTTTTCCCTTTTGCCATTTCCGTTAAAGAAAAAAGCCTTTTCTTGTTGGGTGCCATAACGGCTGCATTTTTCCCATTCTTTTCCCCGGCGCAATTCCGTCTTCTCCGGTGTGTTGTTTCCATTTTGCTTCGACGGCGCGGTGCCATCAGTTTTCTCTTTTCTACTTCTCCGGCGCCTTATTTTTCCCTTTTCTGCTTCTTTGGCACCTTCTCTGGCATGACACTTACATTTTGCCCATTTCTTCTCCAGTACGATTCCTTCTTCTCCAGTGAGCTCTGGTATTGCACTCAGATTTGTGTTATGTTATAATGATGTTATTTAAGAAGCTATATATAATAGTGTATTTCAATTAAAGGTTGTTTGAATTTCTTTTTTCAAACTAGTTCCTTAACATGCTTTCATACCTCAACATAGAAATTGAATTCATGAAATTCTCAATATAAAGGAGAATTGTGAGATTACAACATTTTCCTTAGTAGTCTAATATTAAATGTGAACTTAGGTAAACGTTCAGTACAAATGGAAAGAACAGAAAACAAGGTTGTATGTGCAAGTCTTGCATGATTGTGTTGAATGTGATGTAGTATCTGAACTAATTAACCCCTTGAACTTTGGAAATCTGCCTTTTGCCCTTTATATTGGACTAAATGGTGGTATCAACAAAAAAAGGGCATGTTTAACTGATTTTACAACGAGTACTGTTATATACCACCACTTCATTCCACCATCGTCCACTAGTTATTGTGATTGGTGTATAAATTGTGGATAAGTTCTTTTTGCAAAAGTTTAGGTCATCCATATACAAATTAAAATTTTTTTATTTATAGTTGGTATTTTCCTGTATATTAATAGGTTAAATAAAGAATATTGAAAATGTCTATGTAAGAGTGTAAAATCTTTGGAATGTATGGTTTCCATTAGAATTTGTCATTTTATCTCCCAAACTAGTGGGATATGAGAGAAAATGATTTGAATATTATTAAGGTATATTTGTTTATTATATAAGAGTGGCCATTATTGTTTGCAAATTCATCCTTCTTGATATATATATATATATATATATATATATATATATATATTACATATTAGTGTTGGATTTTAATATATGAAGGGAAGTAATGTTTCCAAATATAAGGGGGTTTATGTGTCGACATTCTAAACCAAATCTTCATTCACCCTATTTCTACTGCCTGCAATTTACAAAATCTGTGCAACTGAGTGTTTGTTTACATACATATTTATTGATACATTTTGTTATAAACATTCTGTAGCTATTTCCTCCAGAAGATTAGCTGGTGGGAATATCGCTGCCCTCAGAGTTTAGTCCAAACAGTATTCAAGCAGTATTGAACCAACTTAATCCCAACAATTTAATGTGAATTGCACTATCAACTTGTAGCATGTAAATGCTTCTTGCTGATGAGGTGTTGACTTTGTTGTATACATAGTGGTGATAGCAGTGAAGTCTTTTTATGCAATATTATCAGAACCTTGGGATTGATCTACTAATAAAACTTTAACAAACAGAAGTAAAGAAAAGAGCAAAAAAAGAAGTGAAGAATGGATTTACGTAAATAAATATATGAAGTGCTAAATGTATCCTACTTGTATCAACATCTTAGTTCCTCATTATGTTGATACTCTTTCAATATTCAGCTTGTATAGTTAGCAAAATTTATGACTAAACCTTAACTTTTTGTCCTAAGAGAGTTGGCATTGGGTTTACTAGGTCATACATTACTTTTACATTCAAATGCTACTAAAGTTGAGCCCGTTTCATATTGCTGGTTGTCTAGACTCTAGTATTAAAGAAACATGATAATTCTTTTGTTAAACAATGGAATACACTGTTAAACAACCTTCAATGGTCATGAATGCTTTTTTTTAGTTTCTAAGATTGTTTTCAAGGAATCTTCCCCTCATCATTTATTTCTAGGAATTTGGGTTATGTTGAATGAGTTTTTTATTTGTTAACTTGAATTCTTGACACATCTTGAGATGGCTTAGTGCCTAGAAAATGTGTACTTATAGGGAAAACTCTATCAAAATCTTTTCAAAAATTTAAAATTAAATTTGTGTTGATCCATTTATACTTTTAAGAATTTAGGAATATGAGATTTTCATACTTTCAAACAATTGCATGATATACATTGACTAAAAATATGGCGAAATGATTAGGAGGATGGACCAATTGCAAATTAACTTATAAGACCGTTTAGGTGATGAATATAATAATGGTTTGGATGCCTTTGTAGAATTCATGTAAAAAGAAAAACTTGATGGATCCAAAATC
Source organism: Voacanga thouarsii (assembly GCA_026120185.1). NCBI lineage: Eukaryota > Viridiplantae > Streptophyta > Magnoliopsida > Gentianales > Apocynaceae > Voacanga > Voacanga thouarsii. The sequence goes on along the minus strand of JANUWF010001479.1, from coordinate 2,136,406 downwards.
TATTGTCCTTGTATTAAGTGCTAGAATAGGTATCTTTATAGCATAATAGAGGTCAAATAGCATTGCCAAATATGGGGTTTCATGTGTTGGTACAAAAAATAAAGTGTTCATGGAAAAACATAATTATATGCTAGCAATACAACTAACAACATTCCTTCGACTGAAAATATACAAGGGGATGATGTGGTTGGGATGGTTCAACATGCTGCTAGTATTAGGGACTTCGTTAATGTAACTGAAGAGCCTGAATATTTAAGGGAGATACTTAAATTGTTAGAAAAGGCAAACGTAGAGTTGTATCCAGGTTGTACTAAGTTTTCTTCACTGTCATTCATTATGCAATTATTACACTTAAAAGTCCTCAATGGGTGGTTGAATAAGTTTATTGATATGCTATTTGAGCTTCTAACAGCTGTTTTTAGTGAGATATAAGTGAAAATTACCAAAAATTACTACGAGGCTAATAAGATAATGAATGTGTTGGGAATGAAATGTAAAGTTTGGGATGTGTGTCCAAACAATTGCATGATATACAGGGGAGGAAATGATGACATTACTCATTGTGAGGTATGCAATGATCTAAGGTGCAAGAAATAGGGCAGTACAGTTGCATGCAAGCGTGTTAAGTACTTTCCATTGACTTCGAGATTGAGGCGATTATTCATGTCTCGAAAAACTGTATCTCTTATGAGGTGACATGAAGAATGTCATGTGAAAGATGGAGTTTACAGACACCCAACTAATTCTAGGGCTTGGAGAAAGTTTGATGAGGACCGTTTGGAATTTTCAAGTGACCACCAGAATGTTAGGCTTGGACTGGCATTAGATAGGTTTACTCCATTTTCAAATATGCACATACCACATAGTACCTGACATATTATCTTAATACCGTACAATTTTCCATCCTGACGATGCATGAAGTAGCCTTATTTTATTTTATCAATTCTTATTGATGGCTCCAAGAGTCCAGGGAACAAGATTTATGTTTTTTTACAACCATTAATCGATGAGTTGAAAGATTTGTAGCACGACAGTGTGATTACTTATAATGATGGGGTAGAAAAGATGTTCCATTTACGTGCAGCTATTATGTGGACCATAAATAATTTTTCAGCTTATAGCAATCTATTTGGTTGTAGTGTCCATAATGAGAGGGCTTGTCCGATATGCGATGTTGACTGTTTGTCTTATTAATTGCTTAATGATGGTAAATATTACTTCTTATATCATCGCAGATTTCTTAAGCTATCACATAAGGTCCGTAGGAATAAAGTTTCTTTCTACGATAGAATTGACATCCGACAAGCACCAAAAAAGAGCATGGGGATGGAAATATTAACACAACTTGAGGGTTGTTTAACAGAATATGCAGTAGATGAGATGAAAATCAAAACGCAGTCTGACTACTAATGGAGGTTTGGCATAAATCCGTATACGTGGAAGAAGAAGAGTATTTTTTTTTGGAGCTGCCATATTGGGAGAGTAATTTGATGAGGCACAATCTTGATCCGATGCACATAGAGAAAAATTTTGTAGACGATCTGCTGTATACAATATAGGGTGATAGTAGTTCTTTGAAAGATAACTTCAAAGTTCGTCAAGACTTACCAGTAATGAATATTAGAAAGTTTTTACATCCAATTTTAAAACCCTCAGGAGTTGGATACTATTTGCCACCAGCCTCTTATACAATGAGCTTGTCAAAAATTGAAGTTTTGTTGACAGTATTAAAAGAATTGAAAGTTCTCGATGGCTATTGTTCTAATATTTCTTGATGGGTAAATATAAAGAGAAAGACTTTGGGAGGTTTAAAGAGTTATGATTCTCATATTTTACTACGGAAATTAATCCCATTGGTTACTCGCACAACGTTGCCCAAGAATGTAGTGCAACTATTGATTGAGATTGCTTCATATTTTAGGCAACTATGTTCAAAAGTTAACAAAAAGAGGCATCTTGAATATCTTCAAAGCTGATTCATAGTTACAATATGTCTTCTTGAGAAGCTATTCATCCCAAATTTTTTTGATATAATAGAACATTTACCAGTACGTTTAGCTGATGACGTATTGTTAGCTAGTTCAGTTCAATGTCGATGGATGTTTTTGATTGAAAAATACTTGAAAACTCTCAAGTGCTACATGTGCAATCGTGCTCGGCGTGAAGGATCTATTGTCAGTGGGTAATTAATGGAATAATGAATGATATTATTGTTGGGAAATATGCCCTCTTAGACTAGGTTTCTGATGTAAATATCGAATATTTTAATAAAAGAATTTATTCTCAGAAATTATTTGTGAATTTACATTTTATTTGTGCACAATTACGTTCGGAAAAGACTCATTGTGTTTAAGTAAGTGGTCCATGTGAATGGTAGTCTTTCACAGTAAGGTATGAATCACGGGTTACTTAATACATAAATGTTTATTCTTAACCGATTGATGAGAATGGGAATCTCATCATGTCTAGGTTATTGTGTTATGAATTCCAAATGGGGAATGGCTTACCTTCAGCCAGTAAGTAGTCCACTCACTTCATGACATAAGCGTATTTCGAATACGTAGAACAGGACCTGTAGTAGTGGTTTCTTAAAGTACTATCTGGTAAAAATCTAGACTACTACTACTACAGTATGGACTAGTACTCTCCGACTTGAGTATGAGTTGAATTCATTTTCTTTATTTGTGCAAAATTTCGTTTGGAAAAGACTCATTGTGTTTAAGTAAGTGGCCCATATGAATGGTAGTCTTTCACAGTAAGGTATGAATCACGGGTTACTTAATACATAAATGTTTATTCTTAACCGATTGATAAGAATGGGAATCTCATCATGTCTAAGTTATTGTGTTATGAATTCCAAATGGGGAATGGCTTACCTTCAGCCAGTGAGTAGTCCACTCACTTCATGACATAAGCGTATTTCGAATACGTAGAACATGACCTATAGTAGTGGTTTCTGAAAGTACTATATGGTAGAAACCCAGACTACTACTGTTATAGCGTGGACTAGTACTCTATGATTTGAGTGTGAGTTGGTAGTCTGGCGAAACTGGAGCGTATACTTTGATATGCTATAGTTGAGGTTCTATCGTAGGGCCAATATACTTGCATGTTAGGTATGTGTGATTAGTTAGTTAAGACAGACTTGTACAAGATAGTTTCTACACTATATCGCCCCTTGTGGTTGTCTGAATGATCTAAATATCCAGGGCTCTGAGAAACATGACTTGGATGTTTGTTTTAGGATAGCTCCCTTGGAAAGCGGAAACACTCCAGGAAGTCGTGGATCAGTGGACTAGAAGCCTAAGGATGGTAGATGTCATTTAGAGGGGTGTTAGTACACTTCTTCCTCTCTAAATGAACGGCGATGTGTAGAGGGGTATTTTAGTCATTATACCTGTAGGTCGAAGACTTTGCTAATGCAGCATTGTCCTTGTGGTCAATATTTTCTTATAGTGATATTAGGAAATATTGAAAATGCAAAATACAACTATTTATATTGTATGGGTATTTTGATCATTTTAGTAGCCAAGACAATGTGTCTTTTTGGTCATCGGAATAGCTCATAAGTCCTAATTAATTTTTGGGTTGAGAAATTGATCTTAGTTGAGAGGGTTTTATTTTATTCAGGAAATCTAATTTATTATTAGACTGGAATAAAATAAATTGAGAAAATTTATTATCTGATTTAATTGGTTAATTAATTATTCAAGGCTAAGGTCCAGTTTGAATAATTAGAAAAATTAATCGAGACTTAAATTAGAGGAAAATAATTAATACTTAATTATTTATTGGGTTATTTATTTAATTAATCCCAAGAAATAAATAATTAAAGTTTAATTATTTTTTGGTTCATTTGGGTTCATTAATTATTTATTAGGTTATTTATTTAATCCCAAGAAAAATAATTATTGTTTATTATTTTGGGCTATTCGGGTCCAAGAAAAATAATAAATATTATTTTGGCCCAATAACCTAGACCATAGGATTTTTCTGGACACAATTCAGAAGAGTTTAGAGTGAAGCCAAAATTTATTTTGTTAATAATATTCGGGTGTTTGAAATATTAAATCCCGGGAATATTATTTTTATCAAAATAATTATTTTTGGTTTCATGACTCTTGACTTTCTGTGTGAAAAAAATAAAATAAAATAAAAAATAAATTCTCTCCCCGTGTGGCTCTTGGTTTTCTGACTTTTGGTTTTTGATATCATAAGAAGCCAAGCCAGGAAAGCTAACCCAGAGAGAAGGTGTCTGATCTTCTTCTCACCCAAAATCTGTGTTCACTAACAAGGATTAGGTAGGGTAATATTCTGATAACTGGAAAGCTAAACATGCACCGGAGGTGAAGAAGTTGGCTACCGAAGTGTTCGTCCCTCGGAGAAGAAAGAAGCTGTTCTTGAGCTTTAATTCATTTAATCATATTCTTCAAGGTTTAAGGCTCTAAGAGGTATGTTTTAATCCCTCCATACTATTGCCATGCTCTGTTATATTGTTTTTGTCTCCATTTTGTGTTCCTGTATGCATGCTCTCTGTTTTGTCAAATTCCTTCAACTCCCCTTAGGAATAAGAAATCCTTGCACCATCTAGAGTCGTAATAATTCTTCTCTTTCCATGTTATAGGCCTTTGGAAAAATAGAACAGTATGCAAAATATTGTTTAATTGTTAATGAAGGCAATTGATCATAACAAAGCTTCAGAAAATTGATCCAATTCATATCACGGATTGATCCAATTCATATCATAAATGGATTCGAGGAAGAAAAGAAGTTGCGTACCTTGTTGCGCCTCCTGCCTTGAGTCTCCACCATTTGCTGCCCAACATGGTAGGCTCGCTCATCAAGAAGATTATCTACTGCGGAAGTCAATCTGACAATTCTATCTAGCCAAGAAACCATAAACTCTTCCATTTCCTCAGCATTGCAGAGTAAGGACCGAAGCCTCTTTAGACGTTCAACCAGACGTTCAAGATGTTCCTTGAGATCAGTCCTCAATCCAAGTCTACTCAAGTCTTCACCAAGGATTGAAAGTGCTTTCCAAATAAGCCCATCTTTTCCAATGCTAGCAAGAAGTCGAGCCACTTGCATCTCCATCTCCATCTCCATCTCATAATCCATCTCCATATCTTCACTTCACGTCTTGCTTTTACACTCGAGGAAACCAATGATTTTTTTGAAAAAGAAAAAAAATGCTAGGCAAGATCTGGAAGAAAAGGATCAATTTGGTCTTGCAGCTAAGATTAACATCCATGTGGGGACTCTTTGCAAGTGAAATTGACAAATCCCATCAATGCATTGACCCAATCAATGACAAATCCCATCAATGCACTGATGGGGTTTGTCAGTCAATGCATTGATATAAATCAAAGTTATATTCGTTAGGCTTCGAAGCAGTTAACTCGAACTTAATCAAATTGGAACTTTAAATTTAAAATTAGTAATGGGACATATTTCTAAATTGTTTTTTCTTTTTACAAAAAAAAAAATTGTAAGAATCAATATGATCTAATTAATATAAAAAAATTAAAATCTAAAATTTTGAATTATAAATTAAATATTTGAACCTACCCGACATTTCAATATTGTTGCTTTAATCCCTTTGTAATATAGTAGGAAAATTGAGTCAAAGTTGTATTCCTTTGCAATATATATATATATATATAAAGTAGAAATATTAGTTGGTCCACTAACTGACTGGAAGTATAAAACATCTTCAATCTCTCCTGTCGTGGCTGTTGCTTTCCTTGGCTAAACTAATTGCCCCCCCGCCCCCCCCGCCCCCCCCATGCCCAACTTCAGTATAACTTTAACGCAGGCCGCCACACACGGTAGGGCATTAGAAGAAAGACAAGAAAAAGGAGTTTTTTTTTTTGTTAGGGTTTTATTTTTGGTTTTTTCTTCTATCCTAACTTCATCTGACTATTCTTAGGGATTGTCAAACACTCTCCCAAAACTCATAATTATATAAATTTAAATTTAATCTCATTCTAACAAAATAAAAACCTTAATATTCAGAGTTGAGTCTGAACTCCTGACTTAGACTTTATTTTAATAAGTGAATTATCCTGTAAGGATCTTCATTTCATTTTTGACTAGTGGAAGTCTTGCAAATGTCTTAAAGAGGTAAAGAAGCAAATTAATGTTCAAGAAGTGAGTGAGTAAAACACATGCTACTAAATTAATGTTCAAGATCAAGAATGGTTCTCCTTTTTGAGAAAACGAGTATCTGTTTTTTTCCAAAGTATTCTAATGCTTCAGGCTTCTCTTGCAAGGACCTTTCTTCAAGTTTTTAAATGGAAAAACCTTTGGAATTCGTTCTTGAAATGCATGTTTTGGTGTAATGACCTTTGTTTTTTTTCAATTTAGTCAATTGAACGTGAGAGTAGAAATAGAAGTTAGAAAAAATATATAATTTTCGTTTATTTACGGTATCAAACGTGTTCTTAAGAAGAAGAAGACATAAATCATTCCAAAATAGCTTTTTGTTTTGGAAAACTTAAAATAATTTATCTTATACAATTGAAAACAAACTAAATTGGTTTTGGATTTAGGTGTATATTCATCTTTCTCTCTCCTTTATTATTGCAAATCAGTATATGAGAGACAGTTAAAACATTATAATTCTTCAGACGGATGGATCCCTTCTTCCCCATGATCTAAGCAAAGAAAGCTAAAATGACCTCTAAATTTTTTAAGCCCACTACCATAACATCATTTTAATATAAGTATTTTTTTAAAAAAATGCAATACTAGCCTTTCAATCACATCATATTACATTTGCTAAAGCTTATAACAGTATGATGCTTCAAACATAAGGATAATTAAATAAATAATCTCTTCACGTATCATCAATCTTGAAAATCGGTTAAAAATGAGGTAAAAAGTTAGAATGTAACTTCGATTAAATTTAAATAAAGAAAACTTTTAAAGGAGAGGGAAGATATCTCTCATTTTAATGATATAACAAAAAAGAAATGTAGATTGAAATCGGCTACTTGGCTTTTCTTGTACATCCAATAACAAGGGAAACGAGGAACAAAATAAGTTGGAGAGAGGAGTAAAGTTTTGCCCATTCCCCACAGTCATACCTCTAATGTCATTTTTCAATAACCTTATCCAAAAAAGGAAGCCCTTGTATTTGCCAACGTAAAGTGATAGAGACACAATTATTTTGATCACTTTTTCCTCTAAAAGGAATATATAGGCATAGGAAAAGATCAATGTCAAATTAAGCCTCTTGAATGACCTAATATTCACCCACCAAGAAATTACCTGCAATATAAGCACTGATAACAGTTCAGTAAATAGTAAAAAGTATTACTTGTCCAAGAAAAGAAAAGAAACTGGAAAATTATCTCATATACTAATTATCACATATACTAATCTTACCTCAAAAAACTTCCCCCCACCCTCAAAAAAAAAAAAATTACCTGGAAAACATAGGAAATAGTAATGAACTTCCCCCTTTGTGTCTTTAGCTAGCAAATCCCTGAACAAATTTAAAAAAAAACAATAATCCTGATGAGAAAATATAAAAAATATATATAAAAAATGGTAATACATGCTATGTCAGAAGAAGAAGAAAAAGAAGAAGACGGGGAAAAAAATGCTTGGTGATTTCTTAACATGAACCCAAAAAAAAAAAAAAAATCTTAGTGTTTTTCATAGAGTTGACTGGCCAAAATTTTATTTAATATTGCATGAAAAAAACAAAAAGAGAATTTTTACAAAAATATTAATTCAAATCTATATATTTTTAATATGAAATAGAAATATTTAAGGATATTAAGACATGTATTTGTGAAAATGTCAATCGTTTTTTAAAGCAAATTTTACACTATTATATAGGAAGAAGGGGATAGGCAATGAAACCTATAAATATTCAACTTGAGACCTCTTGATCTAGTAATGTTTTATTAACCTAGCAATTTCTTGGAAACAAATTATGGCATGATTATGTGGAAGTATCTAAACAATAGTCTTTCGTTCTCAATTAATATACATATTTTTCCCTTAAAAAAATTACGTGTAATGGAGATGGCTTCTTTTGGTTAGAAAATGTAACACACAAAAAATATTATTACATGATGACCAAATCTTAAAAATAAGCCATGAAAACAAATTAATTTTAATATGTTGTGAGTATATGATAATTTTGGATGAACGAATTTTTTTAGATTGAAATTAGTTTTAATTGTGTTGCAAGTTTTAATTTTTTTTAAAAATAAAAAGTTAAGAATTAAATCAAATCCGTGGCAAATCCTTCACAGACTGCCACGGATTAGCTACGGAATAATTGAGAAATTTGTTCTTTCGTGGCAGATTGTTACGGATTTGCCACGAAATCAACTCAATTGACCAAATTGCCACAGATTTGCGAGGGAACCAGTAAATAAAAATAAATTTAACATTCTTTTTATCTCTATTATGTCTAACACATTTTTTTGATATATTCTCAATCATTGTACATTAAATTAAACTCAAGAGACTCATAGAAATATTTCAAAATAAGTGACATGCCTATATTTGCTACTTTTTGTTACACATATAATTTACTTCATGAATACAGATAATTAACATATGAATATTATAGAAATCTGTAAACAATAAGGTAGTGTTTCTGAAAAGGAGATAAAGGAATATAAAAATTCATACTTGTTCTCAATAGGTATTGAATTAGAATTAGTATGAATTAATATAATAAAAGAATTGAAAAAAAAATGTGAAAAATCAAATCCTTGACAGATCTCCCGCAGCCTGCCACGGATTTGCCACGGAAGAATTAATTTATTCTTCCGTGGCTAAACCGTGGCAGATTCTACAGATTTGCCATGGAATCAACTCAATTGACCAATTCCGTGGCAATTCCATGGCAAATTGCCACAAATTTGTAAGGAAACCAGTAAATAAAAATAAATTTAACATTCTTTTTATTTCTATTTTGCCTAACACATTTTTGATATATTCTAAATCATTATACATTAAATTAAACTCAAAAGGCTGATAGAAATATTTCAAAATAAGTGACATGCCTATTTTACTACTGATTTGCTACGGAATCAACTTAATTGACCAATTCCGTGGCAAATTGTCACGGATTTGTGAGGAAACCAATAAATAAAAATTTAAAACACATTCAATTATTAATTCCCAATTTTCATTTTAAGACTAAATAAGTTATAGATAAACAAATCAAAAATTTTATAAACCATTTGATCTTTGCTCTTCAAAGCCTGTCAAATTATAATTAATACAAATTAATATAATAAAAGAATTAGAACAAAGAAGAAGAAAAAATAAATTGATGGCAAAGCCTTAGCCGTTTACTTGGGATTGGCTACAAACTGCAAACCATGGCAAATTGTCCGTGGTAGATTGCCACGGATTTGCGACGGAATACAATTATCGCAACTTGCTACGAATCTACGACGAAACATTTTATATTTCTCTCATTTTTCATTTATTGGAAAATGCTATAATTTTGCCACGGAAATTTTTCTATCGCAAATCGGTGGCTAGTTTTTGGCACAATTTTTTGGCACTTTTTTTTGTTACCGATTTGCGACGAAATATGTTTTCATCGCCAGTTGCTACTATTTTCATCATAATTCCATGGCAAATAGCTATGGATTTGCTATGGTATTCTGTCCCTCACAATTTTCTTTGTCTTTTGTGGTTTCGTGGCAAATCCATCGCTGATTGCCACGGAAAATTTTTTGTGGCAAAAGTCCATGGTAGATTCACAGTTTTCTTGTAGTGTTTGGGAAAAAATACAGGTAAATAATTTTATACCATTCACAATTTTCTTGTAGTGTTTGGGAAGAAATACAGGTAAATAATTTTATTCTAACATATACAAAATTGTTTTCTTTATAAGTTCAAATTTTATTTAATTGTTTATTTGTTGAACATGTACAAGGACAACATAACCATGCCACCAGAAGAATTAGTGTTACTATGAAGACGCTATGCGCAGCCTGGAAGGATTATAAGTGTAAGTTGAAGTAGAGATACTACATTCCTTTTTAGCATAGCACGGAGGCAATTGTTTGCAGATATAGGCGGGTTGACGAAAAGCAATGGAGGATGCTAATTGATTACTAGAGCTTAGAGAATATGCAGGTCATATGTATAAAAATTGACTATTTTTTCCGGTCAAAAGTTGTTTACATATACAAGATATTTTTTATACACTTGTTTTATATATTAATGATTTTAAATACTTACAGATGGAGGCCGAACAAAACAAACAGAATCGATCACATATTGTATATCTACCAGTCACAGGATGAATGCCATATTTTGTTATACAGGACCAGGTATTCACTTTGTTTTATACCCCATTATTCTGAAATTTATCTAATTTGCTTAAACATTCACACAAATCTTTACAGAGGGCCTTACAAGGCCAACCAACATTGCAGTGTGATATGTTTCTAGTGACAAGAAGGTGGCGTGGTTGGTAAGCTGATGGTTTGACTATAGAGATGATTGTAAGGATTTTTTTTAAAGGATAATTTTGCTAAATTGTTAAATTACGACAAATATAATATATTAACTTAACATTAATTTGATATATTATTTCTTAATTATATAGAATCGATTAGAGGTAGAGTGACAGGCACTGCCTAAGTTTGAGCGCACTGAGGGAGCGAATGATCAAATCTTCCAGCAATTATTTAGTCCCGATACAAGGAGTCATGTTAGGTGCAACAGAAAGGGACCAACACCAACTTTAATCAGTTAATCATCTACTTATGCTATAAATGTTGAAGAGGTCGTCAGAGTTGAGGTAGAGGCATGTATGTAGAGTGTGCAAGCCGAGATGTGAGTTGAGATGTAGTGTAGTAAGAGGCTTACGAGTCACGTATAGCATCACTTCAAACTACCATAGCAGTTTTATCTCGTAGATTTGATATAGATCCATTTGATGCAGTGTCTGTGCCTTTATCTAGTGCATCTACAATATCTCTTGGTATTGGATCCACTTCTCGACTTGTTAGATCATGCCATGCTGACGAGCCTGTCCATAAGGATTGTCACATTTTTTATTTTTACTTATTTTACATGTACTACTACTTATGTTTATTTGTTGTATTATTATATGTAGTATTACTTCCTATTTCCTATTGTAGGAAAGATATATTCTATTTCCTACTTCCAATATGTAGTATTACTTCTTTTTAAGGAGATCTGATAGGGCCTAAATTAGTCATATATTTTCTAGTTATTTGAGGCTATTTTGTGATATATTTTGTTTAATAACTTGTCATATTCCTTCATATTTGAGATTTTATCCTTGGAAAGGTATTTTGTACATTATTTCAGATTTTAGGGGTAAAATAAGACAAAAACGTCGTAAAACAGAATAGAGGCAGCGCTAGCTAGGACAAGGGAACTGGCGCCGGCCACGTGCTACTGGTATGCATTTTGAGGCGATAAAAAAATCAGTGAAACAGAGTGGAACAGAACCAAACTGACACCAGCTGGGAGGCTAGAGGCGGTGCCGGCTGTACTCTGGAAAGGTTGGCGCAAAAATCAAGAAAAATCGGCGAATGACTAGAGAGATAGAACAGAACCGGCGCTGGCTAAGAGGCCGAAGGCAGTGCCGGCTATGCCCTGATGCTAAGGTTGTGCTTCGATTTTTGTGCTCGATTTTTGATAATTTGTAGAATTTTAGTATTTTCCTACTTCTAGTCAGCCAGAAACCTAAAGGAACGAATTTAGGCACTTCAAAAGCCTATAAATATAGGGAAAACACAAGGAAAATGGGAGGATTCGCATATCAAAATAGAAAATCACTCAAATTAAGAAGGAATTCTTCAATCCAAGGAGGATTGTGCAAGAGGGTCTACAAAGGAAGAAGAATGAGGCTTGTCTATGAATGCTTTCTTTTACTTTTGTTTTCTTTTTCTTGAACAATAATGTGTTAATTGTTTTATTGTAATTTGACATTGCTTTAGGTATTCATAATTTTTAGAGTTACTTTGATCTTTTGATTCATTGATTGTTCTTCTTGGTATTTAATTACTTGAGCTGATTATGATATTAATTGGTTGTTTCTTTCTATTAACTTACTAGACCAAAAGGGTTAATGGTGGTTTCAATTGATTGATTTTGTATTTGTTGTCTATTAACTTGCTGAGACCAAAGGGGTTAATTGCTACGATCTGTGTAATTAAAGGTTAATTGATGTCTGCCAGACCAAGGATTTATTGGTTAATTCCATCTTTTAAATTTGTCGAGACTATGAAAATTTAATCAAGGATTGTGTTTAATGCATCATTTAGGTGAATTAGTTGAGACAGACCAAGTGATGCTAATTTATTTAGAAGATAGCGATTTCATGAATTGACTAAAGAAGTGAATCTATCTTAATCCTTTATAATGCCAAGAGAATAATTAATTCTGATGATGATTAGGTACTTTAAGATTATGTTTGTCAAAATAATGGTTTAAGTTACAAAATTCTCCATCATTGACATATATATATTCTTTTATTTTATTTTATTTTTATTTTTATTCTTTTTCACTTTATTGAGTCGGTTAAACAATGAAAGAAAAGTGATTAATGCATACTTATTCCTGGAGGATTGACATTTGTTTAAACCCTATACTATGCTTAATGATGAGTACGCTTACTCATATATGTAATTTGGGGTTAACGTTTTAATTTAAACTTAATTGGGAATGTACTTATTTTTATACCCAAATTTAGATATATCAAGTTTTTGGCGCTGTTGCCGAGGTACAATATCATAAAAACTTGAATTTTATTGATTTAACCGTGTAAATATGTAAATATGTAAAGTATGTACAATTGTTCTTTTTGCAAAAAGGTGCCATCTTTTGTCTCTTTTGTATTTTTTGTATCTTTGTAATCTAACTCTGACTAATTTGTTCTTTTAATTTTGTTTAAATTGTGCATTCCATTAACTATCTTTTATGTTTAGGTGGAATGGCGAATTGAAACCAAAAGAGGTTTAATGAGGGGCAATACCCCCATTACTCTTCCGAGATAACACTCAAAACACTAGAATCAGCAGAGCTAGAAACAGTGATTGGAAAATTTGCTGTCCAGGTCACAAAACGCTTCCAAGAAATGGATTCCACATTTGAGAAGTTTGAGGAGATGATCTGCAACATGGAATGCCAAATCTAGTTTTTGACTGACATGGTGTTAAAGTCTCAAGAACTGATACCAATAGACAAAGAGGAAACAACTGCTGTCACATTACGGAGTGGAAAGGAGTTGCCAGACAGTGCAAACTGCAACTAGCTGGAGGAAGAGAACTAACGCTGGCTGTCCTCTACCTCCGAGAACAAGCAGCCCAGCATAGAACCGACACCGGCCAAAACATTGAAACCGGTGCCGGCTACACCCTACCTATCTCCCGAAAATCCTATTAGAAATTCTACTTTTCAGCCTAAAGTTTCGTATCCTACCTGTATACACAAAGCCTGAAAAGATACCTAATTTGACAAATTCTTTGAGATATTTAAACAGCTGCACATAAACATCCCACTCAGTGAAGCCTTAATCCACATGCCCAAATACGCTAAATTTCTCAAAATCATGCACGTAAGCAAAAAGCGATTGAAAGAATTATCCACAGTGGTATTAAATGAAAAATGTTCAACCATATTGTGGGATAAATAGAATTTGCTACATAAAGAGAATGATCTAGGGAGTTTCTCTATCTCATGTTTAATTGGTACTCTTAATTTCTGTAATGCATTAGCTGACCTAGGTGCTAGCATTAATTTATTGCCATATAAAATATTTAAAAAGCTAGGCCTAGGAGAACCCCAACACTAGGATGAGTATTCAACTCGCAGATAGATCTATCAAATATCCTAAGGGTATAATAGAAGATTTGCTGGTGAAAGTTGACAAATTCATATTTCTAGTGGATTTTGTTATTCTTGACATGGATGAAGATTTCAAGGTCCCTTTAATCTTAGGTAGACCCTTCCTAGATACAACAAAAGCATTAATTGATGTTCATAGGGGGAGGTTGACACTTAGGGTTGGGGATGAGGAAGTAGTCATTCAAATCTACAAAAGCATGCAACATCCTTTATCTTTTGATTATTCTTGTTTAAGAGTTGATATTCTTGATGAACCTACTTTGGAGTTTATGCAGGAATCATTTGAAGAGGAGTTGGTGGAAACGTTAGTAGCATATTTGGAGGACTCTGATGATGAGGATGGGATGAAGAGTTTTGAAATTGAGCAAAGCAGTTTGGAGAGAATGAAATCATCTATAGAGGATCCCCCAGAAGTGAAACTAAAAGACCTACCCGAGCACTTGGAATATGTGTTCAAGGCTGAAGGACATAAATTGCCTGTGATCATTGCCAAAGATCTCACTAAAGAACAAAAAACCAAATTGGTAAGTGTGTTGGGAAATATAAATGAGTAATAGCATGGAAGATCACCGATATAAAGGGAATTAGTCCATCCTTTTGTACTCATAAGATTTTGATAGAAGAAGGTGCAAAGGCTATAGTGCAACCCCAACGTAGGTTGAACCCACATATGAGTGAAGTGGTAAAAGATGAGGTGATTAAGCTTCTAGATTCAGGCATCATTTACCCTATTTCTGATAGTATTTGGGTGAGTCCTACTCAAGTAGTACCAAAGAATGGAGGAATGACGGTAAGTCCCAATGATAAAAATGAGCTAGTCCCCATCAGATTGGTCACGGGTTGGAGGTTTTGTATTGATTATAGGATGCTAAAAAAAACCACTAGGAAAGACCAATTCCCTCTCCCTTTTATTGACCAAATGTTGGAAAGGTTAGCCGGACATGAATATTATTGTTTCTTAGATGAATTTTCTGGCTACCTACAAATCCCCATAACTCCTGAGGACTAAGAAAAAACCACTTTCACATGTCCATATGGTACTTTTGCATATTGTCGAATGCCGTTTGGTCTTTGCAATGGTCCCGAAACATTCCAAAGGTGCATGACAACAATATTTGAAGGACTCGTGGGGGACATCATGGAGGTATTTATGGATGATTTCTTAGTTTTTGGTGATTCATTTGACTTGTGGTTATCTAAACTTGAAAAAGTACTAGCAAGATGTAAAGAGACTAACCTCATGCTTAATTGGAAAAAATGCCACTTTATGGTGCAAGAAGGTATTATGTTGGGGCATAAAATTTCAAGGAATGGTATAGAAGTAGATAGAGCCAAAATTGAAGCAATTGAGAGGCTACCTCCTCCTACGTCTGTGAAAACTATAAGGAGCTTTCTTGGTCATGCAAGTTTTTACATGAGGTTCATCTTAGATTTCTCAAAAATTTCCAAACCTCTTACCTCTTTACTTGAAAAGGAAGCTATGTTTAATTTTGATGAAAACTGCCTCAATGCTTTCGCCTTACTTAAGGAGAAATTGATCAATTCACCCACTTTGATTGCACATGATTGGTCTCTTTCATTTGAACTAATGTATGATGCAAGTGATTTTGCAGGTGGTGCAGTACTTGAACAAAGGAGGAATAAGCACTTCCAATCCATATACTATGCAAGCAAGACTTTAACGGATGCGCAAAAAAACTATATAACAACGGAGAAAGAATTGCTTGCCATAGTGTTTACTTTCGATAAATTTCGTTCTTATCTTATTTTATCCAAAATCATTATTTATACGGACCATTCTGCCCTGAAGTACCTACTAACCAAACATGATTCCAAACCAAGATTGATAAGATGGGTATTATTATTGCAGGAATTTGATTTGAAAATTAGAGATAATAAATGTGCAAAAAACTTGGATGCGGATTACTTGTCAAGACTGGATAATCCCAATTTGGAATCATTAGGAGAGGAGGACATCAATGACACTTTTCCGGATGAACAACTCTTGCTCATAGAAGGTGAGATTCCAAACACCCCTTAGTTCGCAAACTTTGCCAATTACTTGGTTGCAGGAATTTGTACGTTTGAAAAAAAACAAAGGAGCATGCTTCTGGAAACGAAAAAAAAACAGAGAAAAAAAAAACGAAGAACAATAGCAGCATGGAGGCGTTTAAACCATACCTCTGTGTACTTTAAACATTTTAGGCTGTGGAATGATGGATTGAACCATAGGGACAGCTCTTTCTACCCCGCTCGATGAAGCTTCCGGTTGAAATCCTACTAACCTCCTACTTTGCCTTGTTTGCATGAACGCCAAGCTTTCTGGATTTTGGAATATTCCACTGCCTCAATCCTTGTTGGTGAAACAAAGGCGAGGAGGAGAAGTCTCAACGTTCTTGATTATCTTGCTATTGATTAGCAACATTAAGAACAAGAGAAAGAGAGGTCACGAGAGAGAGAGAGAGAGAGAGAGAGAGAGAGAGAGCTTCACGAGAGAGAGAGAGAGCAAAGCTTGGGAAAAAATAGGTTTTTTTTCCACCAAGAGAGGCGTGAGTTCTTAAACAAAAAATTAGGTCTCTGATATCTGATAACAAAATCCTCCGAGATATGATATTTCAAACATCTGGATGTTATCAACAGAGTAAATTTGGCTTAACCCTAAACTCTTCTGAACCGTATTTGGAAAAAATCATATGGTTCAGGCTATTGGGCCAAAATAATATTTTTTATTTTTTTGGACCCAAAAAGCCTAAAATAATAAATATTAATTATTTATTTCCTGGACTCGTAGAAATAACCCAATAAATAATTAATGAGCCCAAATGAACAAAAAATAATTAAACTTTAATTATTTATTTCTTAGACTTATATGAATAACCCAATAAATAATTAAGCATTAATTATTTCCCTCTAATTTAAACCCAGGTTAAATTTCTAATTATTCAAATTGGACCCTAGCCCTGAATAATTAATTAACCAATTAAACCAGATAATAAATTTCTCTCAATTTATTTTTATTCCAGTCTAATAATAAATTAGAATTTCTGAATAAAATAAAATCATTTTTAACTGAGACCAATTCCTCAACCCAAAATTAATTAGAACTTACGGGCTATTTCGAGGACCAAAAAAACACATCGCATTGGCTACTAAAATGACCAAAATATTCCTACTATATAAATAGCTGTATTTTATATTTTAAATATTTTCTAATATCACCATAAGGAAATATTGACCCCAAGAACAATGTTGCGTTAGCAAAGTCTCCGACCTATAGGTGAAATGACTACAATACCCCTCTACATATCGCTGTGCATTTAGAGAAGAAGAAGTGTACTAACACCCCTCTAAATGACATATACCATCCTTAGCTTCTAGTCCAATGATCCACGACTTCCTAGAGTGTTTTCGCTTTTCAAGGGAGTTACCCTAAAGTAAACATCCAAGTCATGTTTCCCAGGGCCCTAGACATTTTAGATCATTCAGACAACCACAAATGGCGATATTATGTAGAAACTATCTTGTACAAGTCTGTCGTAACTAACTAATTATATATACTCAATATGCAAGTATATTGGTTCTATGATAGAACCTCAACTATAGCATATCAAAGTATATGCTTCCAGCTTCGTTAGACCACCAACTCATATTCAAGTCGTAGAGTACTAGTCCACGTTGTAGCAGTAGTAGTCTAGGTTTCTACCATATAGTACTTTTAGAAACCACTACTACAGGTTATGTTCTACGTATTCGAAATACACTTATGTTATGAAGTGAGTGGATTACTCACTAGCTAAAGGTAAGCCATTCTGCATTTGGAATCCATAACATAATAACCTAAACATGATAAAATTCACATTCTCATCAATTTGTTAAGAACAAATATTTATGTACTAAACAACCCGTAATCCATACCTTACTGTGAAAAATCACCATTCACATGGATCATTTATTTAAACACAATAGGTCTTTTCCAAACGAAATTGTGCACAAACAAAAAGTAAATTCACAAACGATTTCTGAAAATAAATTCTTTTATTAAAATATTCGATATTTACATAAAAAACCTAGTCTAAGAGGGCATACTTTCCAACAGAATTATTCCAAAAGCTCTCACAAAGCAACAAAAGAAGAAATTCCTCTCCGAAGTAGGGTATTACTTTTGGGAAGACTCTTATTTGTTTAAGTGTTGTGCGGACCAAATCATTTGAATATGTGTGGACTCTAAAGAAAGAGAGGATATTCTTAGACATTGTCATGACGAACTTGCTGGAGGCTACTACCAAGCTAACAACACTGCACGAAAGGTATTTGAGTCAGGATTTTATTGGCCCACATTGTTCAAAGATGCCCACAAGTTTGTTCAAAGTTATGATAAGTGTCAACGCACAGGTAACATTTCTAAATCTAATGAGATGCCATTACAATTTTTTCAAACTTGTGAAATATTTGATTGTTGGGGGATAGACTTCATGGGACCTTTTCCTAGTTGATAAGGGCTAAATTAGTTATATTTTTCCTAGTTATTTAAGGCAATTTTGTGATATATTATGTGAAATAACTAGTCAGATTCCTTTATATTTGATATTTCCCTTATAAAAATACTTTTCTGAAATTTTATGCAAAAATAAGGGAAAATTAAAGCTAATTGTTGGATTTTTCAGAACAGAACCGGCATTAGCCTAGGAAGGGGAACCAGCGCCGGTTAGCCACTAGAAAAGCATAGAAATTGAGGGGAACAGAGGAATTGGAATTGAAAACAAGAAGAGAAAACTTCAATTGGAGCAAAAGAACAAAAGCTACTGGAAAAGAAAAGGGAATTTGGTCTTCAATTTGATGGCTCAACGAGCCAATGCAACAAAGCCGAGAGCAAAGCAAAGCAAGATTCAATTCCGATAGGACCTAGGTAATGCAAAGAAGAAGTCAACAATGTTAGGTTGTCGGCTCAATTAAAGCCGCTGCAACAACAAAGCACAAACAGAAAAGCAGCTTCGGTCTTCAGCCGAAGTAGATGGAAATCGGCTCAGCAAGCCGATGCAACAAAGACAAAGATTCGGCTAGACAGAATTCCGCACGGCTCCAATTGAAGTCAATTGAAGCAGATTCCACAATTCCAATTCAGACATCAAACTTTCCAGCACAAGAAGACAAAAGACCGAATTGAAAGTCCAAATTGAATTAAATTGATCAAAAGTCAACAGCGGTGGATTCCATTAATTTTTCTTAGTTTTTTATTTTAACAATTACTAATCCTTTTTTGTTTTGGATATTTTTTAGTAATTACTTCTTCTTTATTTAGGACTCTTTTAGGAACTTTGTAAGCCTATAAATAAAGCCCAATTTACCCTAGAAAAGGGAGTGCACAGTGTAGAGACTTAGATTTATTTTAGAATGCGTCACCAATATTTTCTCGAGATGAATAATTCAAGGAGGGTTATGCAAGAAGGTTTTCAAAGGAAGAAGAACGAGGTTTGTCTATGAGTGCTTTTTTTTACTTTGTTTTCTTTTTCTTGACAATGATATGCTAATTGTTTTATTGTAATTCAACGTTGTTTAGGTATTCATGATTTCTAGAGTTGTCTGATGTTTTGATTGACTGGTTATTAATCTTGGTATTCAATTACTTGTACTTATTACGAGATTAGTTGTTTGGTTCTTTCCATTTACTTGCTGGACCAAAGGGGGTTGATGATAGTTTCAATTTATTAATTTCATATTCTGTTGGTTATTGACTTGCTGGACCAAAGAGGGTTGATTGCTTAGAACTAGTAATTGAAGGTTAATTGATGTCTTCCGAGACCAAGGGTTCATTGATTAATTTCATATTTTAAATTTTTCGAGACCAAGGAAATTTAACTAAGGATTGTGTTTAATGCGTCTTTTGGATGAATTAGTTGAGATGGACCAGGTGATTCTAATTCATCTAGAAGATAGTGATTTCATGGATTGACCATCGAAGTGAGTCTACTTTCATCCTTCATGATGCCAAGAGAATAATTAGTTATGATAAATGTTTGGTACTTTAAGATCATGTTTATCCAAACAATGGTTTGAATTGCATACTTCTCCATCCTTGACATGTATATATCTTTATTTTCTTTTATTTATTTTTCATTTTATTGAGTCAGTTAAGCAATGAAAGAAAGGTGATTAATGTCTGCTTGTTCCTTGAGGATCGACACTCGTTTGAATTCTATGCTCGGTTAATGATAAGTACGCTTGCTCATATGTGTGATTTGGGGTAAACGTTTTAATGTAAACTTGATTGGGAATGTGCTTAGTTTTTGTATGATTTTTATACCTAAGTCCGAACACATCACTAGTTCTTTGGGTAATAAATACATTTTAGTCGCTGTGGATTATGTTTCTAAATGGGTAGAGGCACAAGCTTTACCAACTAATGATGTAAGGGTTGTGGTAAAATTTTTGAAAAAACTTTTCACTCGTTTTGGTGTGCCTAAGGTGCTCATTAGTGATAGGGGAACTCATTTTTGTAATATTCAAATGGAAAAAGTTCTCAAACATTTGGGAGTAAACCATAGGTTTGCCACCCCCTATCACTCCCAAATAAGTGGACAGGTTGAAGTGGTTAATAGGAAAATCAAAAGAATCTTAGAAAAAACTGTTAACCATACTAGGA
This sequence comes from Voacanga thouarsii, assembly GCA_026120185.1. Classification (NCBI taxonomy): domain Eukaryota; kingdom Viridiplantae; phylum Streptophyta; class Magnoliopsida; order Gentianales; family Apocynaceae; genus Voacanga; species Voacanga thouarsii. The sequence continues at coordinate 2,115,894 of JANUWF010001479.1, read as the reverse complement.
AGGTTGGAGTCTAAAATTAGATGACACTCTTTAGGCATATAGGACAGTTTTTAAGACCTCAATTGGCACAACTCCTTTTCGGTTAGTTTATGAAAAATCATGTCATTTACCTGTTGAGGTTCAGTATAAAGCTTATTGGGCTATTAAACTCGTTAACCTTGATCTTGAGTCAGTTGGAAAGTCAAGGTTGTTCCAACTCACAGCCTTGGAGGAGTTGGGCGAGGATGCTTATGATACTTCAATGCGATATAAAGAAAAGGACAAACAATGGCACGATAAGCATATCACTCAACAACACGAATTTAAGAAAGGCGATCAAGTGTCGCTATTCAATTCTCGCTTAAGAATTTTTTTAGGTAAGTTGAAATCAAGGTGGTGGGGACCTTACATGGTAAGTAAAATATTCCCCTTTGGCACCCTAGAAATTACTCATCCCACTAGGGGCACTTTCAAAGTAAATGGCAATCGCGTGAAGCGCTATGTTGGTGAAGGTCTTAACAAAACCGAGTAGGTGGAGGTGCTCTTCGACACTACAAAATAAAACCTCTTGGGTTATCTTGCCTTCTTTCTTTTGTGCTACACTCTGTTATTTTTTTTTTCTCTTTCTTTTCTAGTTTTTATGCTTTAGTGTGTTTCTTTTGTAATTTTTTAGGTACTTCGACAATGCCTCTTTTTCCAGGAACTCGACTCTTTTGTAGAAGAATGCCTACTGTAATGGAAGTATTTTCTTTCTTATCTTTTTCGTTTTTATTTTTGGTCCCATGGCGATATTTTCTTTTTCTATTTGTTTGGCCATTGAGGACAATGTCCAATTTACGTGTGAGGGAGTGGTTAGATTGAGAATTCTTCTATACTTCATCCTTTTGAAATATCCTTGTGAGCAAAATTTTCAAAGCAATTTTTCAGATTTTTGTTTAACTTTCAAGATGTATTTTAAATGCATGTCTTTGTGATAGATCATAGAGTATATGTTCTATATCATTTGTGACTTATGCATAACTTTTTGCACGCACTTGGACTAAGTAGTTCTTGATCAAATGCTTTACAATGTGCTTCAACTTGTTTTTCTACTAAAATTCATTGAGCATTCTATAACTTACTTGAATACCTCCCGAGACGAAATAAGAAAGATATTCGTGATTTAACTTAGGGATGACGGAAATAGGCCTTCTTTGGATAGGTTGAGCTTTTCAAGTCTACCTATTTTATATTATCCTTAGTGCCTATTTTGAGCCTAAATTGTCAATTTCTTTCTTAAAACTCATTATCATACTTTGTCCATTACTTCTTTCTGAGAGTTTGATACTTCTTCCAAATCTTTGATTGCTCAAGATGGATAAAAGTACAAGTAGGGAGTTGTGAGGGAGAAAGCATGTGTAAATGTCATGACTTGTTACTTTCAATCATGTAGCATTGTTGAATGGAGTTGAGAAAAGAAAGGAAAGAAAAAAGAAAAGAAAGATTGAGAAAACCAAAAAGCTACTAGAAAATGTTTAAAAAGCTGAGAAACAAACAAAAGCAACATTGGAAAAGAGGAAGGAAAGAAAAGTTGACAAGAGAGAAAAAGAAAAGAAGAACACAAGAAGAAGGTTGATTGAGCTGGAACAAGATAATTTTTCTGTTTCATTATGGGGGTATTTTTGAAAAAAAAAAAAAAAACTTGAGTTCACATCAAGTCATTAGCACCATTGCTGATTTTTTTTTTTTTTATTCTTGTGCAAAATGAATGAGGAGTTAAGAATTATTGAGAAAAAAGAATGCAAGATTTGCTTGAACTATACTATAATTGCCATACAAGGTTATGGGTTTTGATTGATTTTGGAATAGGAGAGCAAGAAAAGTTTAGAATCTATTGGTACATTTTGTTTATCCTTTTCTTGCAAACTCTTATCTTCTTTGATATTTGATTTTTTTATATCATTCGTTTGAAAGCTACATTACAAACCCTTTAGCCTTACATTACAAGCTTAAAAGTCCTACTTGACCTAAATAGAATCATGATATGTCTCAAATTAGTGGAGAGAATGTATGAAAAGTAAGCCAATGGAATGTATATTTCTTTTGAACTAAATTCTTTCCAATGATTTGAGAATATTGCTAAGTATTGAGATGGTTCTACTAATCACTAGTCACTTACACAAGTCTTGTATTTGTTTTGAAAGGTATAGTAGCATATGTTTTGTTGTCTTTAATGAAGAAAGCATTGGAAATATTATTTTGATAGTAATTGAATGAATTTTTTTTTTTTTTTTGAAACCTTGTGTTTTTCTTACTTGTCTTTGATATTTTGCTTGAGAACAAGTAAAGAGCTAAGCATGAGGGAATATGATTGTGCAGGTGATGGCAGAAACAGAGCATGCATACGGTGGACATAAATGGAGACAAAAACATTAAACACAGAGCATGTAAGCATGGTGGCGGCTAAATAACATACCTCTTGGAGCCTTAAAACGTGAAGATCGTGAAAGAATGACTTGAAGCTCAAAATCATAGCCTCCTTTCTTCTCCATGCAGTGAAGCCTCCTGTGTCAACTTCTTCACCTCCGGTGCAATGCTAAGGCTTTTGGTTCACGGAATATTCCACAGCCTAATTTGTTTGTCGGTGAATTCAACAGTGAAGAAGAGTTGTCTCTAATCTCCTTGGTTCTCTCGCTATTGATTAGCAAAGAACCAAGAACAAGAGGAAGCAAAACTCACGAGTGAGAGAGAGCTGAGTGAGGGAAGAGAGGCATAAGGAAGAGCTTAGTCAGGGGGAGATTAGGGTTATTTTTCCACTAGAGACTTGTTTATCGTTAGCCAAAACTAGGTCTCAAAATATCTGATAAACATATCCTCGGGATATCATATTTCAAACACCCGGATGTTATCCTGAGAATAAGTTCGGCTTAACCCTAAACTCATCTGAACCATATATGAAAAAAACCCTACGGTCCAAGCTATTGGGCCGAAATAATATTTATTATTTTTCTTGGACCCAAAAGGCCCAAAATAATAAACATTAATTATTTATTTTCTGGACTTATATAAATAACCCAATAAATAATTAATGAGCCCAAATGAACCAAAATAATTAATATTTAATTATTTATATCTTGAGCTTATATAAATAACCCAATAAATAATTAAGCATTAATTATTTCCCTTTGGTTTAAACCCAGGTTAATTTCCTAATTATTCAAACTGGACCTAGGCCCTGAATAATTAATAAACCAAATAAACCAGAAAATTAATTTCTCTCAACTCCTATTTTTATTTTATTTATTTATTTATTTTATTACAGTCTAATAATAAATTAGACGTCCTGAATAAAATAAAATAAAATAAAATAAAATAAAATCCTCTTGAATCGAGACCAATTCCTCAACCCAAAATTAGTTAGGACTTACGGGCTATTCCGAGGACCAAAAAGACACATCGCCTTGGCTGCTAAAATGACCAAAATATCCCTGCTATATAAATAGCTATATTTTGCATTTTAAATATTTTCTAATATCACCATAAGGAAATATTGACCCCAAGGACAATGCTGCATTAGCAAAGTCTCCGACCTACGGTGAAATGACTAAAATACCCCTCTACACATCGCCGTACATTTAGAAAGGAAGAAGTGTACTAACACCCCTCTAAATGACATCTACCATCCTTAGGCTTCTAATCCAATGATCCACGACTTCCTAGAGTGTTTCCGCTTTCCAAGGGAGCTACCCTAAAGCAAACATCCAAGTCATGTTTCCCAGAGCCCTGGATATTTAGATCATTCGAACAACCACAAGAGGCGATTTAGTGTAGAAATTATCTTGTACAAGTCTATCTTAACTAACTAGTCACACATACCCGACATGCAAGTATATTGGCCCTACGATAGAACCTCAACTATAGCAAATCAAAGTATATGCTTCCAGTTTCGCCAGACCACCAACTCATACTCAAGTCGTAGAGTACTAGTTCACGCTGTAACGGTAGTAGTCTAGGTTTATACCATATAGTACTTTTTAGAAACCACTACTACAGGTCATGTCCTACGTATTCGAAATACGCCTATGTCATGAAGTGAGTGGACTACTCACTGGTTAAAGGTAAGCCATTCCCCATTTGGAATTTATAACATAATAACCTAAACATGATGAGATTCTCATTCTCATCAATAGGTTAAGAACAAATGTTTATGTGTTAAATAACCCGTAATCCATACCTTACTGCGAAAGAACACCATTCACATGGATCACTTATTTAAATACAATGGGTCTGTTCCAAATGAAATTGTGCACAAACAAAAAGTAAATTCACAACTAATTTCTGAAAATAAATTCTTTTATTAAAATATTCGATTTTACATCAAAAACCTAGTCTAAGAGGACATACAATCCAACAATCTCCCACTTGCACTCTAAGACTAGGTAAGTCCATAGGTGCCCACCCTAATGGCGTCTAAGTATCTCATGAAGACCCTCTCAGCCAAAGGCTTGGTGAATAGATCAGCAAGATTGTTCTCGGAGGCAATCTGTTCCACCACGACTTCCTGTCTCTGGAAATCCCGGTCCATGTGGTACTACCTCACTATATGTTTCCCCTTCTTGTGGTTTTGAGGTTCCTTAGATTGCGATACTGCTCCAGTGTTGTCGCAATACATCACAATCGGCATGTCCATATGTGGTACGACTCTAAGTTCTGAAAGGAACTTCCGGAGCCAAACTGCTTCCTTGGATGCCTCTGAAGCTGGCACATACTCAGCTTCCATGGTTGAGTCAGCAATATAAGACTGCTTAATACTCCTCCATAAAATTGCTCCTCCATAAAATTGCTCCTCCAGACAAGGTGAAGACATATCCACTAGTGGATTTTCTCTCATCCTTATCTGCCTGGAAGTCTGAGTCTGTGTATCTTGGAGGAACCAAATCATTAGCCTTGTAAACCAGCATATAATCTCTCGTTCCCTTGAGGTACTTGAGGATATGCTTTACAGCTTGCCAATGAACCTCCCCTGAGTTTGACTGATATCTGCTAATTAAGCCCACGACAAAGCAGATATCTGGCATAGTACACAGCATGGCGTACATGAGACTTCCCACAACCGAAGCGTAGGAAATCCTACTCATTCTGTCATTTTCTTCTTGAGACTTAGGACAGTCCTTCGAAGAAAATGACAACCCATGTCTGTAAGGGATTAGAGTTCCCTTGCATGAGTCCATGCTGTGCTTGGCCAGCATCTTGTCAATGTATGTTGTTTGGGATAACCCTAACATTCTCTACTTCCTATTTCTAAGAAGCCTAATCCCGAGAATGTAGCTGGCTTATCCCAAGTCCTTCATACTGAATTGACTAGACAGCCAAACCTTTGTAGACGACAATGTCCCTACATCATTTTCAATAAGTAGAATATCATCCACATACAGGATAAGAAAAACCACATTAATGCCTTCAAGTTTCCTATACACGTATGGTTCATCTTTGTTTTGAATAAAACCATAAGACTTTACAGTCTCATCAAAACGAATGTTTCATGTTCTCGATACTTGCTTAAGTCCATAAATGGACTTCTTAAGCTTGCAAACCATATGTTCCTAGCCTTCAGCAATGAAGCTTTCCGGTTGGGACATATAGATGTCTTCGCTAAGATGGCCATTTAAGAATGTCGTCTTGACATCCATTTGCCATATCTCGTAGTAATAGTGACATGCGATGGCAAGGAGGATGCGAATGGATTTAAGCATGGCTATCGGGGAAAAGGTTTCCTCATAGTCGATTCCCTCTTTCTGAGTATACCCTTTCGCCACAAGCCTAGCTTTGAAGGTTTTCACCTTTCCATCCGCTCCCCTCTTTCTCTTGTACACCCACTTGCACCCAATGGGTTTTATCCCTTTAGGTGAAGCTACAAGATCCCAAACCTGATTGAGGTACATAGACTCAATCTCGGCTTTCATTGTTTCATGCCACAGATTTGCATCGGCATCAGCAGTAGCCTCCTCGTATCTAGTGGGGTATTGTTCCTGATGGTCGGAGACTAGCTCAAAGGCTTCTCCAGTCCATCTATTCGGAACCCTAGACACTCTCCCACTACGACGAGGCTCCACTTGCACAGGCTCTTGAGGCTGTGCCTCTTCTTGTTCCATAATCGGGTCAAAAAAAATTGATTTTGTAGATAACTTTTCCTCAAGTTCCAACCTTGTTGAACCTTTAGTGGAAGTACTTAGTATCTAGCATTGGTGCTGACTAGTACTTTCTGCTCCTTAGGATGATAAAAATAACCTCCTTTTGTCCCTTTTGGATAGCCAACAAAATAGTATAATTCTGATCTTGGTTCCAATTTATCTCCCTTGATCAGTACATAAGCTGGACAACCCCAAATCCTGAGATGATTCAGACTTGGCTTACGCCCAGTCCACATCTCATAGGGAGTCCTTGGTACTGACTTGGAAGGCACCAAGTTCAGAATATATGCCGTTGTCTCCAAGGCATATCCCCAAAAGGACACTGGAAGAGTAGCATGAGACACTCATGCTTCTGACCATTTCCATCAATGTCCTGTTCCTTCTCTCAGCTACTCCGTTCTGCTGGGATGTCCACGGCGCAGAGAGTTGGAATACTATCCCATGATGTACCATGTAATCCTTGAATTCACCTAGGAGGTACTCTCCACCACGATCCAATCGTAAGGTTTTGATTAATTTACTTGTCCGACGCTCCACTTCAGCCTTAAACTCTTTGAACTTGTCAAAAGAGTCACACTTGTGTCTCATCAGGTAAATGTAACCATACCTCATACAATCATCCGTGAAAGTGATGAAGTACTCAAAACCTCCTCTAGCTGGTGTAGACAATGGACCACACACATCAGTGTGAACAAAACTCAACACCTCATTGGCTCTATCCACCTTTGGTGTAAAAGACCTTTTGGTCATTTTTCCCATCAGGCAGGATTCACACTGAGGCCAACTTTTCAATTTTAATAAGCCCAAAGGCCCATCATGGATTAGCCTCTGAATCCTGATTGAGTTAATATGACCTAACCTTAGATGCCAAAGGTATGAATCATTGACATTGGTATTTTTCTTCTTAGTTAAATGTTCAGTTTGAGCGTTAATTAATTGATTGGTAATAGGGTTTAAATAAAATAGATTTCCATACATGTGCCCAGTACATAATATTTCTCCATCTCTACTGATAGAAATACTAGAATGGAAAGATACAGAATATCATTGATTTATAAGTTTTGCAACTAAAATCAAATTCTAACGTAAACCAGGTACATATAAAATCTCTATTAAAACCACTTTCTTATTACAATCAAAACAAGATCCAACTCTCCCACTGCAAGGGCCTAAACTTGTGCTCCAAATCCCACGCATAATCCATGTTCGCCCTTCTTGAGTCAACTTATCTTTCTAAACCCCTGCAAGGAGTTACAGATATGATCAGTGGCTCCTGAATCAAAAATCCAAGTGGAAGTTGATCCTACCATTGATATGGACTCTAGATGGAAAACATTACCTGTGGGGTTTTTCTTGGTTTGAAGATCTGGACACTCCTTTTTCCAGTGTCTCTTCTTCCCACATTTGAAGCACTTTCCCTTTGGTTTGTCATTGGGCTGGGTCTTGGGCTATGCTGCTGCATTCCCCTTCTTCCTCTTGAACTTTCTAGGTTTAGGCCCAGTTCTTGAGGAAGAAGCCTTAGCAATCATGGCCTTTGACTGCGGTTTCATGACCTTCTCCACCATTTGGAGCTCCTTCATCAGTTCAGTTAAACTCATGTTCAATTTGTTCATGTTATAGTTCAACTTGAATTGAGTGAAGGAGCCCAGTAGAGATTCGAGAACCATGTCCACTTGGCTCTCGGGGTCAATGACAGCCCCTAAGATTTTCGCCTCCTCGAAAGCAGCAATCATCTTGAGCATATGCTCTCGGGCTGATGCTCCCTCAGCCATCTTAGTGTTTATAATAGTTCGAAAAGCCTCCTGCCTTACGGGCCGGCTCTTGTCTGCGAACATAGTTGCCAATGATTAACTAATGTCATATGCAGAAGCCATGTGCTCATGTTTTGACTGGAGCACATTAGACATAGAGGCTAACATATAGTAACGTGCCATTTCGTCAGCTTTCTTCCACGCCTTCTCAGCCTCTCGCTCTTCAGCGGTGGAACCTTCCCCGATAACAGGGCAGGTCTCGTAAAGGACATACTTATACTCTACGACTGTGAGTATTATGTTCAGATTCCTCTTCCAGTCCACATAATTTGGTCTCGTTAACTTATTCTCACCAAGAATAATGGTCAAAGGACTAAAAGAACCTCCCACCATTTCCAAAAAATCGAATAATAAAAGAAAAGATTTAGTTTGTGAAAATAAATTTGTGCACAGAAATTAATTTGGCTCTTAGGAAAAACTGACATAGCTTCTTTGGAAGATTAACAGTTTCCTAAGCTAAGTGTAATAACCACCACAAATTAATTTCCCAATGATCTAGAGGATAACTCCATCGTGGGATGTCCATTTCCTCTCATTTCCTATGGACATACCTCGCACTATAACCTCCAATGTGGGCTAGCCGATCATAGTACGTGCTCCGGGTTATTAATTACATCCTTCCATTAGATCTAGATCCTTGTGGTATCCCTATCCTATACGGGTTCACTCCCAAGGTGACGCAAGGGGACCCACGATCTCTAATGAGGACCATGATGGAAGCCGTGGGGCCGTTGAAACCCCTCCCCCACTTAGTTTTTTAAAATAAAGGTTTTCTGAAAAAATATCCTTTTGAAATTTTCATTAAGTTTTTCTTTAACTCAAAAATAAAATATCCAAATCCATTAAAATCTCTATGTCAAGGTTTATATCATTTGAGAGATTTTTTCATGGACTAATTTTATTTAAGTTAAAACTCAATGATTTCAAAAAATTTCCAATTAAAACTTTCTAGAGACTTTAGTCTCAAGTTTATTTGACAAAATCATTTTTTTAGTCCAAAACAAACAAAATGGCTCTCCATTTTAATTTACAAAAATATCTAAATCCAATATATTTTCTATGTCAAGGATTAAATCTTTTGAGAAAATATTCAAAGATTAATTTTTGTGCAAATTAAAATAACCATTTAATTTTTAAAGAAAAATATTTTTCTTGTAAAAAATGTTCCCAAAGACTTTGGTCTTTGAGAAAAAGCACACTTAGGTACAAAAAAAAAATAGCATGCTCAAAACAGTAAATGTTTTCATGTTTTTCTATTTTTTAAACCTAAGTGCCCAAATAATAGAATTAAACACATTAATTAATTAATTATCTTGTTTAATCCTAAAATCTCTTACTAATATTTTTCATGCAAATATATTCCAAGAATATAAATATTACAAAAATATTAACTTCGCATGGAATGGGACCCCAAAACAGAAAAAAATAAAAAAAATTGCAAAAAATAGATGGCGGTCCACGTGCACCCGATGCACCGGATCTGCGCCCGAATGGCCTGCAGTCCACCGCTGCTCTGGTGCACCGCACGCACCAGATCACACTCCAGCAGCAACCCGTGGAGCCGACCCGTGCCCGAGACCCGCGCCCGCTTCACCTCAGCTGCCGACCCGAGCAAGATCCGCGCATGGACCCGTTTCGCCTCCTCGGTGCACGGCTGACCCGCGCGCCAATTGCAATGTCAATTGCAAATTCTGCAATTGAAAACGGCTTGGATTTCAATCAATTGGCTCGGCTCCAGCGACACGGCTTGTGACATAACAACGAAGGCGGCTCGGCTCCTCTTCGCGGCTTAGGAATAGTGCCTTCTTCTTCGTTTTTTTCTTCCTTGCGAAAACTTCACAGTCTCTTCTGCGTTTTTCTGCTACTTCTTTCTGCGGCCTCTTTGGACATTTTTACTTACAAAAAACTCATCCAAATCAAAACCACATTCGCCTATACCCTTCAAATTGGGTTTACACGATGTTCTAGCAAAACAAAAAAAAATTTACAATAGCCTATGCTTCTACTGTGAAGCTTACACATCCACCTATCCCATACCAAAATAACGAATGATCACATGTTTAAGCTCCAAATAATATTCTTCTCCATTTTTATTAACTAACATGCTCCCTAAGCCAATCAAACGCATTTCTCTGATACCAATTGCAGGTGATGGCAGAAACAAAGCATGCATACGGTGGACATAAATGGAGACAAAAACATTAAACACAGAGCATGTAAGCATGGTGGAGGCTAAATAACATACCTCTTGGAGCCTTAAAACGTGAAGATCGTGGAAGAATGACTTGAAGCTCAAAATCACAGCCTCCTTTCTTCTCCGTGCAGTGAAGCCTCCTGTGTCAACTTCTTCACCTCCGGTGCAATGCTAAGCCTTTTGGTTCACGGAATATTCCACAGCCTAATTTGTTTGTCGGTGAACACAACAGTGAAGAAGAGTTGTCTTTAATCTCCTTGGTTCTCTCGCTATTGATTAGCAAAGAACCACGAACAAGAGAAAGCAAAACTCACGAGTGAGAGAGAGCTGCGTGAGAGAAGAGAGGCGTAAGGAAGAGCTTAGTCAGGGGGAGATTAGGGTTATTTTTCCACTAGAGACTTGTTTATCGTTAGCCAAAACTAGGTCTCAAAATATCTGATAAACATATCCCCAGGATATCATATTTCAAATACCCGGATGTTATCCTGAGAATAAGTTCAGCTTAACCCTAAACTCATCTGAACCATATATGAAAAAAACCCTACGGTCCAAGCTATTGGGCCGAAATAATATTTATTATTTTTCTTGGACCCAAAAGGCCCAAAATAATAAACATTAATTATTTATTTTCTGGACTTATATAAATAACCCAATAAATAATTAATGAGCCCAAATGAACCAAAATAATTAATATTTAATTATTTATATCTTGAGCTTATATAAATAACCCAATAAATAATTAAGCATTAATTATTTCCCTTTGGTTTAAACCCAGGTTAATTTCCTAATTATTCAAATTGGACCTAGGCCCTGAATAATTAATAAACCAAATAAACCAGAAAATTAATTTCTCTCAACTCCTATTTTTATTTTATTTATTTATTTATTTTATTACAGTCTAATAATAAATTAGACATCCTGAATAAAATAAAATAAAATAAAATAAAATCCTCTTGAATCGAGACCAATTCCTCAACCCAAAATTAGTTAGGACTTACGGGCTATTCCGAGGACCAAAAAGACACATCGCCTTGGCTGCTAAAATGACCAAAATACCCCTGCTATATAAATAGCTGTATTTTGCATTTTAAATATTTTTTAATATCACCATAAGGAAATATTGACCCCAAGGACAATGCTGCATTAGCAAAGTCTCCGACCTACAGGTGAAATGACTAAAATACCCCTCTACACATCGCCGTACATTTAGAGAGGAAGAAGTGTACTAACACCCCTCTAAATGACATCTACCATCCTTAGGCTTCTAATCCAATGATCCACGACTTCCTAAAGTGTTTCCGCTTTCCAAGGGAGCTACCCTAAAGCAAACATTCAAGTCATGTTTCCCAGGGCCCTGGATATTTAGATCATTCGGACAACCATAAGAGGCGATTTAGTGTAGAAATTATCTTGTACAAGTCTATCTTAACTAACTAGTCACACATACCCGACATGCAAGTATATTGGCCCTACGATAGAACCTCAACTATAGCAAATCAAAGTATATGCTTCCAGCTTCACCAGACCACCAACTCATACTCAAGTCGTAGAGTACTAGTTCACGCTGTAGCGGTAGTAGTCTAGGTTTATACCATATAGTACTTTTTAGAAACCACTACTACAGGTCATGTCCTACGTATTCGAAATACGCTTATGTCATGAAGTGAGTGGACTACTCACTGGTTAAAGGTAAGTCATTCCCCATTTGGAATTCATAACATAATAACCTAAACATGATGAGATTCTCATTCTCATCAATAGGTTAAGAACAAATGTTTATGTGTTAAATAACCCGTGATTCATACCTTACTGCGAAAGAACACCATTCACATGGATCACTTATTTAAACACAATGGGTCTGTTCCAAACGAAATTGTGCAAAACAAAAAGTAAATTCACAACTAATTTCTGAAAATAAATTCTTTTATTAAAATATTCGATTTTACATCAGAAATCTAGTTTAAGAGGGCATACAATCCAACAGATTGGGCCTAAATTAGTCATATATTTCCTAGTTATTTGAGGCTGTTTTGTGATATATTTTGTTCAATAACTAGTCATATACCTTCATATTTGAGATTTTACCTTTGAAAATGTATTTTGTACATTATTTCAGATTTTAGGGGTAAAATAAAACAAAAATGTTGTAAAACAGAACGAGGCAACACCGGCCACATGCTGCTGTACGCATTTTAAGGCGATAAAAAAATCAATGAAACAGAGTGAAATAGGACCAAACCGGCGCCGGCTGGGAGGCTAGAGGAGGCACAGGCTACACTTTAAAAATGTTGGCGCGAAAATCAAGAAAAATCGATGAATGATTGGAGAGACAGAACATAACCGGCATTGGCTAAAAGGCCGGAGGCGGTGCCGGCTATGCCTTGATCCTGAGGCGGTGCTTCAATTTTCGTGTGCTATTTTTGATAATTTGCAGAGTTTTAGTATTTTCCTACTTCTAGTCGGCTAGAAACCTTAGAGGAACGAATTTAGGAACTTCAAAAGCCTATAAATAGAGAGAAAACACAAGGAAAATGGGAGGATTTGCATATCAAAATAGAAAATCACTCAAATTAAGGAGGAATTCTTCAATTCAAGGAGGATTGTGCAAGAGGGTCTACAAAAGAAGAAGAAAGAGGCTTGTCTATGAGTGCTTTCTTTTACTTTTGTTTTCTTTTTCTTGAACTATGATATATTAATTATTTTATTGTAATTTGACATTCTTTTAGGTATTCATAATTTTTAGAGTTACTTTGATCTTTTGATTAATTAATTGTTCTTCTTGGTATTTAATTACTTAAGCTGATTACGAGATTTATTGGTTGTTTCTTTCCATTAACTTACTAGACCAAAGGGGTTGATGGTAGTTTCAATTGATTGATTTTATATTTGTTGTCTATTAACTTGCTGAGACTAAAGGGGTTAATTGCTAAGAATTGGATAATTAAAGGTTAATTGATGTCTGCCAGACCAAGGATTCATTGGTTAATTTTATTTTTTAAGTTTGCCGAGACTACAGAAATTTAATCAAGTATTGTTTTTAATACGTCTTTTGGGTGAAATAGTTGAGACAGACCAAGTGATGTTAATTTATCTAGAAGATAGTGATTTCATGGATTGACCAAAGAAGTGAATCTATCTTAATCCTTCATTATGCCAAGAGAATAATTAGTTATGATGATGATTAGGTACTTTAAGATCATATTTGTCAAAATAATGGTTTGAGTTACATAATTCTCCATCCTTGACATGTATATATTATTTTATTTTATTTTATTTTTATTTTTATTCTTTTTTACTTTATTGAGTCGGTTAAACAGTGCAAGAAAAGTGGTTAATGTATACTTGTTCCTAGAGGATCGACACTCGTTTAAACCCTATACTATGCTTAATGATGAGTATGCTTGCTCATATGTGTAATTTGGGGTTAATGTTTTTATTTAAACTTGATTGGGAATATACTTATTTTTATATAATTTTTATACCCAAATCTAAACACATCAAGATTATAGGTTATTTATGATTTAATGGTTGAGGAGATTAGTTTTGATTTGTTTGGCATGAAGGAGATTGCGTGAATGGTGTTGATTGTGTTTGTAGGTTGAATGAGTTGATTATGTTGTATTGGTTTGAAATTGCAAGTAGATAGGGTAAAATAAGCAAAATAGTTTTTTTTTTTATTTAAAAAAGGATCAAATACTACGGCCTAAACCGTCGTATTTGTCAACATACTCAAGCATATATGACGGCCAAAACTGTCGTATTTGTTATAAACTACGACAGTTCAGACCGTCATATTGGATAACAAATAGGACGGTTCAAAGCGTCGTATTAATGTAAGCTTAATACAACGGCCTAATTTGCTAAATACGACGGCTTCAACCGTCGTTTTAATTGGACAAGTGCGACGGTTTAATATCTAATATGACAGTTCAAAAAACCGTTACGTTAAACCATCCACTTGATTAAGAATAATGATTTTAAAAACCTCGTATTTATTCATCGTATTACGCTAATGCAACTATTTTTTAGCCATCTTATAGCTAAAACAATAGAGGTATTTATGACAATCGTGTGTTATTGAGCCGTCACTTTAAGCTAATGCGACGGTACTACCATCAAATATGACGGCTTCTCGACCATCGCATTTGACCAGTATTTTAGTAGTGCCACCACTGAAGAAGCCCTCTGCTACTACTCCAATAGCTATTCCACTACCTGCTCCATGAGGTCACCAAGAGTTTGTAACATCTCATTTGAAGCTTCTGTTCCTACTAATCTAATACCTTCAGCGGACTCCATCTCCTTACGACAACAACTCATTGGGATATCCAACCAAATAGCTCTCATTGGTGCATCTATTAACACTATCCTTAGCAAGCTTGACACTCTATGTGCCACATTTCAAGATGATATTCAAGCCCTCTCTAATGCTAATTGGCATATGTTTGTTCTAAAGAAATGGAGAAGTATGGTATGGTGTTTTGCTGTTGATTTGTTGGATGGATTTGTTGATGGTTGGGTGGTGGCTGCTAAGAGTTGTAAATGTCGTTGCTCTTGCTAGTTGCTATTGTTGTTGGTTGTTTTTTTTTTTTTTAACAATACAATAAATTATGGATAATGGTATTGTAATAGTAAGTAGACATGACTATTGTTGTTATGTTTTTCAACGATTGCTCATATTCATATTATGATCATTTGAATGTATGCGTATGAGGCCAGTATCTTATGATTTTGTATCAAACAATGCCAAAGGGGGAGATTGCTATAGTTGTTGTTATTACATCTACCACAGATGCTTTTGCAAACTAGATATGTGGCGGAACCTGTGTAGAAGACTGATTCTTGGCATATGTCTAATACGGTTGGAGTTTAAAAAGACATTTTGGAAATCCATCTAGGGAATATCTCTAGTGAATCTCATGAGAACCTATACATAAATTTTAGGAGATCTTATTCCAAGATAACTAAGTCGTGACTGAAAGGAATTGAAAAAAATAAGGAAACGCATGAGGTTTAGAAATTTCCTAATCCAAGCAAACTAAGTGTTTTATAGTTTAAATATAGCTAAAGTGAAGGGTTAACAGATAGTGATTTGAGAGAAAAATTCTGAGAAGTTTTCCAATAAAGCTTCGTGTGTGGTTTGAGTGTTTGTGATAGGGGCTAAAAATACCATTATATTCCTAGTTATTTGAGGTTATTTTGAGATACTTTTATTGTAATAACTAGGCATATTCCTTCATATTTAACATTTTACTTGTAAAAAGTATTTTTGATGAATTTGTACAGATTTGTGGACCCAGCGCAAAGTCTAAAACAATGCACCAAGCGCCAGGTCTGCTCTGGAAAAGAGCAAATTAAGGACAAAACAAATTAGACCCAGCGTCATGTGGCCAGATTGGACCTGGCGCTAGGTCCAGAGGCGGTTGTGCAATAATTTAGTATTTTTCAAAGGATTTTAGTATTTTTTGAATTCTACTCAGACTAGACTTCTCAAGCAATGAATTTTGGTATCAATGAGGCTTCTAAATATAAGAAAAACATAAGAGAAAGATATGATTTGAAGGATCCAAGCTAGCTACTCAATCACCACTCAAAGAAACATTGTTCAAATGAGGTTTTCAAGAGAAAAAAAAGGACTTGTCTATGAGTTTTATCTTTTATCATTTGTTTACTCTTCTAAAATAATGATGTGCTTAATGTTTTGATTATAGTTAGATATTATTTTGAAGATTATAATTTTGAGTTAATTGAGATTTTTTTATTAATCTATTGTTATTTTTGGTGTTTGATTACTTGTTGTCATGGGTTATTGATGCGAATTTTTTTAATTGACTTGGGACAACGATCTTAGGAGTTTCATTGCATTGATTTTGTATTTGTTAAATCTTAATGGACTTGAGCGACGAAATTAATATTATAGGACTAAGTAATCGAAGATTAGTTGATTTCACTTCGAGCAAAGGGTTATTAGCTAATTTCATATTTATAAGGAATTGAGCTTAATGCATGTTTTGGTTATGTTGCTTGCTTGTCAAATCTGTTGATTTAATCAAAAGATGGTAATTCCATAGATTGGAAAAAGAAGTGAAATTTATCTAAGTAGATTTATGACTTGGAAAACGATTGAATTTTATTTTATATTTCTTCATGATGCCAAGATGATAATTGATTGTGATAAAGGCTAAGTGATTCAATATTATGTTTTCAAGATAATTGTTTAGTTACAAGAATTTGCATCATTGAGTTATATATATTTTTATCTTTATTTATTTTTCTTTTTAGTCTCTTCTTATTTTATTGGCTAAGCAATAAAGATTTAGGTAAAATAAGGTAGGAGCCTAAGTTCTCGTGAATTCGATACTTGCTATTTTCTATGCTATATAATAGGTATACTTGTCTGTATGTATGGTCTTAGTGGTTGGTATTTTAATTAAAACTTGATTGATTGTGTAATTTGTTGATAATATTTTCTATACTAAAAAATACGCATCAAGTTTTTGGCGTCGTTACTGGTGATGGGCACTATCGGAAACACTCGAGTATTATTGATTTAGCATTTGTTGTATTTGTAAATATTACTAACTTTTGTGTTTAGGTAGTTTGTGAATATTTCTAATTTGTGTATTTTTCTTTTCTTTTTTTTTCTATTATTTTAGTTTTTTTTTATTTTTTATTTTCGATTTAATCTTTGTTTTTCTTTGAATGCAAGATTCAAAATATCATCATAGACAATTATTCATGGGGACAATGTCAAAGGGGCTATAATGATGATATGCTGGCAATGTTGCAAGCTCGGATTAATGCTTTTAGTGAGACGTCACTTGAAGCTTCAATCAAATCCTTTGTTGTCAACACAAACACGTCCATTAGATGTCATGAAGAAGCATCCCAACAAATGAGCCATCAAAGAACACAACTAGCCAAGTTGATTGAGGATGCTATAAAGGCCCATACACTTGAACAAGAGAATCCCCAAGGAAATGAGATAGGATATGAGGAACAATTGCTCAATGTGCAAAGGGAGGTATTCGATTCTCCTTTATGTGCTAATAATTCTAACTTCTCTTTGTCATATGATTTATTAGGTTCCTCTCCATTCTTGGAGGACAATGGTCCAAATGATGATGTGTTGAATTTACCATGTGAAACCCCAGTCGAAACCAACCTTAGAGTAAGGGGGTTGGGATGCATATCATAATTTATTTCATGGTTAAATATATTCTCATATGAATTTTTATGTGTTATGGATTTGAGTTTTATTGTCTTGAAGTCTTGATGGTGAGTATGGTGTGAGAGGGGGCAAATGGTAATTTTTGTCTGGGGTGAAAATAGGGAGATAGCCTGTGGATTGAATAGAAAATAATTTTTCTAGTAGAAATAGCAACAAGAGTTGTTGTGGTTTAGTGGTTAGAGCTTTGGAATAGATTATTGAGGTCTAGGGTTCAAATTCCATCATAGAAGCTTTAGCTAGATTAAATTTTATTTTTGCTTAGGGAGGATTAGTTTCGGCCTTAAGAGCCTAGAATAAGGTGGTGATAATGTCCTAGAAGAGACATGTTAGGAGAATTCTCATTTCACTCTTTACTCTACTTGAAATTCTTGAAGGGAAATTCATTCTTCCTTGTTCTTTAATTTTTCTCAATGCTCAACTCATTAGTTTGATCAAGGTGTTCTAGCCTTTTTCTTTTCAGAAAATTTAGTAAAGTGCTGAGGCCTTTTAGGATCAAAATGTCTTGGTAAAAGACTTCCTATGGTCTGAAAATATGGAAGAGTTGTGAGGAATTCCATGAGGAAAATATCTCTAGTGAGCTTGCTAAAATTTCACTTCAAATTAGTTCCTTTTCCTTCATGGCATGAGCTGAAATTTTCCAGCTTGTTGTACCTTCAAATGTCGAACTCCTTAGCTCTCATTTCCTTCCAAATTCTGCCAGAAAAATGGCCTTAAGATCAGCTTAAAACATGAATTATTTCTGTCATTTTCGGACTGCACAAAAGCAGTGCAAAACCAGAAAAAAAATTCTGGGCAAATCGCTGCTTTGAGGGTCCAAAACCAAGCTGTTTTCTTCCAGATTTTGTGCAGCACCTTAGCCATGTTTTTCCTCCATGAAGAAGGCTGGAAACCAACCTTGAATACCCCTGAAACCCCCCTTCCAGCTCGCTACAAAATGGCTGGAAGTAGCAGACAAAAATCTGCCAGAAAAATCACTGTGCAGCGAAATTTCTGGGCAGAAATTTGTCCAGCTTGTTTCCTCTTCCTCTTTCAGCCGAAACACCAACCCTAATCTGTCAAAACCTTCCTTAAACCTCCATCAACAGAGCTCCATTGATCCCTTTAAACTTCTGCACGAAATTCCATCAATGGCTGTCCGAAAATCTCTCCAACAAATCCCTGCGATTTAGCTTGATTGATTTCCAAAATTTCAGCATTCTTGTTTAGCAACCTTCCATAAAATCTTACTCAATTGACCAGACCTCTTCTTCACCATTAAGCACCCTACTTTCGGCCACCATAAGCTTCCATAAACCAGCATTAATCCCACCGAAATTCTGCTCAAACAGTCAGCCATGGCAGACTGCCAAAGCTGTCCAACAATCAAGATATTCTTGGAATATTTAGTTTCCAAATTCACTTCATAAAAATATTCTTCAAAGATTGTAACAACTAACCTTTCCTTTTCCCTTATAAATCAGAGAAACAACTTCCTAAACCCTACAGAAATTCGTCCAACCCCATCTCTCACAGAAAATTCGGCAGCTGTAAATTCCTTCCCTCTCTCTCTCGATTTTCTGCAATCATCAAGAATACACACACTACACCAAGAACACCTACTTCTTCTCTACACCTAATACCCCTACAAACCATCTCAAATCCACTAAAAAACTTCCAGATTTGATCTACACATTGCTGTGAATCCATCAACACCATTATTAACATCAAACTCCTCCAAACATCTTGCTACTTCGGATCAAAACCAGAAATTTCTGTTAAGGTCAAGAACACCATCAAGGTAAACTTATTCTAGCAACTTCATCTTCTCTAACCTTGATCTCTAATGAGAACCTATGCGAATAAACATACTAATGATTTCTTTTTCTCTTTCTCTCTCTCTCTCTCCCCTCTCTTGGCCGAATGACTTTTTCTCCCATGAACATGCTTTCGCCATCTCCCATGAACAAAGTTAGACATCTAGGAGTTGAGATCTACTCTAAACTCCTTCAAAGCATTCATCAACCAAGTAAGTCCCTTCAACCTTTCTTTTAAACTATCGATTCATGTCTCTAAGATGATGATGATAGTAGGTGGATGGCGATATGATTTAAGTATATATATATATTGTTGAGATTGAAGTATGAATATATGTATGATTGTGAAGGAGATGGGATTTATGCATGGAAGGATTGTCTTGGATGATTATATGATGATTTGAGGTTGATACATGTCATAGGTAGTATTTGCGATGAAGTATGTTAGAGATTATGTCACCTTTGGTGAATAGGATTTATATTCATGTTGGACTATTGAAGCCATGATCATATTTATGCTAGTAAGGGTTAGATAATAGTTTGATAAATTGAGATCTATGCTTGTATGCATGATTTGGATGATTTGATGAATTGAAGGGTTGTATATTTTCATGTTTGTGGTTAGCCATAGAAATATGTTCATGATCTAGTTGTCCCTAAGCTAATCTTTATTTCATTAATAAAATATTTAATAAAATGATTTTTCTAGTAAAATTTTGAAAACCATGGGAAAATGTGGATTTGGTCTTTTATATAAAATAGTGATATTTTAGTCAAATAAATAATAGTTTTGCTAGAATATATATATATATATATATATATATTATTTAAAATAATAAAATCAATTAAAGCATTTTATAGAAATAATTATAATTGATAAAATATTTATTACTAAAAATTTAATTATTATCTTTTAATCAAAACCCATTAAGGATTTGCTTATTATTTTTCAAGCAAGACTCATTAAAGTTATTTTCAACAAATTTTAGCTATCAATTATTTTCTAACAACTAAATTATTAATAAATCATTATTTTACCTAATACTACCTTGGACCCTTTTTCAAATAAACCATAATTTATTTTTAGCAAGATTTAAACCTTCAACTTTTTGTACCTATTTCTCAAACTCTAGTTATTTTAGTATCAAACTAGAATTATTTTATAAACCCTTTTATTTATTATTGAGCCTTAAATCTTGGGACACTAGGGATATGACTGTAGTAAGTTGAGTTAGTTTTATTTGAGAAAGTGAGTCTTTGGCTTGAGTTTGATTGTGGTTTGGATTTACCCTATGCGGGTCAGGTCAGCTATTGGAGACCTTTGTTGTGAGCAAGGATCAGGTAAGCTCCTGCATAAAACCTGTTTGATGAAAAATAATTTTTTTTATGGCAAGCCAAATGTAGAGTGCATGGTCACTCATTTCTGTAAAGGAAATTGAGGATTATTTCCATTCTCGTTTCAGACAAATAAATTATTTGCAAATCAAGGGGTGGTTTTACTCAAAACCTAAAACTCTTTCTAAAACTAATTTTGCCCCAAACTTTGGAAAACCTTAATTGCCATTTTCAAGTGGAACTGTGTTTTGTTCATTTTCTCCCCAAGTGGGATATGTTACGTTGAGTACTCAATGGGGGTAGACTGGTAGTACTAGTTTTGAAGAGTTAGAGTGAGTCTTCTGGCAGGAGGCCACCTCCAGAAGATAAGCTCAACTTAGAGAAACGTCAGTACTACTTAGTCAGGCCGGTCTAAGCTAGCAGTTTGTTTTATTTCAGTCAAGTGACTGTATTTTTCCGGAATGGACACCCGGTTGTTGTTTGGGTATAGAGAATGAGGAGTATCTTGCCCGGTAGGCCGATCACTTACCTTTTGTCAGTCTGCACAAAGTGTCGACATTCTGACTGGTTATGGGGCCTAACGTGTGGTAACCCATAATCATTTCTTTCGAGTGGTTGATCTTATAAATTATGTACGGCTAGATAAGCCAAAACGCCACTCTTGTTTTTGAACATCATTCATTGTTTGTCAGTATTTCTTTTGTCAGTCTGCACAAAGTGTGGCATTCTAACCATTGTATGGTTATGGGGCCCAACGTGTGGTAACCCATGACCACCTTTATGAGTGGTTGATTTTATTGTGCACTTGTATGGTTTCAAAAAGAGGAAAACACCACTCTTGCTTTTGACTAATGTTTATTGCTTGCCAATATTTCTCTTTTAAAGATTTCACACTCTGCATCCACGAACTATTTCCACTAAACACCCAAAGCACACACGGACTTACAGAGATTTCTGTCTCATCACCTTTTTATTATGATTTCAGGTGGATCCTGCTGTGGGGTCGAGTAGCTAGTAATATCTACCTTGGAAGAGAATGTGTCTTTTGATTTTATGTATTGCTTTGGGGAGACGAGAATGGATAATTTTATTTATGAATTTTTTTTTTCTTTTGGGAATTCATGGATTTATTCTTGAGTTGTAATAAATCTTAAGTTGAAGTATTATTTTTATTATTTTTATTCCGCTATTTTATTTGTGTGACCTCGTTATAAAGACCCCTTGTCCTTTGGACGGAGCGACATCCCCGGCCCCGGCGGGCCTAGGTAGCGGGGTGTTACATACCATGCCTCAAGGAGTTGGGTCTTTCAATGCTACATCATATGAAATCCTTGAAGGATGGTGGCAATTTATACCCTTCACCCCATTCAAAGGAAGATAACTTAGTTTTTGTAGACCTTAATTTGAAAAGTAAGGATTTCTTGATCCCATCTTTAAAATCTATACTATTAGGTTCAAAGGAAAATTTTAATTGTGACAAATCTTTCAAAGGGATAAATAGTGCTTCTAATGCTTATACACTTTTTTCGACATCATTTACATCTTTGTGTTGGGAACTTGATTTGTATGTCTAAAAAGGTGTTACAGAGGGCGGGTCATACACTTACATTCATTGCAACTAATATTTTCCATGAACCCTCCATTTTTAATAAACCTCTCTTATTTCTACTTTCATCATGCCTACATTTTTTAATGAGCATTAATGTCTTTTACAAAGGGATGATGATAAAGCATGATGAATGGAAAGAGTTTATCTCTTTATCGTAGGTTTGATTTTTTTTAGTCGGTTTAGTGTCTTTTTCCTCCCCAATAAAGAAAATTTTTCCATCTTATGTGTGGGGGAGTGAGTTGTGTCTTTACTTGCTTTGTTAGGATTTTTACTAGTATTTTTGTTTAGTTTGTTTTCTTTTATTTAGGTATGTCTTTATTTTGTTATTATTTTCCTAGTGCTTTTATTTGGGTTTTCTTTTGTAGATTTGAATAAATACTTCTTGGACAAGCTCTTTTATTTATTTCGCGTTGTGATATTTATTGGAGTATTATTGTACTTGGAAAGTATTGCTTAACCCTATCCCTCATTTTATCATTTTTGGTCCATTTGGAGATACTTTTTTATATTAATTTTTAGCCAATAAGGACATTGTCCACTTTAAGTGTAGGGGAGTGATTTGGTGATATTCTTTGTCCAAGTTTTATCAATATTTTGGTGTTTTTTTTTTTTTGTTTTCTTGGTATTAAGCTACTTTGAAAAAATTTTGAAATTTGATTTTGAAAATTTGAAGAAATTTGACAATTTTGAAATTTAGAGCTACACTGAGTTTATTTTCCTATAATGGAGTCATGATTTTCTTTTTAATTTTGGATATGAATTTGTCATTCACTATGACTTAATTTTTACTAAAAAGTAAACTTGTGTATTAAGTTGGATTTTGCAAGTCTTGAGAATTTAAGTTAACCTGGTTATATTTGATATTTGAGGTTTGTTTTATTCTTTGAGTTTGAATATGGATGATGTGATGAAGTATGAGAAGAGTTGTTGATTAATTCTTGTATTATAGAATTAAAATTTGCTTGACTTTGAGTTCGGAATAAGGAATGTGAAAAAAAATTGAGTGAAAGGGAAAAAATATGAGTTGAAAAAAAACATAGAGTTGAAAAAAAATTGCTTTCATCTGATGAGAAAAATAAAAGAGAGACCTTTTGCTGAAAGGAGAGCCAATACGATGAGTGGAAGAGGAGAAATAAAGAAGCATCACACTCTCTTGAGATTATCCCGAAGGCAAGAAGGTAAGGAAAGAAAGAAGAAATAAAAAGAAAATTGCTGAAAAGAATGATAATGACTATAAGGGGTCAATACGATGCGTGAAGAGAAATCCATTCACTTGAGGCTATTAATTCTCAAAGTCATAGAAAAAAAAAAGAGTGGAATGTTTCTTTGTCTCACTAACTTGAGTTGTGTAAATTTGATTTTATAATACTTGAATTGGTTAAATGGCTTGACTTGTATGATTTATGTTATCTATGTTTTTGCTTGAGGAGTAGGATAATTTTCTTGTACTAGATATAAGCTTGTTTAACTTAACTTTGATGACCTTGGGATTATTTGATTTAATATATGAGTTTATCAGGTTTTGAAAGGGTTGAGTGAATGATAAGTTTATATTTAAAGTTAAAAGAAGGTTATATCTTCATTATGGATGAATTTTCTAAGGGAAAATTTGCTAAATTATTTTATCTTATTCTAAATGCATAGTGTTTTAAATCTTATTTGCTTAAAGACAAGCAAAAGTTCAAGTGTGGGGGTATGTGATAGAGGCTAAAATCACCATTATTTTTCTAATTATTTGAGATTATTTTGAGATATTTTTGTTGTAATAACTAGGCATACTCCTTCCTATTTGACATTTTACTTGTAAAAAGTATTTTTGAAAAATTTGTGCAAATTGATTTCGAGCAAAAAAAATGGGAGTTTCCAAAATGAACTTGACGCCAAGTCCAAAAAAATGCACCATGCAACAAGTCTGCTCTGAAAAAGAGCAAATTAAGAACAAAAGCAAATTGGACTCGGCACCAGGTGGCCCAATTGGACCCAACGCCAGTCCACTCTGCCCAAAGGCGGTAGTGCACGAATTTGGTATTTTTTCAAAGAATTTTAGTATTTTCTTAATTTTACTTAGATTAGACTTCTCAAGCAATGAATTTTGGTATCAATGAGGCTTAAAAATATAAGAAAAATACAAGAGAAATGTGTGATTTGAATGATCTAAGCTAGCTACTCAATCACCACTTAAAGGAACATTGTTCAAATAAGGGTTTCAAGAGAAGAAGAAGGGCTTATCTATGAGTTTTATCTTTTATCCTTTGTTTACTTTTCTAGAAAAATGATGTGCTTAATGTTTTGATTATAATTGGATATTATTTTGGAGATTATAATTTTAAGTTAATTGGGATTTTTGATCAATCTATTGTTATCTTTGGTGTTTGATTACTTGTTATTATAGGTTATTGGTGCGATTCTTCTAATTGACTTGGGACAACAATCTTAGGAGTTTCATTGCATTGATTTCGTATTTGTTAAATCTTAATGGATTTGGGCGACGAAATTAAGATTATAGGACTAAGTAATTGAATATTAGTTGATTTCACTTCGAGCAAAGAGTTATTAGCTAATTTCATGTTTATAAGGAATTGAGCTTAATGCATGTTTTGGTTATGTTAGCTTAATTGTTAAATCTGTTGATTTAATCAAAAGATATTAATTCCATGGATTGGGAAAAGAAGTGGAATTTATCTAAGTAGATTCATAACTTGGAAAATAATTGAATTTTACTTTATATTCCTTCATAATGTCAAGATGATAATTGATTGTGATAAAGGCTAAGTGATTCAATATTATATTTTCAAGATAATTGTCTATTTACATGAATTTGCATCCTTTAGTTATATCTATTTTTATCTTTATTTATTTTCCTTTTTAGTTTCTTCTTATTTTATTAACTAAACAATAAAGGTTTGGATAAAGTAAGGTGGTAGCCTAAGTTCTCATAGATTCGATACTTGTTATTCCCTATGCTATACGATGGGTATATTTGCCCGTATGTGTGGTTTTAGTGGTTGGCATTTTAATTAAAGTTTGATTGATTGTATAATTTGTGGGTAATGTTTCTACATTAAAAAACACGCATCAGTTTGAAATTTATGATGATCTACTGATAGTAATCTATTAGAACCTTTAGTGTTGGTGTATCTCTTTTTTACATTGCAATAGCGATTTAAGCATGTTCGGTGTTTGTTATCCTCATCTATTGAGTTATCTTGAATCAAATGCACTCTTCAAAGGTACAGCCTTTCTGTATGAAGGGTTGAGTCAAACGAGAACCCGTTGAGTTGCAGCAACGACGATTAAAAAGAGTTCAGTTTGTGGAATTGATTGCAGCAAAGGCTTTCAGTAAGTTTGACAAACGAACACTATAATAAGTGTTATCCTTGTAAACTTTGTTAAAATTTTAGTGGACCTTTTTATTGGTTTAGGACCCGCAGATATAAGCTTGTTAATAGTTGAACTGCGTTACCAATGTACTGTATTTGTTAGACGTTTTACTTTATTATTTGTCAAACTAACATAACTTTAACAAAAAATTTAACAAAATCACAGGAAATCAACAAATCAAACCTAACAATTTGTTTTGTTCAGCAATATCATTTACTATATTCATACTTATATTAATTAAAAGAAACAAAATCTGGGAAGAGGGAAGGGGGGACTATAGCTGACCTTGACTACGTCCAATTTACTAGGTTTTATATTTAAGATATGTCGATCACTTTTGCAATGTTTTATATCAACAAAAAATAACATGATTCATCACAATAGTTGTCGATTTTTTCATCCACACCCTCCTTATTAGTATTGATGCCACCATTGGAAGATCATGAAATTGTATCACAACAAAATGGTAGATATTATACTTCTCATCCAGAGTATTCATTATAGGAAAAGGAAGAAACAGTGGATGATAGTGCAATTAAAAGAGGCTTGATGAGCCTTGATATAAATTATTGATAATATATATAGAATTACAGAGTATAGAATATACCTAAGAATATAATCTATATATGTATAGATGACTAAATTAAGGGATACCATATATACAAAATGCTAATATTAAGAAATACTAAATATGAATACTAACACCCCCTTGCAATCGAAATGGGAGGGGACTGGACGTTCAGATTGGAGCAGAATTCAGAGAACAACATACTTGGTAACCCTTTGTCATGATATCAGCAAATTGAAGTGGTGATGGAACATGAAGAATGTGAAAAATAGCACTAACGCTATCACAGAAGACCAAAGTTGCAGATGAGAGTTTATGTCCAAGTTCAGACAATAGAGAATGAATCCATGAAACTTCAGACACAGCATTAGCAAAAGCCTAGTATTCAGCTTCACCACTGGATCAAGAGATAATAGCCTGACGTTTGGAAAACCAAGAGATGAGATTCAAACCAAAAAACACATAATAACTAGAGATGGATCAGCGAGTGTCAAGACAACCCGCCCAATCAGCATCAAAATAGACAATCATTTTATTGATAGAACTTGGGGACAGTAAAAGACCATGATTAATAGTTCCTTTGAGATACCATAGAATTCATTTAATAACCTGTATATGAGTTGTGTGTGGTGCATGCATAAATAAATCGACTTGTTGAACAGTAAAAGTGAGGTCAGGACGTGTGAAAGTAAAATATTAGAGGGCACCAACAATGCTGCGATACTCTGTGGCATTAGAATAAAAGATCACCATTAGTTAATGATAACTTACACTTAGAATCAACTAGGGTAGAAACAAAATTTGCTGTAGACATATGACAATGCTCAAGAAGTTCCTGAGCATATTTAGACTGAGAAAGAAATAAGTCGAAAAAAGAGCGAGTAACAGAAATATCCACAAAAAAAAAAATGTAAGTCCCCCAAATCTGAAATAGCAAATTCTTGTTGTAGACAAGTGATGATGGATGATAATAATGACATGGAAGAAGCCTTGAGAACAATATCATCCACATAAAGAAGAACAATAGCCATGTCTTAATTCTGGCAATACACAAACATAGAAGAATCAGCTTTACGATTAACAAAATCCCTAAAACATATGAAAGAAGTAAATCGATGGTACCAAGCGTGCAGTGCCTGTTTCAAACCATCTAAAGCCCGATTAAACTTGCAAATATAGTCTGGATAGGTAGTGCTGACAAAGCCAGGAGCTTGTTGTTGGAAATATGCCCTCTTCTGTTATGTCAATTCCTTCACTTGTTTCATGAAAACATTCTTAGTAAGAAAGCTATGGAGAAATGAATTTTTTACGTCTAATTGATGAATATCCCAATTTTTTTAAAGAGCAAAACTAAGAACAGTGCAAATAGTTGCAGGTTTGACCACAGGGATGTAAGTATCACCATAGTTAATACTAGATCTTTGACTAAAGCCTTGTGCAACTAAACGAGCCTTATACTATTCTAAGGAACCATATGCACAATGTTTCACCTTGAAGACCCAACGAGGACCAATGACATTAATACCAGGTGGTCAAGGAACAAGAGTCCATGTCTAATTTCAGGCTAAAGCATTAAGCTCCTCCTGCATAGCTTTATGCCAAGGGAATCTTGACAAGCTTCATGTAAAGACTTAGGTTCCTAAGGAAAAGCATTAGAAACAGTACTATGTAAAGAAAAAATAACTTTAGGTTTCCAAGTACCAACTTGAGTTCATGTAACCATGGGATGATGTGTGGGTAAAGGTGGATTTGGGGATAAAGATTGGGTAGTAGTGTCAGGTGAGGTAGGTAACAAGTTGGAAGTAGGACAAGACATGTGTAGGAGATGGTGGTTATGAAGTGTTAAGAACTAAGAAGGATGTGGATTGGTCAGAGATGGAGGGATAGATAGTTGGAATTGGTACTGCAATATCACAATCTTGAGTTATTCTAGAGGTAAATTGCTCAGAATGGTAGAAGGAATAAGATCCTGGGAAGTAGTACGAAAAGGAGTTAAAGAAAGAGAGGAGGAAGAAGAAGATGTTGCAGAATTAGCAAAGGGAAAATGACTCTCATAAAAAACCACATGATGGGACACTATAACTTTGTGAGAATTTAGATCATAGCACCTGTAACCTTTTTGATATTGTGGATATCCCAAGAAAACACATAAAGTGAACCGTGAAGATAATTTATAAGGAGCTTGTAAAAGAAGGTTAGGATAACAGGCACAACTAAAAATCCGAAGATGATCATAAGAAGGTGTTTTGAGCCGGTGTAAATTCTAAATTGGAGTTATGGCGGCAGACATTGGAATCCAAGGGTTTCAGAATTAGTAGGAATAAAACAGAGTATATGGGATGCAAGTTTAGTGGTAGCAGAAACATAGCCCAGAGTGTAACTTTGGCAGGTAGAGATATACCATTAGCTGATTGTTTTCGCTATCTAGGATCTATTATTTAGAAAGACGGAGAGCTCGATAGCGACGTTTCACATCGAGTTAAGGCGGGTTGGTTGAAATGGAGGAGTGCGACTGGTATTCTTTGTGATAGTAATGCACCGTTGAATTTAAAGGGAAAGTTTTACAAGGCAGTTGTACGACCTGCTTTGTTATATGGTACGGAATGTTAGGCAGCTAAAAGGTGTCATATTCAAAAAATGAAAGTAGCTGAGATACGTATGTTACGGTGGATGTGTGGATATACTAGGAGGATAGAGTTAGAAATGAGATCATTAGGGAAAATGTGGGTGTGGCATCTATTGAGGAAAAGATGAGAGAAAGTCGTCTGCATTGGTTTGGACACGTTTAGAGAAGACCGAGGGATGCTCCTGTTAGGGTGATGGAGAGAGTGAGGCAGGATAGGTTAGACACAGGTAGAGGTAGAGGTAGGCCTAAAACGACATGGATAGAGGTAATTAAGAGAGATATGTCTTTGTTAGATTTGGATGAAAGTATGACATTCGATAGAAGAAAGTGGCGAGAGAGGATTCATGTGGATGACCACACGTTGCCTGACGTTAGTTCATGTAACCGACCCCAAGTTACTTGGGATTAAGGCTTAGTTTGTTGTTGTTGATAGGCAAAAGATTAAGAATATGAGTAGCTGTAAGAAGTGGTTCAACCTAAAAGGAAGAAGGCATGGGTACTTGTATTAAAAGGGTACAAATTATATTTTCAATAGTACAATTAAGACATTCAGCTTTACCATTCTGTTAGGAGGTGTATGGACAAGAAAAAGGAAAATGAATGCCATTAGAGCGAAAAAAATCGCAAAATGAAGAATTAGAATATTCAGTACCATTATCACATTAAAACATTTTAATGGTAGCTTGGAATTGATTTTTAATAAGGGCATGAAAATGAATAAAGTGAGTGAAAACTACATGTTTGTATTTGAAAGGATATACCTGGCAATAATGAGAGAAATCATCCAAAAAACTGAGAAAATAACGGTAACCATTGTGCGAGGAAATAGGTGAAACCCATACATCAAAATGAACTAGTGCACAAGGAGATGAAATGTGAGACTTGGATTGGTCAAAAGGTAGACATACATGCTTCCCTAATTGACAGGCATGACAAAGACATGTATCTAAATTGTCAGATTTGTTACAGAAAATTAAGGAACGTTGAAAGAGATGAGAAAGCACTCTAGAACCAGCATGTCCTAAGCAACGATGCCAAGTTGAATTATTGACACAAACAGCAGCAAGACTAAGTGAGCTTGTTGTATTGATGGAACCTTGAAGAGGACAAAGATTTGCTTGTCTAATATAGCTGAGAATGTTTTGCTTCGTCTCTAGGTCCTTAACACAAACACCAAAAGGATAAAATTCTATAGTAAAATTATTATCAGTTGTAAGCTTGCTAATGGAAATTAAATTTTTATTAAGTGTAGGAGATATAAGGACATCATTTAAGACAAGGTTACGGGAATCAGTAGGAATAACCGAAGACACAAAGTATTTAATTGGTAACAAGGCACCATTTCCAATACTAATCTTATCAGAACCATAATAGGGAAAAAGAGAATGAAGCTTACCAGGATCATTAGTCATATGAGTAGAAGAGGCAAAATCCAGAATCCAACTCTCAGTGCCAAATTTAGTAGCAGTGAAAGCCTATGGAGTAGCATCAAGTTTTGGAACAGATGGACAAAGGCAGGACAAATGACCGAAACCTCCACATGTATAACATTAAACACGATGTTGAAAATGTTGAATTCCCACAGTATTTGATGTAGGAGGGGAGGACCAAGAATACTAGAGGCAGAAGAACTTATAGAAACAATATTAGTCCATGGTCTAAAGGATTGAAAAATACCTTGACCACTTCTATTATCAATACGGCCACCACGTCCTCCTCTATTGGCATTACGTCCACCACTAGCAGAAGGGGATTGAGTCTGGGCAAGAAAATCTGTTCAGAGATAAGAGAAGTAGATTGTTGTTTTTGAAGTTTGGATTTCTCCTTAAGTAATAAAGACCTGCATTCTTCAAAAGTAGGTAGCGGTTGTCGAGTAATAAGGACAGATGTGATGGGATTATACTCTGAACCAAGGCCCATGAACAATGTGCATGATAAGATCATGATTAGAAACATCATTGCCAAGAGCAATACAACAATCATACAAATCCTTCAGCTTATTAAGAAAATCATTCATTGGTGAAGTTTTTTTCTCCAAGTGATAAAAATCTTGACGGTGAGATACAATTCGGGATTCAATATGATCTCGAATGATTTTTTCAATTTTTACCCAAGCATCTCAAGCAGTAAGGGGCTTACCAGGAGTAATGAGAGACCTCAAAATATCACAAGATGTGGTGGACTGAATCCAAGAAAGAACAAGGGAAGCAATTCACTGCCACTGTGCATAACCAAAATCATCCATAGATGGTGGGTCGACAGCATCAACATGTTCATAAACTTGATAACCTTTCAATACTGGAACAAAGAGTTCATGTCAAAAGAGGTAGTTGGAATAATCAAGCACTACATGAAAAAACACATCACCGTCGCTAATCGAGTTTAGTGATGAATTAGTGACGGATTACGACCGATGCTAAAATGGGCATTGCAATTTGCATTGGAATGAAAATCCATAGCAAACAATAGCATATTTGTGACAGCTATTTAATTGATGATAATATAATTAAGTTTATAATTAATATAGTGATGGATTTGCGACGGCAAAAAATTTTATTTAAAAAATTAATTAATTTAGCGATGGTTTTGCGATGGCCAAAATTTTTTATTTAAAAAAATGATTAATTAGCTCCCAGACCCGACTAATCGAACCCACCCCATCCGCCTACCCGACTCGTCCCGTCCCGTTAAGAATATTCCTGCATCCTTATTGTGTGGGAACACGTGTTCCACCACTTAGCTATTGATGTTCTTATGATTTATTATGCTATATATTAACTATATAATATATTTTTTTTGTGAAATAACGACAGATTTGCAAGGGATTTGCGACGGATCTACAACGAACCAATTTTCCATCGCAAATCCATAGCTAATTAGAGAGACGACACCCAAAATTTAAAAATAAATAAATTTATTTAAAATTTAAAAATGAGCCGCCGCAAATCTGTTGCTAACTAGCAACGGATTTATGACAGCTACAAATCCATAGCTAATTAGTGAGAAATTTGAAACGGCTCATTTTTAAAATTTTTTAAAAAATAAATTTATTTTCAAAATTTGGAAGGCCGTTGGAAATCTCTTACTAATTAGTGACAGTGTTACGATGGCTTTCCAAAATTTAAAAATAAATTTATTGTTTAAAATTTTAAAAAATAAGCTATCGCTAATTAGCAATGGATTTTTGACGGCTAATTTTTTCAAATTTAAAAAATAATTTTATTTTTAAAATTTGGAAAGTCGTTACAAATCCGTCGCATATAATATATATATATATATATATATATATGTATTTCCCAATCAAACTATTTGTATATATATATATATATTATTGTGTAATTATATATTATATAATTGTTGTATATATATACATATATACATATATATAAACACACACACACACACATATATACATATATACACACAGACACACATATATACATATATACACACAGACACGTATGCATGTGTGTGTGTGTGTATGTACATATGTAGTATATATGTATATATATAGAATATACATATATGTATATGAATATATTATATATATGTGTGTGTGTGTTTGTGTATATATATACATATATATATTGATAAAAATTATTTTTAATATTATATTGTAAAATTTTATTTAGAGTAATAAATTTTTTATTTTTAGGCTAAAATGATGAATATTAAATTTTAAAAATAAATTTATTTTTTAAATTTTTAAAAAATTTATATTCGCAAATCCGTTGTTAAGTAGCAAGGGATTTATGACGGTTAATTTTTTCAAATTTAAAAAATATATATATTTTCAAAATTTGCAAGGTCGTCGCAAATTCGTTTTTAATTAGTGAGGATTTTGCAACGGCCATCTTAAATTTAAAATATTTTTTTAAAAAAAAATTGAAAAAATAAGTCATTGCAAATCCATTACTAATTAGCAAGGATTTGCAATGGCTATTTTTTAAAATTTTAAAAAATAAATTTATTTTTAAAATTTGAAAACCATCGCAAATTCATTGCTAATTTGCGATGGATTATTTTTTTCAAATTTAAAAAATAAATTTATTTTTATATTTTGAATGGTTGTTTCAAATTCCTCGCTAATTAATAACGGATTTGCGACGATACTTTAATTTTTAGTGTTAATTAAATATTAAAAAAGACCGTCGCAAAGTTCAATTTAATTATTGTTAATGAATAATTAAAAAAAATCCGTCGCATATCCGTCTTTAATTAACGATGGCTAAATGTGTTCGTTGCTAATCCATGAGTAATAGCAGTAGACTTTTAAAAAAATAAATTTATTTTAAATTTTTTTACTTAAGTCTCTATTTGATCGTTAATTATCATTTTTCTTGTAGTGAAGGATTTCTGGGATATGCTGGCGAATATTGGATAAAGAAAATGCAGGATAAGAATGAGAATATTGTGTTGACGGAGGAGTGACATTAGAGGGGGAAGAAGAATCATTGGTGGACATTGTAGAAAAACAAGAAGGAAAAAAAAAAAAAACTAACATATATGGAAGAAGAAGAAATTTAGTATCCCAGCTCTAATACCATGAAAGTGAAAGAGGCTTGATGAGCCTTGATGTATATTATTGACAATATATCACAACAGGAAAAATCGCCATTTGCGACGGCCAAAAACCGTCGCAAAACCGTCGCTGACCGTTTTTGCGACGGTTTTAGCCGTCGCAATTTGCGACGGCCATGGGAAACCGTCGCAAATTGCGACGGTTTTGCGAGGGCAAAAAAAATTCGTTGCTATTTACGACGGTTTTGCGAGGATTTTGCGACGAATATTTTTTGGTCAAACTTCACCAGAGGAACAATTTTTGCGACGATTTTGCGACGAAAAAAAGTGACTCTCGCAAAACCGTCGCAAATTTGCGAGGGTTTTGCGAGGGCTACGGTTTGGACCCTCGCAAAACCGTCGCAATTTGCGAGGGTTTTGCAAGGGCCAACCTTGTGCCCTCGCAAAACCCTCGCAAATTGCGACGGTTTTGTGAGGGGACAATTAACCCCAAGTCGTGACCCTCGCAAAACCGTCGCAATTTGCGAAGGTTTTGCGAGGGCCAACCTTTTGCCCTTGCAAAACCCTCGCAAATTGCGACGATTTTGCGAGGGGACAATTAACCCCAAGTCGTGACCCTCGTAAAACCGTCGCAATTTGCGACGGTTTTGTGAGGGTCCAAACCGTAGCCCTCGCAAAACCCTCGCAAATTGCGACGGTTTTGCGAGGGGACAATTAACCCCAAGTCGTGACCCTCGCAAAACCGTCGCAATACCCTCGCAATTTGCGAGGGTTTTGCAATAATTTTTTTATTATTATTATATTTATTTTAAATTATTACCCTATAAATCAACCCTGAAATATTATACAAATAAATATCAACACTATGTTCATAATCCAAAAAAATACTATAAAAAATTAAAAATAAACCCAAATAAATATAATTAAATATTAAAATATAATATAAAATACATAATAAGTATCTAAAAAAGTAAAATAATTCACAAAAATAAGTAATAGTGTATAAAGAGTATAAAAATAAATATAACAAGTCTATGTAAGCAATGAAGGAGCAGCTGCAGAAGGAGGTGGAGGAGGGGAACGAGAGCCCCTACGTGGGCCCAGGTGCTCATCAGCTGGATCAAATCCATCGTCAACATTTGGATCTTCATCTTCGACATTAGCAGCCGCAATGCGCGCTTCTATCTCCTCTATGGATGGCATAGATGGTGCGAGAATACCCATTTTGTCCGACATAGCCGCCATCCAACCACCAAATGTAGACTCGTTGTTGCCTCATGAAGTCCCGGTACAAGTCTATTTGTCGATTGAATCTCCGCTCAGCTCGTTGAACCATTTGCTCTACTAGATGTCCAATATCAACTTGTGTAGGAGAAGATGCATGCAGTTCACTTTGAGACAGTCTAGTTCGAACATGTGTCGTATCTGAGCCTAACCCAAAAACTCGTCCCCTTTTGAACCCGCCTTGTGCCTTTACAAACATGGCTTTTTCATCAAGAGGAACAACAGAGTTTACAGAGTCACTAGACTCGGACTGAGGAGTGCTCGTATGAGATTTCGCACCTCATCCTAAAAAAAAAAAAAAAGAATTGTCAATAGTAATTATCAAAATAAAATACAAATTCCACACGGTATAAAGAATTTCAACATATTTAATCTATATAGTACCAATGTACAGCGAGATCGCTCAGCGACAAAGCCGACCCTTTTGTGGCCCGCTCCGAAAGACATGTAATGTCTCAAACATGTCTGTGTAGCTAAAAGAACTCCCCTCCTTGGCCCGCTACATTTATGTTAACACAATGTAATCATTACAATCTTACATAAATTTGTAATAAAACAATTTAGATTAATAATTAATTAAGGCATGTAGGTGAATTACCAAACGGTCATCGTGTTCTGTGAACGA
Source organism: Voacanga thouarsii (assembly GCA_026120185.1). NCBI lineage: Eukaryota > Viridiplantae > Streptophyta > Magnoliopsida > Gentianales > Apocynaceae > Voacanga > Voacanga thouarsii. The sequence continues at coordinate 2,080,767 of JANUWF010001479.1, read as the reverse complement.
AATAGGCCCTCCGGTATGGGTGCGGCTACTCCCACGATTCTTTTTGTTGGTGGATGAGAGCTTCGATACTTCTACGATCTCCAGTACTCGCAAATGTCATTCCAATACTTGTGCCTCTATCCAATGAGGACATACCCAATCATCCCTCTTCCTCAGCCTAGACATTATGTCCGAAAATCGCGTCCGACACTTCTTTTCCCAAGTTGATCGAATTAGCGAAGCATACTCTTCCCTCCACCGAAAATATTTCTGCATGATCATGATTAAGATTTCTGATTAACATATAACATAGTACTTAAACGATAAAAAATACTCAAAAATTGCTTACCCCAAATTCTTGAAACCATAAGTCTCGCACGGTTATCGGGACGTGCGTGTATGTCGGATACGAACCGGTGAAATACTGCTTGTATTATATTTGAAATTTCTCGGACACATTTGTCCGAGCCGGCGAACCTATTTTTGGTACAATGACAATGTACAATATAGTTATGTTAATCTCAAAAATAATAATAATAATTGAACTAATAATCAACATCTTACAAAATATAAATATGTTACTTACCCATTTCCCCGTGGAACAATCCAAGGTCGGGAGTCCGTAACTTGCAACCCAACAGAATGCGAAGCTGAAGCAGCGGATGATTGAAAAGCCGGGGATGGTACTCCCTCATCTCCAATAGAGCCATGTAATGAATGAGGCACTGAAAGCCTTTGTAGCTGAGTAGGGGATGGAGTATAAGGCTCCTGACCCTCCTGACTCCCCTCCCTCAATGATCCTTCATTAGAAGACATTGCTAAAGGAGATGAAAAAAGAAAAATAAGTAACCAATAAAGACGAAGCCCACTCCAAAAGAAGGATGTAAATAACCGCGAATAAAAATGATAAAAGAATAATAACATTGAAACGTTATATCTATTCGCTAGTTTAAAGTAATACAATAATAATGCTTTGCTGATAATGGATATGTCAAAATAAACATTGTACTTGTAAATTGAATTTTAAAAAAAATTTGATAGAGTCTCCCCTATAATTGGACATTTCCCAGGCACAAGGCCACCTCAAGATTTGACAACTAAAACGCTGTTACAAACAACAAAGACAGATCTTTTAAATATAGAAAAATTCAAAAGATAACTAGGGGTAATCACCCATTACCCAAGAGGAATGATCACCCATCACTCATGGGGAATGATCACCCATCACTCACGGGGAATGATCACCCATCACTCACGGGGTTCCAATTAAAATGTTAGATATAGTTAAAATCAAGCTAAAAATTATAAATGCCTCTGTCCTTGTGAATTGTCTGTCAATACAGCAACAATACAATATATAAACTACCTTGTTGTTTACACCACAAAAGAATATAATAAGGAATAACAAAAATCCTCCGAGTTTGTACAAGTCTAAACGAAAGATTCCTGCAAAAAAAAGAAGGAGATGAGATTCCCGACAATTAGACAAAATTGTGAAACAAAATTGTATGTGATGGAATTTAAAATAATAAAAATTAAAAGATTCAAGGCATGTAGATTCAAGTAACAAATAAATTGTAAGTTAAAATTTGACATGGGATAGTAATGATGCAATAGATTTCGGGATTCCCTCACCATTAACTATATTATTTGTAAATGAATTGAAATCGAGGCCTATTCACTAGAATCATTCTCCGATACTGAGACTCATCATCATCTGCGAGGTATCGCTACTCGTTTCCCATTCATCTTCTTCCTCTTCATTTATAGGAGAACTATCCCTTGCTTTGTTATAGCCTCATCATGAACATCCAACATTTCACTCATACCATTCTCATGCGTCGAATACCAAGATCAACAAATAACGATATGCTTGACTTCGTCGATAGCATCTACTTCTTCACGATAAGCTCTATCAACCACGGGTGCATCTATTATATGTCGAGCTTTGGTTTTGCAAGCTGCCAACCAATCGGATCTTGGCCTCTTACTCCCTGGATATGATGCATAATACACTTGGATAGCTTGTTGAGCTAGAACAAATGGATCATAGTTAGCATAGCTCCTTTTGTGGTTAATTTCTACAAGATTATACTGCGGATGTACCCTCGTACCACGATTCAATGTTTGATCAAACCGGTGACATTTAAAAAGAACAATGCTTTGCTTGTGGATTACCGGGAAATTGCACTTCAATAATCTCATTTAACACTCCATAGTAATCAGGTCTCGATGCGTCATTTCCAATCCCTTTCACGCAAACACCACTATTAAGCTGTTTTCTTTCCCTCCGCATAATCATGAGTGTGAAATCGGTAACCATTAATTATGTACCCACTATATGATTTCACTAGTCTTGACGGACCCCAAGCAAAGTTCCTCAAGCATTCATTTGTAACCATATTTTACTGAATCTTGTACCTAAAAAACATTAGACAAGTTAACCTCGTAATTATGAAAGTTATAGCATTATGAAACTCCATTGAATCCCCAATGGAGTTCCAAATGCAAGTTATTATCTTATGAGACTTACATATCCACTAAACCATTACGCAAATTCAAGGCTGATACTTCTATTGATTTCTATCTACGATATAGTCGGAGCCGGACTTCGTAAGTGTGCCGTGAATGCCCTGTAATGCATTAGAATTAGATGGAATGAGTCAAAATCATTATGATGTATCGTTTATCGTATAAAATGTATGAAGTAGTAGCTCGTACTCAATGTATGGCTGCACTTCACCACAATTAAGCAACATATAAATTCTTGCTGCAACGAATTCTTCGAAGTAAGGAACCGAGTTCGAATTCGTCCTATCACCCGTCCTTGAACATTGCGGATTGACGACCCGGGTTCTTGCACCCTCTCTAATCGTTCTCCTTCTTCATTACGCGCTGGAATTGTACGTTTTGTTTGTACATGTGGCTCAAAATAATAAGAGAAGAAAGTGGATGCTTCCTCAACTAGATAAGCATTGCAGATTGACCCTTCAACTCTAGCCTTATTTTTCACCTTGATTTTCAATTGATGCAAATACCTGTCATTTAAAAAAAATACGACTTCGAGTCACACACACTTATATCGAACCTGCTATGAAAAGAATTAGATTGAATGATTCGATTACCGTTCAAACGGGTACATCCACCTATATTGAACAGGGCCACAAACTCTTGCTTCGTAAGGCAAATGAATTAATAGGTGTTCCATTACATCAAAGAATGCGAGTGGAAATATCTTCTCCAACTTACATAACAATAAAGGAATGTCGGACTCCAATTTGGCCATATGAGCTACATTCAACTTAGGAGAGCATAGATCACGATAAAAAAGACTCAACTCCGTCAAAACACCCCATACATTAGAAGGAAGAAATTCCTTCAATGCAATTGGAAGTAGTCTCTCCATGAATACGTGACGGTCATGTGATTTCATACCGGATAACTTCAACTCATTCAAATCGGCACATCTTCCAATGTTTGAAGCGTATCCATCCGGGAGTTGCAATCCCCTCAACCATTCTAGCAAAAGTTTCTTTTGTTACGATGTCAACGAGTAAACGACTTTAGGTATAGCCACTTTTCCTCCTCCCACATTCAAGGCATGTAGCTCGGGCCTATGGCAATAAATTTCTAAGTCACGTCTAGCCTTTAAATTGTCTTTTGATTTACCCTTTACCTCAAGAAGCTGTATTCATGACATTGTCAAATACATTCTTCTCATTGTGCATTACATCAATATTATGTCGGACCAAATTAGTACGCCAATACGGCAAATCCCAAAAAATACTCCTTTTTGCCCAATTATGAGATATTCCCCTGCCATTACTCCTTCCAATTTCTTTGCATGTTTCTGTAATTTTTTCATAATTAGACAAACTATCCCAGATTTCTTCACCGGTAGGGTATTGCACGAGTTGTGATGTCTCGAGAACCTCTATCATTCCTAAAAGATCTCGTATCCCTCACTGTAAGGATGATCCGATGGTAAGAAACGACGGTGACAGTCAAACCATGATTGTTTCCCACCATTTTGTAGATGAAAAGACTTTGTATTGCCCATACAATATGGACAAGCCGATCTCCCAGCGAGTGCTCCGAGCCACTCAACATACCATATGCGGGAAAATCATTAATAGTCCACAAAAGTGCCGCCCGTAGTTGGAAGTTTTGTTTCTTCGATATGTCATAAGTGGTGACACCTTCAAACCACAATTTGGTTAATTCGTCTATCAAGGGTTGTAAATAAACATCCACCTGGTGCTTTGGATTCTTGGGGCCCGGGATAATGATTGTTAAAAACATGACTGGATCCTTCATACACATCCACGGGGGAGATTATACGGTGTGAGAATGACCGAGCCGGGATGAATATTGCTTACCCGACATCCCAAATGGTGAGAATCCATCTGTACATAAACCAAGTTTGACATTCCGTACTTCTTTTGCAAACTCAGGATATATTCGATCAAAGTGTTGCCATGCTTCAGTATCACGAGGGTGACTCATTGTGCCTTTCTCCGATCTGCTCTCTCCATGCCATCTCATGTGTTCAGCTGTTGTTTTGGAAGTGTACAATCTTTGTAGCCTCGGTGTTATCGGGAAGTAATACATCTTCTTGAATGAAATTTCCCTTCTACTTGTGTTCTTCCCAACCTTTTTCTGTGCATATCGAGGATGGCCACAAAATTTACACTCTCTACGATTCATGTCATCTTTCCAGTAAAGCATGCATCCATTATTGCATACATCTATTTTTTGTACCGGCAAACCCAACCCAGACCACTAATTTTTTCATCGATAGAAATCATCGGGAATCGTATTACTTGCTAGGCACAACCTCTTTCATCAATTGCACAACATCGTTAAAGGCTTTACGCGAGAGGTTATTTTCGGACTTAATGTTTAATAACCTTGAAGCCGGTGAAAGGCTGCGAATGTTGTGTGCATCCATCCCATATAGGAGTCTCTGCCGCCTTTAACATATCGTAAAACCTTTGTGCCTCCACATTAGGTGGCTCTTCAAAATGAACTGCTGATGGAGCTTCGGGGGAAAGTCGGGTCTGCTACGTCTAAGACCATTTCGCGAGACCGATTTTCTTGATGTGAATCGGATTACGGGATTGAGGTAGACACACTTGAGGGACACTCGAATGGCTCACCATGACATGTCCACCGGTAATACCTAGGCACAAATCCGGACTTCCACAGGTGGAGCTTAACTTGTCTTTGGATCCAGGTACTTTTTATTCTTACATTTTGCACACGGGCATCTAATTACGCTTGACATTGCATTTGATAAGGCAAATGTCAAAAAAGCCTTAACCCCTTCCTCAAATTCAATAGTGATCCCTTTTACACCTGAAGCGTGCCTTCTATACATCCAACTACGATCCTCCATGACGTCTAAATGAGAGAAAAGAACAATCAACTCAATAATTAAAATCACCCCTTAAACAAAAGGAAGAGAAGTATAATTACATTTTCCTTTCTATTATCTAACAAAAAGAGGTCCAAAACATAGAATTTACAATTGCTATCGTTGGATACGATTACACCTTCAATATATACGTTTTAACCAAGTATTTAATCTTAATTGAGGAATTTGATTAAGATTAAATACTATTAAAGCTAATTATATTCTTATTTTACACATTCCAATGGTTAAATAATAACATTTTATTTATTTTCATTCCAATGTTTATATTTGTTTAAACTCTCTCTATAACGTATATTATTCCTGCTATTATTAACATCGACCTATATATGAAATTATTATTATTACTCATTTCATTACTCCTATTCTTATTCTTATTAGCAATATTATTTTTAATAATAATGCTATTATGGGATATATACTCATGCTCAATCGAATAATACACTCCAAGATAAGGGTAGTTATTCTATTCCACATTAAGTAGCGGCAGATTTTGAAAAAAATTTTGACGAGTCTCCCCTGTAATTGGACATTTTCCAGGCACAAGGCCACCTCAAAATTATACAATCAAAATGCAATTGCAAACAACAAAGACAGATCATTCATTTATACAAATAAATAAATAAATAAATAAAAGGATAACTAGGGGTAATCACCCATTACCCAGGAGGAGTAATCACCCATTACTCACGGGGAATCCAACATTTGAATTCAACAAAAAGGCAATTTATATGAACAACACGCACCTCCTACATCTTCATAATCTAAGGAAACGGATTTCTCACATAAAAGAGCCTTCAAAGCATTCTACTAGAGTTAAATCTTCCACTAGAGACACTAATATATTATTATAATCAAGTAATAAGATTACTAAACTAATTAGAAATCAACCTTCCTATTATGGCATCATAACCAATCAAATTAATTTATAAGGGTTTATATAGCTAAAACATAGTTCTCATATAATTTGATCAAAGTAGTAATTTTTTTATAACGAGGGTAAAAAAGAGTGCACTATAAGTATAGATCAAAACACATTGAATGTTAAAAAAGGACAACAATTCCAACTAACAATTTAGCAATTCCAGTTCACAATTCCAAATTTAAATCAATAATCTCACATCAAACCACCATCATGTCACTCACAATCTCCTCAAACTCAACCCCAACATCAATACAACTTTTATACATCAATTCAAACTCTGCTCATTCACAAATAATCGCCCAAATTTCAAAGCTTCGGGGAAATGCAAATCTGCCCAAAGTTTATAAGATAATGAAGTAGCTCAAAGAGATAAATTCTAACTACTTACCCAAACGAATCGGCTTCGACAACGACACGACGATAGCACGGGAATGGCGAGCGCCGGCGAGGGCGGGCTGAAGGGGGTAGGAAGAGCGGGGGGAGTTGAGGGGGGGGCGCTGCGGGATGGGGGGAGTTGAGGGAGGGGGCGCGGGGAGGGGGTAGGGAGGGGGGCGCGGGGAGGGGGCCGCGGGGGTGTGGGGGAGTTGAGGGAGGGGAGTTGAGGGGGGGGGCTGCGGGATGGGGGGAGTTGAGGGAGGGGGCCGCGGGATGAGGGAGGGGGGAGCGGGAGGGGGGCGCGGATAAGGGAGGGGGGAGCGGGAGGGGGGCGCCGGATGGGGGGGTGCCTTGAGGGAGGTGAGGGAGGGGAGTTGAGGAGGAAGAAGGAAGGGGGAAGAAGGAGGGAAAAAAAAAAAAAAAAAAGAGGGAGTGAAAAATTTTGGAAATTTTTAATTTTTTTTTAAATTTCTAGCTATTTCGTCGCAATTTGTGACGAAAAAATAAAATCCTCGCTAATTTCTCATAAATTAATACGAATAATATTATAAATCGATCTATACATTATAATTTTTATTATTTTTTAGTGATTCTAATAATAATATTATTATGTAAATTATTTTTCTTTATATATTTTAATTTATACACCACTTAATCAAATAAATAGATAAAAAAATTAGAATATGTATATATATATAACTATATAGTATAATATATATTAATATGTTCGAGGTGAATTACATTACAAATCGATCTCTACATTATAATTTTCAATATTTTTTTTAGTAATCTCAACAATAATAACAGTATTTGAATTATTTTTCTTTACATATTTTATTTTATACACTACTTAACAAAATAGATATATTAAAAAATTGGACATATGTATATACATAGCTAAATTAGTATAATATATATTAACATGTAGGAGACGAAGAACATTACAAATTGATCTCTACATTATAAATTTCATAATTTTTTTAGTGATATCAACAATAATAACAGTATTTGAATTATTTTTCTGTATACACTACTTAATCAAAGTGATAGATTAAAAAATTAGACATATGTATATATATACCTACATGTTATAGTATATATATATATATATATATATATATATTAAACTAAACAGATACTTATATACATTATATACATATACTTATATATTAGAATAAGTATATAACATAACATAATTAACTATATACATTTACTTATGCAATACATTAGGTGTATAACATGACATAATTACATATACAAAATTATAATAAAATGCACTAATTGAGACATGTTATTAAAAATATTTCAGTAAATTTGTCAAAATACACCATCACATAAACACATAAAGAAATTTAAAAAAAAATTAAAACCCTATTTTGTTGTAAAACCCTCGCAAATTCGTCGCAATTAGTGACGTATTAGCGGCAATTTGCGACGAATTGGGGTTTTGAGATTTTCTATACATTTTGCCATTTATTTATTTTTTAATTAAAAATATTGACCGTCGCAAAACCCTCGCAAATTGCGAGAGCCGAAAATTCGTCTCAAAACCCTCGCAAATTGCGAGAACTTTGCGACGGATGTTCAAAAATTTTTAAAATATTTTTTTAAAAAATAATCGATCGTCGCAAAGCCCTCGCAAATTGCGAGGGTTATTGCCGTCGCAAAATCCTCGCAATTTGCGAGGGTTTGCGATGAACGTTCAATTTTTTTTAAAAATAAATTACCGTCGCAAAACCCTCGCAAATTGCGAGGGCTAACTACCGTCACAAAACCCTCGCAAATTGCGAGGACTTTGCGATGGACGTTCAAAAATTTTAAAAATATTTTTTTAAAAAATAATTTGTCGTCGCAAACCCATCGCAAATTGCGAGGGTTATTTACCGTCGCAAAACCCTCGCAATTTGCGAGGGTTTTGCGATGGAAGTTCAAAAAATTTTTAAAAATATTTTTTTAAAAAATAAATTGCACGTCGCAAAACCCTCGCAAATTGAGAGGGTTTATTGGCCGTCGCAAATTGCGAGGGTTTTGCGATGGACGTTCAAATTTTTTTAAAAAATATTTTTTAAAATTAAATATCCGTCGCAAAACCCTCGCAAATTGAGAGGATTATTTGCCGTCGCAAAACCCTCGCAATTTGCGATGGTCGTTCAAAAAAATTTTTAAAAATATTATTTTAAAAAATAACTTGCCGTCGCAAAACCCTCGCAATTTGCGAGGGTTTATTAGCCGTCGCAAATTGCACGGGTTTTGCGACGGACGTACGAAAATTTATTTAAAAATATTTTTTTTAAAATAACTCGCCGTCGCAAAACCCTCGCAATTTGCGAGGGTTTATTGGCCGTCGCAAAATCCTCGCAATTTGCGAGGGTTTTGCGACGGACGTACTGAAAATTTATTTAAAAATATTTTTTTTAAAATAACTCGCCGTCGCAAAACCCTCGCAATTTGCGATGGTTTATTAGCCGTCGCAAAATCCTCGCAAATTGCGAGGGTTTTGCGACGGACGATCTGAAAATTTATTTAAAAATATTTTTTTTAAAATAACTCGCCGTCGCAAAACCCTCGCAATTTGCGAGGGCATAAATACCGTCGCAAAACCGTCGCAAATAGCGATGATTTTGCTACGAATTGCGACGGATATTTTGGCCGTCGCAAATTGCGACGGTTTGCGACGGTTTTGGTCAACTCGCTACTTGTTTGAAAATCGTCGCAAATTGGTCGCTATTAGCGACGGTATTGAAGCCGTCGCAAAAAATTCGTCGCAAATCGCGATTTTTCCTGTAGTGGGGGGAGCGGGAGGGGGCGCCGGATGGGGGGGGGGCCTTGAGGGAGGTGAGGGAGGGGAGTTGAGGAGGAAGAAGGAAGGGGGAAGAAGGAGGGAAAAAAAAAAAAGAGGGAGTGAAAAATTTTGGAAATTTTTAATTTTTTTTTAAATTTCTAGCTATTTCGTCGCAATTTGTGACGAAAAAATAAAACCCTCGCTAATTTCTCATAAATTAATACGAATAATATTATAAATCAATCTATACATTATAATTTTTATTATTTTTTAGTGATTCTAATAATAATATTATTATGTAAATTATTTTTCTTTATATATTTTAATTTATACACCACTTAATCAAATAAATAGATAAAAAAATTAGATATATGTATATATATAACTATATAGTATAATATATATTAATATGTTCGAGGTGAATAACATTACAAATCGATCTCTACATTATAATTTTCAATATTTTTTTTAGTAATCTCAACAATAATAACAAGTATTTGAATTGTTTTTCTTTACATATTTTATTTTATACACTACTTAACAAAATAGATATATTAAAAAATTGGACATATGTATATACATAGCTAAATTAGTATAATATATATTAACATGTAGGAGACGAAGAACATTACAAATTGATCTCTACATTATAAATTTCATAATTTTTTTAGTGATATCAACAATAATAACGAGTATTTGAATTATTTTTCTTTATACACTACTTAATCAAAGTGATAGATTAAAAAAATAGACATATGTATATATATACCTACATGTTATAGTATATATATATATATATATATATATATATATATATTAAACTAAACAGATACTTATATACATTATATACATATACTTATATATTAGAATAAGTATATAACATAACATAATTAGCTATATACATTTACTTATGCAATACATTAGGTGTATAACATGACATAATTACATATACAAAATTATAATAAAATGCACTAATTGAGACATGTTATTAAAAATATTTCAGTAAATTTGTCAAAATACACCATCACATAAACACATAAAGAAATTTAAAAAAAAAGATTAAAACCCTATTTTGTTGTAAAACCCTCGCAAATTCGTCGCAATTAGTGACGTATTAGCGACGAATTTGCGACGAATTGGGGTTTTGAGATTTTCTATACATTTTGCCATTTATTTATTTTTTAATTAAAAATATTGACCGTCGCAAAACCCTCGCAAATTGCGAGAGCCGAAAATTCGCCTCAAAACCCTCGCAAATTGCGAGAACTTTGCGACGGATGTTCAAAAATTTTTAAAATATTTTTTTTAAAAATAATCGATCGTCGCAAAGCCCTCGCAAATTGCGAGGGTTATTGCCGTCGCAAAATCCTCGCAATTTGCGAGGGTTTGCGATGGACGTTCAATTTTTTTTAAAAATAAATTACCGTCGCAAAACCCTCGCAAATTGCGAGGGCTAACTACCGTCACAAAATCCTCGCAAATTGCGAGGACTTTGCGATGGACGTTCAAAAATTTTAAAAATATTTTTTTAAAAAATAATTTGTCGTCGCAAACCCATCGCAAATTGCGAGGGTTATTTACCGTCGCAAAACCCTCGCAATTTGCGAGGGTTTTACGATGGAAGTTCAAAAAAATTTTTAATAATATTTTTTTAAAAAATAAATTGCACATCGCAAAACCTTCGCAAATTGAGAGGGTTTATTGGCCGTCGCAAATTACGAGGGTTTTGCGATGGACGTTCAAATTTTTTTTAAAAATATTTTTTAAAATTAAATATCCGTCGCAAAACCCTCGTAAATTGCGAGGGTTTTGCGATGGACATTCAATTTTTTTTAAAAAAAATATTTTTAAAAAAATAAATTACCGTCGCAAAACCCTCGCAAATTGCGAGGACTTTGCGATGGACGTTCAAAAATTTTAAAAATATTTTTTTAAAAAATAATTTGTCGTCGTAAAACCCTCGCAAATTGCGAGTGTTATTTGCCGTCGCAAAACCCTCGCAATTTGCGAGGGTTTTGCGATGGACGTTCAAAAAAATTTTTAAAAAATATTATTTTAAAAAATAACTTGTCGTTGCAAAACCCTCGCAATTTGCGAGGGTTTATTAGCCGTCGCAAAATCCTCGCAAATTGCGAGGGTTTTGCGACGGACGTATGAAAATTTATTTAAAAATATTTTTTTTAAAATAACTCGTCGTCGCAAAACCCTCGCAATTTGCGAGGGTTTATTAACCGTCGCAAAATCCTCGCAAATTGCGAGGGTTTTGCGACGGACGTACGAAAATTTATTTAAAAATATTTTTTTTTAAATAACTCGCCGTCGCAAAACCCTCGCAATTTGCGAGGGCATAAATACCGTCGCAAAACCGTCGCAAATAGCGATGATTTTGCTACGAATTGCGACGGATAGTTTGGCCGTCGCAAAACCGTCGCAAATTGCGACGGTTTTGCGACGGTTTTGGACAACTCGCTACTTGTTTGAAAATCGTCGCAAATTGGTCTCTATTAGCGACGGTATTGAAGCCGTCGCAAAAAATTCGTCGCAAATCGCGATTTTTCCTGTAGTGTATGTAGAATTACAGAGTACAAAATATATCTAAGAATATAATCTATCTATGTACAGATGACTAAATTAAAGGATACCATATATATAAAATGCTAATATTAAAAAATTCCAAATATGTATACTAACGGATAGGCCTGAAATAGTCAGCTCTCGGGGAATTGGATTTCATCCAAAACACAGCATTCATCTAGCTTTTGGCTTCAAAAATTAGATCAAAAGGTTTGAGTTTGATATTTATCATACACATATGTATCTCTTTCTTCTTTGCAACAACGTAAAATTTCTTAAAAAGAAAGGAAGAAAAAGCCATTGTACAGTTTGACCAACAGCGCCATGATCGTGCATTATGATAAGTTGGAATACACACATTTAGCTGATTGAAGTGGTAGATGAATTCTTGGATCTCTACCTTCAACCTTCACGTGGGTAGCGAGGAGGATGTTTCTTTAAAGAAGATTTCATCTTCAAAATCTTTGACATATATAAGCTTCCCCAGGGGTTATCTTGGGTTGCTATCAGTGGTTTGGAGTTCAATCTTTTGTCATCAAAATTTAAGATTTAGGAAATAGAATGTTAGGCACACCTATCTCTAGGGAAATATTGGGAACTATTGAGACACACTTCGCAAGGCAGGATTTTTAATGTGTAAATAGAAATATGCAAGTATTGTAATGGTTGATGAATACCTTTTGAGAAGATTTAATAAATAGTCTTATATATATAATAAAGTTTATTTATAAATGTCAACTTTCAAATAACTAAAATAATATAAGTGTGCTAGTAATAAACTATGAACATTTGAGTTTCTTTTTTCCTTATAATTTGAGGATTTGTTTATAATGTAAAACCAAAGGTATTTTATGCATCTACGTGTTAGATAATGTGAGTCTCAAAGGGAAAAAAAAATACATATTAGATAATGTCACTAAGCGATACCAATTTAAAATGACAAACCTTATATATTTGCAATTTCATTGATGTCCTATTCTACGGAGGGTAATAGCAATCTTTTTTTTTTTTTTAATGGATGCAAGATGAGCTAAAGCAAATTGCTTTTTTTTTTTCCTCCCCTTGTTTTGTGATAATATCACACATCAAGAAATTTACTCCCAAAACAAGAACGTTAAGATATTCTTTAAAAATTTAAGTAAAAAAATCCACATAATCACATAAAAATTCAGGGATTAATGTTCACTAATTCAATGTTAAGAAATATTCAGGAACTATATAAATGCCTTTCTATAACATTATCTAAATTTAGATAATTATATTATCGTTTTAGATTGGTTTTCCTATTTTTATTTTTTCTAAATGCTTTTCAAAGAAAAGAAAACTAAGATTAATATTCAAGAACGAGCCTTTTTAAAACAATAATAATAAGATCGAGTCCTTGGAATTATAAGTCATGTAGTTTAAGTACTAGCAACTAACTACTTTCAAAACAGAATATATATATATATATATATATATATATATATATATATATATATATATATCCTACGACTCAAATTCCAAACTCTTTATGTGAACTCAACTACATCTTCTTTTCATTCCTTTTGCGTTTAGGATTGTAGAAGGAGACCCAAAACGATCAAACAAAGAGTGCTTAAACTGAATCAACAACGTAGCTCAACTGTCACCTGATTCCTTCGGAAAGTTTAGAGGTTTAGCCGTTTAGGGTTCAATACACATAATTTTTTCTCTTTCCTCCTTTTCAAAAGTATCCAGGAAAACGCTATCCATGTCAGATTTCTTTCGTAATAAACAGGCTTGTTTGCCTCATGCATGTTTCAATCAAGGACTTTCTACATGTGACTGAACGGTGAGTTTTCTTTTTTCTTTTTTAATGCATATTTCCTTTTCTAGCTACTATCAATGCTTATTTTTATGTTTCGCCTATAGCTACATTGAATTCGTTTAAATACTTCCTGAATTCTGGGTGGATAAAATTATTATGATGCTTTGAATAAACTGGTGAAAAACGCTTTTGGAATGTTTTGTTTTTTCTTTTATTGTGGATTCAATTATTCAATCAGGGATTGCCTTCTTGAATTTTAAATATCGAGGAAAGCTTCTTTGGCTTGGAGTTAACAGAATTTGAATGTAGCATCTAGCCTCGTCTTCAACTACATTTAGGATTTGATTTAATATTGTTTGGAAAAGGATTCGATTTAAAGGGATTTTGTTTCCGTTTTGACTTTCTCTTCAACAAGTGGATTTGATTGTTGCGCCAACAAAGAACACCTGGTTTTTTTAGTTAAATAGTTAACAGCAATTTCATCAGCATTCTTTATATAAATCCTTCTACATTCAATTTCATTAAGGCTGTCTTGTTGTTCATTTGTTTTGTATGTTGTCAAGATCTTCCCTGCATATGTGCTATATTACGATATATCAGTGTCTTGAAAACGGATTACTGGTTTCATTATACATATAGTTGAGAGCATACTTGCATTATTTTTGTAGCTCTTACACAGGTTACTGTGGCACTCGAAGGCGAAGGAAAGACCATCTTCAATGGAGGTGAATGAAGAGATACAGAATGCAGGGAATGTTTTATCAAAAAAGAACTGGCGGGATGAGTCAAAAAGGACTTGGAACATAGCATTACCAGCTATCCTTACAGTAGTCTCTCAATTCTCTTTTGAATTTGTCACGGTTGCCTTCGTTGGGCATCTAGGAAATGTGGAGCTTGCTGCAGTTTCAGAGGTTCAGAATGTGGTTGGCTGCTTTGTTTATGGCGCAATGGTATGTTCTAGATCTGCCATACCTCTATCTTGGATTAATAAATGTTGATGTTTGTCATAATTTTATAGTCTCCTATGATCATAGACCTAATAATATTGACAATGAATTATTAAAAGCGAAATCTTGTTGCTTCCTTGCAAATGTGGTTGCCATTTTCAATCAGAATACCATTTACAAGCATTGCAATCATTACCTAATACATACTGATTCTTTTGTATTCTCCTAACAGTTAGGAATGGGAAGCGCTCTTGAAACACTTTGTGGTCAAGCAGTCGGTGCTTCACAATTTGACATGCTTGGGATCTACTTGCAGAGATCATGGATTGTCACTATAATCACAGCTCTGATTTTGACACCTATCTATATCTTTACCTCACCAATACTAAAAGCTTTACACCAAGACAAGCACGTCTCTGCCCTTGCTGGCAAATATGCTGTAGAAGTTTTACCTCAACTATTCGCTTATGCCTTAAACTTCCCTATACAAAAGTTTCTTCAATCACAAAGTAAAATTTGGGTTATGACTGTTATGTCTGTGGTATCACTGGCCATCCATGGCTTACTAAGTTGGCTTCTTATCATAAAGTTTGGGAAAGGTCTATTCGGTGCTGCAATGGCTGGTAACATTTCATGGTGGCTTTTAGTTGTAGCTCAATTTGTCTATGTGACTTTTGGCTTTTTTCCGGATGCATGGACTGGCTTTTCCTTTTCGGCTTTCAAGTCACTGGCTAGATTTATAAGGCTTTCAATTTCATCAGCAATAATGATATGGTATGTATTCTATGCATTGGCAAATTTACATCTCCTTTTGAAACAATGAGGTTATTCAAATGTGTTTCTGGCAGTTTTGAACTGTGGTATTTCACAGTAATAATACTCATGGTAGGAGGCATGAAGGATGCAACAAATGCAATTGATGCTGTTTCAATCTGGTTAGTTTTTGTGTACCTTGTACCTATGCCCTCTTTTGTGTATAGAGATCTACAAGGAAATTGTTTCAAATGTTTCCTTTCCCTTACAATTTTCCCTTGATATGGCAGCTTGAACTTGGAAAGTTGGGTGATGATGGTTGCCCTAGGCTTCAATGCATCAGTCAGGTTAGCAGCTTCTCCCTCAAACATGAACTATGAAGTCATATTATCTCCCTCTTTCTTTGGTAGCCAAACTTTCCTTGCACTAATTCTGAGGATTTGGGTCACTGTCTCTTGAAATAAAGACAGACAGCAAAGCTTTCTATAGAAGAAATTATGATTAGTGTATCACTGTCTCTTGAAATAAATACATACAGCAAAATCTTTCTGCAGAAGAAAATATGATCAGCATATTTTGCTACAAATTTTTTTACAATAGCTCAAATATTTGCAGTGTGAGAGTATCAAATGAATTGGGTGCTGGAAAACCGGAAGCTGCAAAATTCGCGATAGTAGTCAACACGCTGACATCTGCCATGATAGGACTTGTTTTTACTGCTACAGTAGTGGCCAGTAAAAATCAGTTTCCATTGATGTTCACCAACAAACCAGATGTCATCAAGCAGACATCTAAGTTGGGGTACCTTCTTGGCACCACTATATTTGTGAACAGCATCCAGCCAGTCCTCCAAGGTATACTCCCATAGATATCTATGCATCTACGATGAAATAAACGTGACCAATAATGATTTTCTTGAAATGCAGGAGTTGCCGTTGGTGCTGGATGGCAACTGAAATTCTCCTTGGTTAATATTTGTTGCTACTATGTTGTTAGCCTTCCAATTGCAGCATTGCTTGGTTTTAAATTCAAATTAGGAGTCCAGGGTCCAAACCGTAGCCCTCGCAAAACCCTCGCAAATTGCGACGGTTTTGCGAGGGGACAATTAACCCCAAGTCGTGACCCTCGCAAAACCGTCGCAATACCCTCGCAATTTGCGAGGGTTTTGCAATAATTTTTTTATTATTATTATATTTATTTTAAATTATTACCCTATAAATCAACCCTGAAATATTATACAAATAAATATCAACACTATGTTCATAATCCAAAAAAATACTATAAAAAATTAAAAATAAACCCAAATAAATATAATTAAATATTAAAATATAATATAAAATACATAATAAGTATCTAAAAAAGTAAAATAATTCACAAAAATAAGTAATAGTGTATAAAGAGTATAAAAATAAATATAACAAGTCTATGTAAGCAATGAAGGAGCAGTACTGCGAAGGAGGTGGAGGAGGGGAACGAGAGCCCCTACGTGGGCCCGAGTGCTCATCAGCTGGATCAAATCCATCGTCAACATTTGGATCTTCATCTTCAGCATTAGCAGCCGCAATGCGCGCTTCTATCTCCTCTATGGATGGCATAGATGGTGCAGGAATACCCATTTTGTCCGACATAGCCGCCATCCAACCACCAAATGTAGACTGTTGTTGCCTCATGAAGTCCCGGTACAAGTCTATTTGTCGATTGAATCTCCGCTCAGCCTGTTGAACCATTTGCTCTACTAGATGTCCAATATCAACTTGTGTAGGAGAAGATGCATGCAGTTCACTTTGAGACAGTCTAGTTCGAACATGTGTCGTATCTGAGCCTAACCCAAAAACTCGTCCCCTTTTGAACCCGCCTTGTGCCTTTACAAACATGGCTTTTTCATCAAGAGGAACAACGAGTTCTACGAGTCACTAGACTCGGATCGAGGAGTGCTACGTATGAGATTTCGCACCTCATCCTAAAAAAAAAAAAAAAAAGAATTGTCAATAGTAATTATCAAAATAAAATACAAATTCCACACAGTATAAAGAATTTCAACATATTTAATCTATATAGTACCAATGTCTGGCGAGATCGCTCACTGACAAACTGACCCTTTTGTGGCCCGCTCTGAAAGACATGTAATGTCTCAAACATGTCTGTGTAGCTAAAAGAACTCCCCTCCTTGGCCCGCTACATTTATGTTAACACAATGTAATCATTACAATCTTACATAAATTTGTAATAAAACAATTTAGATTAATAATTAATTAAGGCATGTAGGTGAATTACCAAACGGTCATCGTGTTCTGTGAACGAAATAGGCCCTCCAGTATGGGTGCAGCTACTCCCACGATTCTTTTTGTTGGTGGATGAGAGCTTCTGATACTTCTCTGATCTCCAGTACTCGCAAATGTCATTCCAATACTGTGCCTCTATCCAATGAGGACATACCCAATCATCCCTCTTCCTCAGCCTAGACATTATGTCCGAAAATCGCGTCCGACACTTCTTTTCCCAAGTTGATCGAATTAGCGAAGCATACTCTTCCCTCCACCGAAAATATTTCTGCATGATCATGATTAAGATTTCTGATTAACATATAACATAGTACTTAAACGATAAAAAATACTCAAAAATTGCTTACCCCAAATTCTTGAAACCATAAGTCTCGCACGGTTATCGGGACGTGCGTGTATGTCGGATACGAACCAGTGAAGTACTGCTGTATTATATTTGAAATTTCTCGGACACATTTGTCCGAGCCGGCGAACCTATTTTTGGTACAATGACAATGTACAATATAGTTATGTTAATCTCAAAAATAATAATAATAATTGAACTAATAATCAACATCTTACAAAATATAAATATGTTACTTACCCATTTCCCCGTGGAACAATCCAAGGTCGGGAGTCCGTAACTTGCAACCCAACAGAATGCGAAGGCGAAGCGACGGATGATTGAAAAGCCGGGGATGGTACTCCCTCATCTCCAATAGAGCCATGTAATGAATGAGGCACTGAAAGCCTTTGTAGCTGAGTAGGGGATGGAGTATAAGGCTCCTGACCCTCCTGACTCCCCTCCCTCAATGATCCTTCATTAGAAGACATTGCTAAAGGAGATGAAAAAAGAAAAATAAGTAACCAATAAAGACGAAGCCCACTCCAAAAGAAGGATGTAAATAACCGTGAATAAAAATGATAAAAGAATAATAACATTGAAACGTTATATCTATTCGCTAGTTTAAAGTAATACAATAATAATGCTTTGCTGATAATGGATATGTCAAAATAAACATTGTACTTGTAAATTGAATTTTAAAAAAAATTTGATAGAGTCTCCCCTATAATTGGACATTTCCCAGGCACAAGGCCACCTCAAGATTTGACAACTAAAACGCTGTTACAAACAACAAAGACAGATCTTTTAAATATAGAAAAATTCAAAAGATAACTAGGGGTAATCACCCATTACCCAAGAGGAATGATCACCCATCACTCATGGGGAATGATCACCCATCACTCACGGGGAATGATCACCCATCACTCACGGGGTTCCAATTAAAATGTTAGATATAGTTAAAATCAAGCTAAAAATTATAAATGCCTCTGTCCTTGTGAATTGTCTGTCAATACAGCAACAATACAATATATAAACTACCTTGTTGTTTACACCACAAAAGAATATAATAAGGAATAACAAAAATCCTCCGAGTCTGTACAAGTCTAAACGAAAGATTCTGCACAAAAAAAGAAGGAGATGAGATTCCCGACAATTAGACAAAATTGTGAAACAAAATTGTATGTGATGGAATTTAAAATAATAAAAATTAAAAGATTCAAGGCATGTAGATTCAAGTAACAAATAAATTGTAAGTTAAAATTTGACATGGGATAGTAATGATGCAATAGATTTCAGGATTCCCTCACCATTAACTATATTATTTGTAAATGAATTGAAATCAGGCATATTCACTAGAATCATTCTCCGATACAGACTCATCATCATCTACTGAGGTATCGCTACTCGTTTCCCATTCATCTTCTTCCTCTTCATTTATAGGAGAACTATCCCTTGCTGTTATAGCCTCATCATGAACATCCAACAT
Organism: Voacanga thouarsii; assembly: GCA_026120185.1. NCBI lineage: Eukaryota > Viridiplantae > Streptophyta > Magnoliopsida > Gentianales > Apocynaceae > Voacanga > Voacanga thouarsii. The sequence continues at coordinate 2,061,116 of JANUWF010001479.1, read as the reverse complement.
TTCACTCATACCATTCTCATGCGTCAGAATACCAAGATCAACAAATAACGATATGCTGACTTCGTCAATAGCATCTACTTCTTCTTGATAAGCTCTATCAACCACGGGTGCATCTATTATATGTCGAGCTTTGGTTTTGCAAGCTGCCAACCAATCGGATCTTGGCCTCTTACTCCCTGGATATGATGCATAATACACTTGGATAGCTTGTTGAGCTAGAACAAATGGATCATAGTTAGCATAGCTCCTTTTGTGGTTAATTTCTACAAGATTATACTGCGGATGTACCCTCGTACCACGATTCAATGTTTGATCAAACCAGTGACATTTAAAAAGAACAATGCTTTGCTTGTGGATTACCGGGAAATTGCACTTCAATAATCTCATTTAACACTCCATAGTAATCGGGTCCCGATGCGTCATTTCCAATCCCTTTCACGCAAACACCACTATTAAGCTGTTTTCTTTCCCTCCGCATAATCATGAGTGTGAAATCGGTAACCATTAATTATGTACCCACTATATGATTTCACTAGTCTTGACGGACCCCAAGCAAAGTTCCTCAAGCATTCATTTGTAACCATATTTTACGAATCTTGTACCTAAAAAACATTAGACAAGTTAACCTCGTAATTATGAAAGTTATAGCATTATGAAACTCCATTGAATCCCCAATGGAGTTCCAAATGCAAGTTATTATCTTATGAGACTTACATATCCACTAAACCATTACGCAAATTCAAGGTGATACTTCTATTGATTTCTATCTACGATATAGTCGGAGCCGGACTTCGTAAGTGTGCCGTGAATGCCCTGTAATGCATTAGAATTAGATGGAATGAGTCAAAATCATTATGATGTATCGTTTATCGTATAAAATGTATGAAGTAGTAGCTCGTACTCAATGTATGGCTGCACTTCACCACAATTAAGCAACATATAAATTCTTGCTGCAACGAATTCTTCGAAGTAAGGAACCGAGTTCGAATTCGTCCTATCACCCGTCCTTGAACATTGCGGATTGACGACCCGGGTTCTTGCACCCTCTCTAATCGTTCTCCTTCTTCATTACGCGCTGGAATTGTACGTTTTGTTTGTACATGTGGCTCAAAATAATAAGAGAAGAAAGTGGATGCTTCCTCAACTAGATAAGCATTGCGGATTGACCCTTCAACTCTAGCCTTATTTTTCACCTTGATTTTCAATTGATGCAAATACCTGTCATTTAAAAAAAATACGACTTCGAGTCACACACACTTATATCGAACTCTGCTATGAAAAGAATTAGATTGAATGATTCGATTACCGTTCAAACGGGTACATCCACCTATATTGAACGGGGCCACAAACTCTTGCTTCGTAAGGCAAATGAATTAATAGGTGTTCCATTACATCAAAGAATGCGAGGTGGAAATATCTTCTCCAACTTACATAACAATAAAGGAATGTCGGACTCCAATTTGGCCATATGAGCTACATTCAACTTAGGAGAGCATAGATCACGATAAAAAAGACTCAACTCCGTCAAAACACCCCATACATTAGAAGGAAGAAATTCCTTCAATGCAATTGGAAGTAGTCTCTCCATGAATACGTGACGAGTCATGTGATTTCATACCGGATAACTTCAACTCATTCAAATCGGCACATCTTCCAATGTTTGAAGCGTATCCATGCGGGAGTTGCAATCCCCTCAACCATTCTAGCAAAAGTTTCTTTTGTTACGATGTCAACGAGTAAACGACTTTAGGTATAGCCACTTTTCCTCCTCCCACATTCAAGGCATGTAGCTCGGGCCTATGGCAATAAATTTCTAAGTCACGTCTAGCCTTTAAATTGTCTTTTGATTTACCCTTTACCTCAAGAAGCTGTATTCATGACATTGTCAAATACATTCTTCTCATTGTGCATTACATCAATATTATGTCGGACCAAATTAGTACGCCAATACGGCAAATCCCAAAAAATACTCCTTTTTGCCCAATTATGAGATATTCCCCTGCCATTACTCCTTCCAATTTCTTTGCATGTTTCTGTAATTTTTTCATAATTAGACAAACTATCCCAGATTTCTTCACCGGTAGGGTATTGCACGAGTCTGTGATGTCTCGAGAACCTCTATCATTCCTAAAAGATCTCGTATCCCTCCTGTAAGGATGATCCGATGGTAAGCGACGGTGACAGTCAAACCATGATTGTTTCCCACCATTTTGTAGATGAAAAGACTTTGTATTGCCCATACAATATGGACAAGCCGATCTCCAGCGAGTGCTCCGGCCACTCAACATACCATATGCGGGAAAATCATTAATAGTCCACAAAAGTGCCGCCCGTAGTTGGAAGTTTTGTTTCTTCGATATGTCATAAGTGGTGACACCTTCAAACCACAATTTGGTTAATTCGTCTATCAAGGGTTGTAAATAAACATCCACCTGGTGCTTTGGATTCTTGGGGCCCGGGATAATGATTGTTAAAAACATGATTGGATCCTTCATACACATCCACGGGGGAGATTATACGGTGTGAGAATGACCGAGCCGGGATGAATATTGCTTACCCGACATCCCAAATGGTGAGAATCCATACGTACATAAACCAAGTTTGACATTCCGTACTTCTTTTGCAAACTCGGGATATATTCGATCAAAGTGTTGCCATGCTTCGAGTATCACGAGGGTGACTCATTGTGCCTTTCTCCGATCTGCTCTCTCCATGCCATCTCATGTGTTCGAGTTGTTGTTTTGGAAGTGTACAATCTTTGTAGCCTCGGTGTTATCGGGAAGTAATACATCTTCTTGAATGAAATTTCCCTTCTACTTGTGTTCTTCCCAACCTTTTTACTGTGCATATCGAGGATGGCCACAAAATTTACACTCTCTACGATTCATGTCATCTTTCCGGTAAAGCATGCATCCATTATTGCATACATCTATTTTTTGTACCGGCAAACCCAACCCAGCCACTAATTTTTTCATCGATAGAAATCATCGGGAATCGTATTCTTGCTAGGCACAACCTCTTTCATCAATTGCACAACATCGTTAAAGGCTTTACGCGAGAGGTTATTTTCGGACTTAATGTTTAATAACCTTGAAGCCGGTGAAAGGCTGCGAATGTTGTGTGCATCCATCCCATATAGGAGTCTCTGCCGCCTTTAACATATCGTAAAACCTTTGTGCCTCCACATTAGGTGGCTCTTCAAAATGAGCTGCTGATGGAGCTTCGGGGGAAAGTCGGGTCTGCTACGTCTAAGACCATTTCGCGAGACCGATTTTCTTGATGTGAATCGGATTACGGGATTGAGGTAGACACACTTGAGGGACACTCGAATGGCTCACCATGACATGTCCACCGGTAATACCTAGGCACAAATCCGGACTTCCACAGGTGGAGCTTAACTTGTCTTTGGATCCAGGTACTTTTTATTCTTACATTTTGCACACGGGCATCTAATTACGCTTGACATTGCATTTGATAAGGCAAATGTCAAAAAAGCCTTAACCCCTTCCTCAAATTCAATAGTGATCCCTTTTACACACGAGCGTGCCTTCTATACATCCAACTACGATCCTCCATGACGTCTAAATGAGAGAAAAGAACAATCAACTCAATAATTAAAATCACCCCTTAAACAAAAGGAAGAGAAGTATAATTACATTTTCCTTTCTATTATCTAACAAAAAGAGGTCCAAAACATAGAATTTACAATTGCTATCGTTGGATACGAGTTACACCTTCAATATATACGTTTTAACCAAGTATTTAATCTTAATTGAGGAATTTGATTAAGATTAAATACTATTAAAGCTAATTATATTCTTATTTTACACATTCCAATGGTTAAATAATAACATTTTATTTATTTTCATTCCAATGTTTATATTTGTTTAAACTCTCTCTATAACGTATATTATTCTGCTATTATTAACATCGACCTATATATGAAATTATTATTATTACTCATTTCATTACTCCTATTCTTATTCTTATTAGCAATATTATTTTTAATAATAATGCTATTATGGGATATATACTCATGCTCAATCGAATAATACACTCCAAGATAAGGGTAGTTATTCTATTCCACATTAAGTAGCGGCAGATTTTGAAAAAAAATTTTGACAGAGTCTCCCCTGTAATTGGACATTTTCCAGGCACAAGGCCACCTCAAAATTATACAATCAAAATGCAATTGCAAACAACAAAGACAGATCATTCATTTATACAAATAAATAAATAAATAAATAAAAGGATAACTAGGGGTAATCACCCATTACCCAGGAGGAGTAATCACCCATTACTCACGGGGAATCCAACATTTGAATTCAACAAAAAGGCAATTTATATGAACAACACGCACATCCTACATCTTCATAATCTAAGGAAACGGATTTCTCACATAAAAGAGCCTTCAAAGCATTCTACTAGAGTTAAATCTTCCACTAGAGACACTAATATATTATTATAATCAAGTAATAAGATTACTAAACTAATTAGAAATCAACCTTCCTATTATGGCATCATAACCAATCAAATTAATTTATAAGGGTTTATATAGCTAAAACATAGTTCTCATATAATTTGATCAAAGTAGTAATTTTTTTATAACGGGGTAAAAAAGAGTGCACTATAAGTATAGATCAAAACACATTGAATGTTAAAAAAGGACAACAATTCCAACTAACAATTTAGCAATTCCAGTTCACAATTCCAAATTTAAATCAATAATCTCACATCAAACCACCATCATGTCACTCACAATCTCCTCAAACTCAACCCCAACATCAATACAACTTTTATACATCAATTCAAACTCTGCTCATTCACAAATAATCGCCCAAATTTCAAAGCTTCAGGGGAAATGCAAATCTGCCCAAAGTTTATAAGATAATGAAGTAGCTCAAAGAGATAAATTCTAACTACTTACCCAAACGAATCAGCTTCGACAACGACACAGACGATAGCACGAGGAATGGCGGCGCGCCGAGCGAGGCGGGCTGAAGGGGGTAGGAAGAGCAGGGGGAGTTGAGGGGGGGGCGCTGCGGGATGGGGGGAGTTGAGGGAGGGGGCGCGGGGAGGGGGTAGGGAGGGGGCGCGGGGAGGGGGCCGCGGGGGTGTGGGGGAGTTGAGGGAGGGGAGTTGAGGGGGGGCTGCGGGATGGGGGGAGTTGAGGGAGGGGGCCGCGGGATGAGGGAGGGGGAGCGGGAGGGGGCGCGGATAAGGGAGGGGGAGCGGGAGGGGGCGCGGGATGGGGGGTCGCCGGCGGGGAGAGGGAGGGGGAGCGGGAGGGGGCGCCGGATGGGGGGTGCCTTGAGGGAGGTGAGGGAGGGGAGTTGAGGAGGAAGAAGGAAGGGGGAAGAAGGAGGGAAAAAAAAAAAAAAAAAAGAGGGAGTGAAAAATTTTGGAAATTTTTAATTTTTTTTTAAATTTCTAGCTATTTCGTCGCAATTTGTGACGAAAAAATAAAATCCTCGCTAATTTCTCATAAATTAATACGAATAATATTATAAATCGATCTATACATTATAATTTTTATTATTTTTTAGTGATTCTAATAATAATATTATTATGTAAATTATTTTTCTTTATATATTTTAATTTATACACCACTTAATCAAATAAATAGATAAAAAAATTAGAATATGTATATATATATAACTATATAGTATAATATATATTAATATGTTCGAGGTGAATTACATTACAAATCGATCTCTACATTATAATTTTCAATATTTTTTTTAGTAATCTCAACAATAATAACAGTATTTGAATTATTTTTCTTTACATATTTTATTTTATACACTACTTAACAAAATAGATATATTAAAAAATTGGACATATGTATATACATAGCTAAATTAGTATAATATATATTAACATGTAGGAGACGAAGAACATTACAAATTGATCTCTACATTATAAATTTCATAATTTTTTTAGTGATATCAACAATAATAACAGTATTTGAATTATTTTTCTGTATACACTACTTAATCAAAGTGATAGATTAAAAAATTAGACATATGTATATATATACCTACATGTTATAGTATATATATATATATATATATATATATATATATATTAAACTAAACGAGATACTTATATACATTATATACATATACTTATATATTAGAATAAGTATATAACATAACATAATTAACTATATACATTTACTTATGCAATACATTAGGTGTATAACATGACATAATTACATATACAAAATTATAATAAAATGCACTAATTGAGACATGTTATTAAAAATATTTCAGTAAATTTGTCAAAATACACCATCACATAAACACATAAAGAAATTTAAAAAAAAATTAAAACCCTATTTTGTTGTAAAACCCTCGCAAATTCGTCGCAATTAGTGACGTATTAGCGGCAATTTGCGACGAATTGGGGTTTTGAGATTTTCTATACATTTTGCCATTTATTTATTTTTTAATTAAAAATATTGACCGTCGCAAAACCCTCGCAAATTGCGAGAGCCGAAAATTCGTCTCAAAACCCTCGCAAATTGCGAGAACTTTGCGACGGATGTTCAAAAATTTTTAAAATATTTTTTTAAAAAATAATCGATCGTCGCAAAGCCCTCGCAAATTGCGAGGGTTATTGCCGTCGCAAAATCCTCGCAATTTGCGAGGGTTTGCGATGAACGTTCAATTTTTTTTAAAAATAAATTACCGTCGCAAAACCCTCGCAAATTGCGAGGGCTAACTACCGTCACAAAACCCTCGCAAATTGCGAGGACTTTGCGATGGACGTTCAAAAATTTTAAAAATATTTTTTTAAAAAATAATTTGTCGTCGCAAACCCATCGCAAATTGCGAGGGTTATTTACCGTCGCAAAACCCTCGCAATTTGCGAGGGTTTTGCGATGGAAGTTCAAAAAAATTTTTAAAAATATTTTTTTAAAAAATAAATTGCACGTCGCAAAACCCTCGCAAATTGAGAGGGTTTATTGGCCGTCGCAAATTGCGAGGGTTTTGCGATGGACGTTCAAATTTTTTAAAAAATATTTTTTAAAATTAAATATCCGTCGCAAAACCCTCGCAAATTGAGAGGATTATTTGCCGTCGCAAAACCCTCGCAATTTGCGATGGTCGTTCAAAAAAATTTTTAAAAATATTATTTTAAAAAATAACTTGCCGTCGCAAAACCCTCGCAATTTGCGAGGGTTTATTAGCCGTCGCAAATTGCAAGGGTTTTGCGACGGACGTACGAAAATTTATTTAAAAATATTTTTTTTAAAATAACTCGCCGTCGCAAAACCCTCGCAATTTGCGAGGGTTTATTAGCCGTCGCAAAATCCTCGCAATTTGCGAGGGTTTTGCGACGGACGCATCTGAAAATTTATTTAAAAATATTTTTTTTAAAATAACTCGCCGTCGCAAAACCCTCGTAATTTGCGATGGTTTATTAGCCGTCGCAAAATCCTCGCAAATTGCGAGGGTTTTGCGACGGACATCTGAAAATTTATTTAAAAATATTTTTTTAAAATAACTCGTACGTCGCAAAACCCTCGCAATTTGCGAGGGTTTTGCGACGGACGTACTGAAAATTTATTTAAAAATATTTTTTTTAAAATAACTCGCCGTCGCAAAACCCTCGCAATTTGCGATGGTTTATTAGCCGTCGCAAAATCCTCGCAAATTGCGAGGGTTTTGCGACGGACGTACGAAAATTTATTTAAAAATATTTTTTTTAAAATAACTCGCCGTCGCAAAACCCTCGCAATTTGCGAGGGCATAAATACCGTCGCAAAACCGTCGCAAATAGCGATGATTTTGCTACGAATTGCGACGGATATTTTGGCCGTCGCAAAACCGTCGCAAATTGCGACGGTTTGCGACGGTTTTGGTCAACTCGCTACTTGTTTGAAAATCGTCGCAAATTGGTCGCTATTAGCGACGGTATTGAAGCCGTCGCAAAAAATTCGTCGCAAATCGCGATTTTTCCTGTAGTGGGGGGAGCGGGAGGGGGGCGCCGGATGGGGGGGGGGGCCTTGAGGGAGGTGAGGGAGGGGAGTTGAGGAGGAAGAAGGAAGGGGGAAGAAGGAGGGAAAAAAAAAAAGAGGGAGTGAAAAATTTTGGAAATTTTTAATTTTTTTTTAAATTTCTAGCTATTTCGTCGCAATTTGTGACGAAAAAATAAAACCCTCGCTAATTTCTCATAAATTAATACGAATAATATTATAAATCAATCTATACATTATAATTTTTATTATTTTTTAGTGATTCTAATAATAATATTATTATGTAAATTATTTTTCTTTATATATTTTAATTTATACACCACTTAATCAAATAAATAGATAAAAAAATTAGATATATGTATATATATAACTATATAGTATAATATATATTAATATGTTCGAGGTGAATAACATTACAAATCGATCTCTACATTATAATTTTCAATATTTTTTTTAGTAATCTCAACAATAATAACAGTATTTGAATTGTTTTTCTTTACATATTTTATTTTATACACTACTTAACAAAATAGATATATTAAAAAATTGGACATATGTATATACATAGCTAAATTAGTATAATATATATTAACATGTAGGAGACGAAGAACATTACAAATTGATCTCTACATTATAAATTTCATAATTTTTTTAGTGATATCAACAATAATAACGAGTATTTGAATTATTTTTCTTTATACACTACTTAATCAAAGTGATAGATTAAAAAAATAGACATATGTATATATATACCTACATGTTATAGTATATATATATATATATATATATATATATATATATATATAAACTAAACAGAGATACTTATATACATTATATACATATACTTATATATTAGAATAAGTATATAACATAACATAATTAGCTATATACATTTACTTATGCAATACATTAGGTGTATAACATGACATAATTACATATACAAAATTATAATAAAATGCACTAATTGAGACATGTTATTAAAAATATTTCAGTAAATTTGTCAAAATACACCATCACATAAACACATAAAGAAATTTAAAAAAAAGATTAAAACCCTATTTTGTTGTAAAACCCTCGCAAATTCGTCGCAATTAGTGACGTATTAGCGACGAATTTGCGACGAATTGGGGTTTTGAGATTTTCTATACATTTTGCCATTTATTTATTTTTTAATTAAAAATATTGACCGTCGCAAAACCCTCGCAAATTGCGAGAGCCGAAAATTCGCCTCAAAACCCTCGCAAATTGCGAGAACTTTGCGACGGATGTTCAAAAATTTTTAAAATATTTTTTTTAAAAATAATCGATCGTCGCAAAGCCCTCGCAAATTGCGAGGGTTATTGCCGTCGCAAAATCCTCGCAATTTGCGAGGGTTTGCGATGGACGTTCAATTTTTTTTAAAAATAAATTACCGTCGCAAAACCCTCGCAAATTGCGAGGGCTAACTACCGTCACAAAATCCTCGCAAATTGCGAGGACTTTGCGATGGACGTTCAAAAATTTTAAAAATATTTTTTTAAAAAATAATTTGTCGTCGCAAACCCATCGCAAATTGCGAGGGTTATTTACCGTCGCAAAACCCTCGCAATTTGCGAGGGTTTTACGATGGAAGTTCAAAAAAATTTTTAATAATATTTTTTTAAAAAATAAATTGCACGTCGCAAAACCTTCGCAAATTGAGAGGGTTTATTGGCCGTCGCAAATTACGAGGGTTTTGCGATGGACGTTCAAATTTTTTTTAAAAATATTTTTTAAAATTAAATATCCGTCGCAAAACCCTCGTAAATTGCGAGGGTTTTGCGATGGACATTCAATTTTTTTTTAAAAAAAATATTTTTAAAAAAATAAATTACCGTCGCAAAACCCTCGCAAATTGCGAGGACTTTGCGATGGACGTTCAAAAATTTTAAAAATATTTTTTTAAAAAATAATTTGTCGTCGTAAAACCCTCGCAAATTGCGAGTGTTATTTGCCGTCGCAAAACCCTCGCAATTTGCGAGGGTTTTGCGATGGACGTTCAAAAAAATTTTTAAAAAATATTATTTTAAAAAATAACTTGTCGTTGCAAAACCCTCGCAATTTGCGAGGGTTTATTAGCCGTCGCAAAATCCTCGCAAATTGCGAGGGTTTTGCGACGGACGTATGAAAATTTATTTAAAAATATTTTTTTTAAAATAACTCGTCGTCGCAAAACCCTCGCAATTTGCGAGGGTTTATTAACCGTCGCAAAATCCTCGCAAATTGCGAGGGTTTTGCGACGGACGTACGAAAATTTATTTAAAAATATTTTTTTTTAAATAACTCGCCGTCGCAAAACCCTCGCAATTTGCGAGGGCATAAATACCGTCGCAAAACCGTCGCAAATAGCGATGATTTTGCTACGAATTGCGACGGATAGTTTGGCCGTCGCAAAACCGTCGCAAATTGCGACGGTTTTGCGACGGTTTTGGACAACTCGCTACTTGTTTGAAAATCGTCGCAAATTGGTCTCTATTAGCGACGGTATTGAAGCCGTCGCAAAAAATTCAGTCGCAAATCGCGATTTTTCCTGTAGTGTATGTAGAATTACAGAGTACAAAATATATCTAAGAATATAATCTATCTATGTACAGATGACTAAATTAAAGGATACCATATATATAAAATGCTAATATTAAAAAATTCCAAATATGTATACTAACGGATAGGCCTGAAATAGTCAGCTCTCGGGGAATTGGATTTCATCCAAAACACAGCATTCATCTAGCTTTTGGCTTCAAAAATTAGATCAAAAGGTTTGAGTTTGATATTTATCATACACATATGTATCTCTTTCTTCTTTGCAACAACGTAAAATTTCTTAAAAAGAAAGGAAGAAAAAGCCATTGTACAGTTTGACCAACAGCGCCATGATCGTGCATTATGATAAGTTGGAATACACACATTTAGCTGATTGAAGTGGTAGATGAATTCTTGGATCTCTACCTTCAACCTTCACGTGGGTAGCGAGGAGGATGTTTCTTTAAAGAAGATTTCATCTTCAAAATCTTTGACATATATAAGCTTCCCCAGGGGTTATCTTGGGTTGCTATCAGTGGTTTGGAGTTCAATCTTTTGTCATCAAAATTTAAGATTTAGGAAATAGAATGTTAGGCACACCTATCTCTAGGGAAATATTGGGAACTATTGAGACACACTTCGCAAGGCAGGATTTTTAATGTGTAAATAGAAATATGCAAGTATTGTAATGGTTGATGAATACCTTTTGAGAAGATTTAATAAATAGTCTTATATATATAATAAAGTTTATTTATAAATGTCAACTTTCAAATAACTAAAATAATATAAGTGTGCTAGTAATAAACTATGAACATTTGAGTTTCTTTTTTCCTTATAATTTGAGGATTTGTTTATAATGTAAAACCAAAGGTATTTTATGCATCTACGTGTTAGATAATGTGAGTCTCAAAGGGAAAAAAAAATACATATTAGATAATGTCACTAAGCGATACCAATTTAAAATGACAAACCTTATATATTTGCAATTTCATTGATGTCCTATTCTACGGAGGGTAATAGCAATCTTTTTTTTTTTTTTTAATGGATGCAAGATGAGCTAAAGCAAATTGCTTTTTTTTTTTTCCTCCCCTTGTTTTGTGATAATATCACACATCAAGAAATTTACTCCCAAAACAAGAACGTTAAGATATTCTTTAAAAATTTAAGTAAAAAAATCCACATAATCACATAAAAATTCAGGGATTAATGTTCACTAATTCAATGTTAAGAAATATTCAGGAACTATATAAATGCCTTTCTATAACATTATCTAAATTTAGATAATTATATTATCGTTTTAGATTGGTTTTCCTATTTTTATTTTTTCTAAATGCTTTTCAAAGAAAAGAAAACTAAGATTAATATTCAAGAACGAGCCTTTTTAAAACAATAATAATAAGATCGAGTCCTTGGAATTATAAGTCATGTAGTTTAAGTACTAGCAACTAACTACTTTCAAAACAGAATATATATATATATATATATATATATATATATATATATATATATATATATATCCTACGACTCAAATTCCAAACTCTTTATGTGAACTCAACTACATCTTCTTTTCATTCCTTTTGCGTTTAGGATTGTAGAAGGAGACCCAAAACGATCAAACAAAGAGTGCTTAAACTGAATCAACAACGTAGCTCAACTGTCACCTGATTCCTTCGGAAAGTTTAGAGGTTTAGCCGTTTAGGGTTCAATACACATAATTTTTTCTCTTTCCTCCTTTTCAAAAGTATCCAGGAAAACGCTATCCATGTCAGATTTCTTTCGTAATAAACAGGCTTGTTTGCCTCATGCATGTTTCAATCAAGGACTTTCTACATGTGACTGAACGGTGAGTTTTCTTTTTTCTTTTTTAATGCATATTTCCTTTTCTAGCTACTATCAATGCTTATTTTTATGTTTCGCCTATAGCTACATTGAATTCGTTTAAATACTTCCTGAATTCTGGGTGGATAAAATTATTATGATGCTTTGAATAAACTGGTGAAAAACGCTTTTGGAATGTTTTGTTTTTTCTTTTATTGTGGATTCAATTATTCAATCAGGGATTGCCTTCTTGAATTTTAAATATCGAGGAAAGCTTCTTTGGCTTGGAGTTAACAGAATTTGAATGTAGCATCTAGCCTCGTCTTCAACTACATTTAGGATTTGATTTAATATTGTTTGGAAAAGGATTCGATTTAAAGGGATTTTGTTTCCGTTTTGACTTTCTCTTCAACAAGTGGATTTGATTGTTGCGCCAACAAAGAACACCTGGTTTTTTTAGTTAAATAGTTAACAGCAATTTCATCAGCATTCTTTATATAAATCCTTCTACATTCAATTTCATTAAGGCTGTCTTGTTGTTCATTTGTTTTGTATGTTGTCAAGATCTTCCCTGCATATGTGCTATATTACGATATATCAGTGTCTTGAAAACGGATTACTGGTTTCATTATACATATAGTTGAGAGCATACTTGCATTATTTTTGTAGCTCTTACACAGGTTACTGTGGCACTCGAAGGCGAAGGAAAGACCATCTTCAATGGAGGTGAATGAAGAGATACAGAATGCAGGGAATGTTTTATCAAAAAAGAACTGGCGGGATGAGTCAAAAAGGACTTGGAACATAGCATTACCAGCTATCCTTACAGTAGTCTCTCAATTCTCTTTTGAATTTGTCACGGTTGCCTTCGTTGGGCATCTAGGAAATGTGGAGCTTGCTGCAGTTTCAGAGGTTCAGAATGTGGTTGGCTGCTTTGTTTATGGCGCAATGGTATGTTCTAGATCTGCCATACCTCTATCTTGGATTAATAAATGTTGATGTTTGTCATAATTTTATAGTCTCCTATGATCATAGACCTAATAATATTGACAATGAATTATTAAAAGCGAAATCTTGTTGCTTCCTTGCAAATGTGGTTGCCATTTTCAATCAGAATACCATTTACAAGCATTGCAATCATTACCTAATACATACTGATTCTTTTGTATTCTCCTAACAGTTAGGAATGGGAAGCGCTCTTGAAACACTTTGTGGTCAAGCAGTCGGTGCTTCACAATTTGACATGCTTGGGATCTACTTGCAGAGATCATGGATTGTCACTATAATCACAGCTCTGATTTTGACACCTATCTATATCTTTACCTCACCAATACTAAAAGCTTTACACCAAGACAAGCACGTCTCTGCCCTTGCTGGCAAATATGCTGTAGAAGTTTTACCTCAACTATTCGCTTATGCCTTAAACTTCCCTATACAAAAGTTTCTTCAATCACAAAGTAAAATTTGGGTTATGACTGTTATGTCTGTGGTATCACTGGCCATCCATGGCTTACTAAGTTGGCTTCTTATCATAAAGTTTGGGAAAGGTCTATTCGGTGCTGCAATGGCTGGTAACATTTCATGGTGGCTTTTAGTTGTAGCTCAATTTGTCTATGTGACTTTTGGCTTTTTTCCGGATGCATGGACTGGCTTTTCCTTTTCGGCTTTCAAGTCACTGGCTAGATTTATAAGGCTTTCAATTTCATCAGCAATAATGATATGGTATGTATTCTATGCATTGGCAAATTTACATCTCCTTTTGAAACAATGAGGTTATTCAAATGTGTTTCTGGCAGTTTTGAACTGTGGTATTTCACAGTAATAATACTCATGGTAGGAGGCATGAAGGATGCAACAAATGCAATTGATGCTGTTTCAATCTGGTTAGTTTTTGTGTACCTTGTACCTATGCCCTCTTTTGTGTATAGAGATCTACAAGGAAATTGTTTCAAATGTTTCCTTTCCCTTACAATTTTCCCTTGATATGGCAGCTTGAACTTGGAAAGTTGGGTGATGATGGTTGCCCTAGGCTTCAATGCATCAGTCAGGTTAGCAGCTTCTCCCTCAAACATGAACTATGAAGTCATATTATCTCCCTCTTTCTTTGGTAGCCAAACTTTCCTTGCACTAATTCTGAGGATTTGGGTCACTGTCTCTTGAAATAAAGACAGACAGCAAAGCTTTCTATAGAAGAAATTATGATTAGTGTATCACTGTCTCTTGAAATAAATACATACAGCAAAATCTTTCTGCAGAAGAAAATATGATCAGCATATTTTGCTACAAATTTTTTTACAATAGCTCAAATATTTGCAGTGTGAGAGTATCAAATGAATTGGGTGCTGGAAAACCGGAAGCTGCAAAATTCGCGATAGTAGTCAACACGCTGACATCTGCCATGATAGGACTTGTTTTTACTGCTACAGTAGTGGCCAGTAAAAATCAGTTTCCATTGATGTTCACCAACAAACCAGATGTCATCAAGCAGACATCTAAGTTGGGGTACCTTCTTGGCACCACTATATTTGTGAACAGCATCCAGCCAGTCCTCCAAGGTATACTCCCATAGATATCTATGCATCTACGATGAAATAAACGTGACCAATAATGATTTTCTTGAAATGCAGGAGTTGCCGTTGGTGCTGGATGGCAACTGAAATTCTCCTTGGTTAATATTTGTTGCTACTATGTTGTTAGCCTTCCAATTGCAGCATTGCTTGGTTTTAAATTCAAATTAGGAGTCCAGGGGATCTGGGGGGCAATGCTTTCAGGTTATTTGCTTCAGACGACTACCTTATTAATCATAATCTTGCGAGCAAATTGGCCTAAGGAGGTAAGGATGATTTTTTATTCTTTTCATTTGTTGTTTTCCCTTATTGAAAGTGAAGCATATGATGAATTCTTATTCCAAATGCAGAGCTTGCTAATTCTTGAACATGATTTCTAAGCTATAAGAAAATTGAACAGAGTTTCATAATTTCAGCTTACCATTAGCATAGAGTTGACTATCAACCAAATATAAACCTCTTTTCTCCCTTGTTCATTAATTTCTTGATTACAATACTTATAGATGGATTCTTGATGTAGGCCCTTAAATCCGAGGATCGAGTGAAAGAATGGAGTGGCATAAGAGAATCTCTTCAAAGTTTGTGATTAGTAATTTGGGGCTTCTGTGGACTTCTAATCTTCATTGAAATAGGCTCTTCGTGCTGAGAGTATTGTTGTATTCGGGAAAACTACATAATTTTTGCATTTGGTTACTATTTTTACATGCAATTGTTCACTTGTAGGAAATCTGAAATTAATATTTTACATATGATACATTTTCTGGTTTGTGATTAAAGCTCAGTTTCATAGTTCTTATATTCTTACATTGGATTTGTGATTCAGAAAGATCCAAGTTATGTATTGTGACTCTATAAATGGCCAGGAAATTTGCAAATGTCCGAGAGCAATTTATCTTTGACAAATGACAATGCAGTTGTTAGTCCAGGCCAGGTGTTCATGATTATTTTCACAAAGTAAACACAACTTAACCTACAACTGCAGAAAAGAAAATAAGTAATGAAGGGACAAGAGAAACCTTTTATTGGAATCCAACCGTGAAATAAACATATCCAATGTGCATAAAAAGGACTAATGAGTATTGGAGGAAACCTTTCTCCAAGAAGAAGGGGGAAAAAAATATTCAGAACTTCCTTTTTTATTGATTTTTCAGGCTATTTTTGCTTTAAATATCTTCACCATATTGCTTTGGAAAATCCTGCTGTGCTCCTTTCCTCACTTTCAATCTGTTAGGAGAACTTTCTTGGATATATTGCCTATTATTCACCAGACTATCCTCAAACAAGTGCATTTGGAATCTTGGATTGAATTCTAAAAGGAAAAGAGTGAAAGATTTTCTCCAAATCCACAATGATTCAGCATTCTCGAGTACTATCATTTTCTCACGTGGCATTGTATTTTCTTCCTCTTGACCCTACATATTTTCTTTTAGAACTCAAATTTCTTCTCACTTCCAAAAAGTTCTTCCAAAAAAAAAAAAAAAAAACACTGCAATCCAACTATCCAAATGCATATCATTTTTTGGAAAGTTTGTGAATCTGAATCTCTAGCTATGTTTCAGGATTTGATGTAAGCTTGATTTGTGAAGTTCAGGCCCAAAGGAGTTCACTTATTTTCAACAAATGGTGAATAAAATTGGACTTATTCATGTGGGAAAAATAATTTCAACTTTGAACTGATTTTGTCATATGCTAGTTCAGTTGAAAATTGTAGTCTCAGCATCTCTGTTTAGATGAAAAATTATTTCAAGCCTATATATATAAATAGCAAAACAATGTGAAATAGACAAAAGGAAATACCAAAATAGTCCCATAAGGGGTAGTCGAATTAGTCGGACAGTGAGTATGGATACTGTAAGGTCACGAGTTCGACTCCTACGTAGGGACCTGTATATTGGCATTCTCAATTGTACCGAACAGCCAAAGTTTGCCTAAATTAATTTACATTCTCGTGATTATTTATCGTTTAGGGTGACAAGGCGGGTTACATCCGTTGTGCATCTATTGGGTAGCGGCTATAGATTTCTCCCATCCTACGAAGGAAATACCAAAATAGGTTTCGTGGATACATAAACAATCAAAATGGAAAGTAGTAACTTTTGTTAATTTGTTAATAATTAATTTAACAAAAATAATAATTTTCAAGGATATAATAATTTCAAATTGATGATAAAAGTTGATAAAATTTATCATTTTAATTGTAAATAACTATCATAAAATTCAGATAAAACTTACTATTTGATAGGTATTAACTAGGAACCATAGAATCCAACAGAAAAAAATAATAAAAAAAAAATCTGTTCTTTATGCAATAAGAAACTTCCAATTTGAAAATGCTAAGAGCAACTCCAATGGTGCAATCCACTGGAGTTGCATGTAGACATTTTTAATTAATTTTTGGTGAGTCTTACTATTACACATCATTCTTTTTACTTTTTACAACTTTTATTCTAATCATACAATTCTATAAACCATTACAAGTATGACCCACAACTTACAGTACACATTCAATTTTCATTAATATATATTTGTAATATCAACTTAAAATATTTATTTGTATTTGCTTGTGGCATTCGAAGGTTGAGAATTTTGCATGAAATTAAGGAAAGAATATTTGAGATTATATTGATTGGGATCCATGGCTACAAGAAGTAGAAGACGTAGAAGAAATTTGATGTGATTTTTTATCTCCAAATAGAGCTTACATTTATGGGGGAACATCTGCTTCACAATCAACGGTCATCTCATTTTTTCCTTCATCAATCCACGGTCATTTCCTTTTCCAATATTACAATTTGGCGTAATATTAAAAAATTTTAACATATCAGGAAACAATTTTTGGTCCAAAGAAGCCACAAAAACCTTATAAAATATTTCCAACAAGAAGACAACATTCATATACTATTTTGTTTTTTTAAAAAAAAAAGAAAATGGAATGATGAAAAGTGAAAAGTAGACATTTCTCTTGTATTGTCGTTTACATAAATGACTTTACAAACGTTGTTTATGGTGCGAACTTTTAGTTACACTTTTGGGTTAATTTCAAAAAATCCTTTGTACTTATATGTGTTTGATAATTGGATAATTAAACTTTTAATTTTGACAAGTGGGTACCCAATAATTGACAAAATCATAAATTAAGTACTTAATTGTCAAAATTAAAACGTTGAGTACTCAATTGTCAAATCTAAAAGTTTAGATATTTAATTGTCAAAATTAAAAGTTTAGATATATAATTGTCAAATACATAAAAGTACAAAAGATTTATTGAAATTAACACAAATTATTTTCAAATCTTATATTAAACAAGATTGTCCTCTTAATTTTTTATTTTTAAATTTTATTTTATTTTTTATTTTCATTTTTTAGATAAAATCATACCTTCTTAAATATCAAATTAATCTAAAAATTTCTAACTAAACACAACAGTAATAATATATAAAATTATAAAATTCGCATTTAGTACTTCGTAAAATTTTTAAAATATTTAATAATTCAAATTACAACCATTTACATTTTTTGGGATCTCAAAGGGGGGTGGAAATACATAAGAACTCTTCAATGGAAATGGAAAAGATATGGAGCTCCAGTTTCTTCAGAATCTTTATAGCCAATCGGCTGTAATTCGAATTACTAACTATTTTTAATCAAATTACTAAATATTTTTAAAAATTTTACAAAGTATAAAAGAAATATAAAGAAGTTTTTTTTTTTTAACATATGATAGATACGTGAATTTTGTAGTTTTATATATTATTACTGTTTTATTTAGTTAGAAATTTTTAGATTAATTTGATATTTAAGAAGGTCTGATTTTATCTAAAAATTGAAAATAAAAAATAAAATAAAATATTGAAAATAAAAAAGTAAGAGGTCAATCTTGTTTAATGTAAGATTTAAAGTAATTTAAGTTAATTTTAATAAATCTTCTATACTTTTGTATAGTTGATAATTAAGTATCTAAAGTTTTAATTTTGATACTAACTAAAATTTTAATTTTGACAATTAAATACTCAATTTATAATTTTGTCAATTTTTGAGTACCTAATTGTCAAATACATATAAATATAGGGGGTTTTTGAAGTAAGAAGAAATATACCATTATCAAATATATTTTACATATTCTACTTTTATAATTATACATCTCTCATTTAGAATTCAACAATAGTATATTATAATTTAAAATTTATATTATTTTCCTCTAATAAATCCTTTTCCTTCTTTCAACCCAAGTTTCTAATTCCGTGCTTATTTAATTGTGTTTGCAGGCCATGATATGTTTTATAAGAAGATGGTTCATATATTCTCCTCCCGTCCTAAAAAGGATGTCAAAAATTTCTATTTTGGTTGTACCAAAATACTTATCAATTTTATAAATTAAGAATGTATTTATTATATATATTCCTAATTTATCCCTCCTTCAATTACTCAATAAATATTTGCTTATTAAATGTGTGTGTATTTCCAATCTAATTAATGAATGTTTACTTTTATTTAAGGATATAATAGTCATTTTTTATTATAATTATATAAGTTTTAGCAATTCTTTAATCTGTATGCCATTTGCTAGATTGACATTATTTTTAGGACGGAAAGAGTATAACGTTTTGCGGCCCTCAATTTTTGCCACATGATGATCATTAAATGTATTAGTTTTTTCTAAAACTTTTTTTTTTTTTTTTGGGGTTGGGGGGGAGTCTAGAGAAATAATTATGGATGAAATTGTTCGTCTTTTGCCAAAGATTGCATCAAGTTTATTCACGTTAACTTTCATAACTTACTAATATAAATTTTTAGTTGTCACTATCCTTTTCAAGTTGTTTTATTTGATTTTTTATTGATATTTTTAACTTATGTTAAATAAATTTTTCTTTAAATCGTAATATTCTCCAGGAAATTATTGGTTCACGTCCGTATTAATTAAGGTTTCTCGCGCCTCCTTTGTCAATTGATATTACAGATGTGCTCAAGTCAAGTCGAGCTTTCAACCAATGAACTAAACTCAATATCTTTAGGTAATATTTAAATTCAAGTTTTAAAGAAGACTCAAGTTCAATTCCAAATTGGATTAGTAAATCAAACTTAAATATTCAAGCTCTGGCCCGAGCATGAATTTGTATATTAACAAATAATAATAATAACAATAATAATAATAATAATAATAATAATAATAATAATAATAATAATAATCATAATAATAATAAAGGGTTAAGAGGCAAAAATGTCCTTCAAATTTGGTCACTTTTACAATCTTACTCTTCATTTTATAAAATACTCAATTATGCCCCTTTAAATACTAAAACATTTCAATGTTGTCCTTCCATAAAAAATCTAATAATCAACTTTATATTTGACTATTAATAGAGATTTTATTACTATAAAAAGGTAAAGTTTAAAAACTTATATAAAAAATTCAAAAATAAAAATTCTTTACAATATTTTCTTTTATTTTCTTGAAGTTCTTCGTTTCTTCTTCTTCTTCCTACTTTTTTAAATTCTTTATTTATAAAATTTCTTTTTAGGTGTTTTTTTAAAGACAAAATACATTAGTGCCCTCCACTTTAATAAATTATAGATTTTTAAAAAAATGTAGTCTTAAAGATATTTGTTCTTAAAAAGCCTTTTTTCTTTAATTGAAAGTGAATCATTTTTTATAAAAATATTTGTTGTGTGACATTTTTGTATAAAGTGAATCCCTTACTGTGGAACTTCTTAAAGATATTTGTTCTGGACTATCAATTTTTGAGAAAAAAAATAATAAAAGAAAGAAAGAGTAGAAAAAAAATACTTACTGGATACTAAGAGTTAGATCTATTTGAAAATTGATCAAATAATTTTAAAATTTACAAGTGCTCACTCCAAATTTAACAAGTTTCTATAAAGAGAGAGAAAAGAAAAGGAAACATAAATTGACTAATATGGTCCTAATAACATACTTCTATTATCTTTTAATCACATAAATGGACCGAAAGATAAGTTTTTTTGAAAATTAAATGGTAAGAATATTTTTGGTTTATAGTTTGAAGGAAAAAAAATCTATAATCTATAAAAGTGGAGGGACACATACATTTTGTCCTTAAAAAATACACCTAAAAAGAAATTTTGAAAATAAAGAATTCAAAAAAGTAGGAAGAAGAAGAAGAAATGAAGAATTCAAGAAAATAGTGAAAGGAAACAAAAGAAATTATTGTAAATAATTTTTATTTTTGAGTATTTAAATAAGTCTTTAAACTTTACCTTTTTGTAATAAAGTCACGATTAACAGTCAAATATAAAGTCGACTATTACATTTTTAATGAAAGGGCAATATTGAAATGTTTTAATATTTAGAGGGACATAATTGAGTATTTTATAAAATGAGAGATAAGATTGCAAAAGTGACTAAATTTGAAGGGTATTTTTGCCTTTAACCCAAAAATAAAATGAAACGAAATAAAAATTTAAGATCAAGCTCGAGTTTCAAGAATCCTAGAAGGTTTGAAAATCAACTAAGATTATACATGTTTGTTATATATAAATATATATATATATATATATGTGTGTATACATTTTTTTTTTTTTTTGTATACACCTGAAAAATCCAAAACAAAATAGAAACTTTTTTTAATACATGCACAAGATAACATATAGAACAATTTGCCTAAAATTTCAGGGCAAAAGTCCTGGTTCCTTTTTTAAGCCACTAATTCCATATTAAACACAATGAAAATTTAATTAGGATCACTTATTTGTAACAAAAAAGTTTATTGGTTGCCGTAGGATAAGGATAAACTCTTGTTTTATCCGGTAATATGATGACACAGAATGTCTCAATTACGTGTAGTTTCTTGTTATTTATCTCTCAGCTATATGTTAAGTATATTTTGTTTTCTAAGAGAGAAAACAAGATGCAGTATCCGATAAGAAGCCCTCTGGAGGATTGTGTGAAATCCTAATTGTACTAGTTGTATATATAGTCCCTGTATATCTCCATCAACAAAATCTTGAAGAACAAAATTTAGAAATAGTAACAGGGAAAACAATGGCTGCCCTACCAGACACTGAGAAAGGTAGAGGAGGAGGAGAATCACTGAAGGTGCCTTTTCTCAAGAATAAGGAAAGCGATGATTGTTCGTTGTTTATGGTTCTCCTTAGCACATCTGTGGCTGTTTGTGGCTCCTTTGCTTTTGGAACATCGGTAAGTCTATATATATGAATATATTATTATGAAACATGCTGTGTTGCATGCATGAAAGGAAAGATTAGACAGTGTCGCATCTCCCCGGCGTGCCTAAAACAATGTGTTCCGCGGCTTCTGCCTCCATAAGCCTCTCCTAGATGCTCCTCATCATCACAGGGGCCTATCTTTTCCTGTTGATTTTAGAGGTTTTGTTATCCATTTTATGGTTATTTTTTTGAAATTTCAAATCAACTAATGATGAATGTGTGTTGGCCTCATCTTCTTCTCATGAAGAGTTTTTTTTTTATCAAAATGACCCCAATGAAGTTCCGATCCAAATGGCCTGTTCGGTGCAAAAACTCCAAGATGCATTCAATAAATGCGTCCTATTTTAGTGAAGACTAATACGTACAGGCCAAGCCAAAAGAGGAGCCCCTGCACCAGATGGGCTATTTGAATCGAAATGCCCCAAATGGGTTCTGATAAAAAACTCGTAAATATAGGTAATACTGATACAGATACGGATCTGTCGTTGTCTTTGTCTCCGTCTTTGTCCTTCCCTTTTCTCTCTCGTATACACACATGTCGTTCCATATAATTACAGATGCATGTAATCAGTTTTCTCTTTCATCAGCAATATCTATATGGTTGTAAAATCGTCTGCTTCTCAACGATGAAAAACTGGTAAAATTTACCGTTCACAGATAGTACTTTAAAGAAAGCATAAACAGTGGATTGGTTCCAAACATGTTCCAATCACGCTCTTTGAGAGATTACTGCGCTTGGTCCCCAAATTTCTTTCAACCCTTTATATATGATGAAAAAATGTAAATCCAACCAACATTAGGAATGGCTTGGTCTTGTCCGCCTATCCATAATCTATGCTTAAGGAATATATGCCACTGATTCACGTTCATGCACGTAGGTTGGATATTCATCGCCAGCCCAGTATCCAATTATGGAAGAACTCAAGCTGTCTCAGTCTGAGGTAACTGTCATTATAATCAATTTTCTTCTCCCTCAATTATTGTCTTCTTACATAAAAGTCTCTCTTTTAAAATGCAGTATTCTGTTTTTGGATCCATATTAACAATTGGGGCAATGCTTGGGGCCATCACATGTGGCCGAATTGCAGATTTCATTGGTCGTAAAGGGGTAAGAACTTACGAACACAAACCAAATCTTTCTCCCCTGTTGTAATACGACAATTGTACACTTACTGATAAATTTTCTCTGTTTTTCTAACATTGAAAGAGTATATCACAAACCCTCTTCAGAGGGAGTTCATTCAGACTAGTTATTACAGATATCTTGATTATCTTATAAAAGTTGTACTAATTTTCACTATCAAAGAAAGCTGATTTCTTTGTTCGAGCAGGCCATGCGATTATCATCAACAATCTGTATTGGTGGATGGTTGGCAATCTCCTTAGCTATGGTTAGTGTTTCAGACACAAAATAGATTTTTCTTCTTGAAAAATAGTATAAATTTTTCAACAACCAATTTAATTCTCATGCTTCGTTTAATTTCTTGCAGTCAGCTGTATTGCTATATGTGGGGAGATTTCTTGTTGGCTATGGCATTGGCATAATCTCTTACGTGGTAAGTCCAAAAACCTTCGTTTTCTTTTTATGTATCTCCAATAATTTGAACAGGAAACTAATAACGATCGAATACATAATGCAAAAACGTTTGACTTCCTCAGGTTCCAGTCTTCATCAGTGAGATAACACCAGTAAAGCTTCGAGGGGCGCTTGCATCTGCAAATCAGGTTTGAACAATTAGAAAATTTTGTTTATGACTTTAAATTATGAATCCAGTAACCTTTTTATTGAATGTTTATTGCTTTTCTTATTGCAGTTCCTTATCGTCATTGGTTTGGCAGCATGCTACACTGTTGGTGCATTCGTGGGATGGAGAGTTTTAGCTTATGCTGGTAAAGACTCGAAATTTCCATAAAATGGATCCATTTTACTATAAAATTCTGATAATGGAACAGTTCCACCCGAAATTCCGTTTTTAGTGATGTCGCTTTCATAAAGTTATATCGCATTCTAATAATGCGACCTATGGCGATATTTTTAAAAAATATAAATAACAGTGCATTTCGTAAATGCGACCTGTGAAAAAGACGAGAAGCAAAAAGAATGGTAGAAGAAGAGGAAGAAGTAAGAGCAGTGTCCATTTCATTCAGTGCCAAAGAGAGGAGAAAAGAAAATGAAACTGAGAAGACTAGAAAACCATTACCTGAGAAGACTAGAAAACCATTACCGAAAAGAAAACAAAGGCAACTGAGTATTCAAAGATGGAAAGCCTCTTCTTAATAACCCCAAAACAGGCCAACAAGAAATGAAGCTTGGAAAATGACCTCTACTAAATACACAGTCCCCTCTCTGAATCTGTTGAAATTGAGAGGTTGGTGCAGAACAATTAAACTGATTAGAAGCAGTGAACACACTCAGTAGAAATCACATCATCATTGTCTGCAGCTGCTCATAGGATTTATATCTAAGAATCGCCATTAAACTTTGTTTTAATGGAGACTGGACCTAACCTGCAGTAATGGAGTTGCCCTATCAAGAAAGAACACAAGAAACAAAGAGAAAGAGAAGGAGAAAGAGAGAGAACGGGCACATTCAAAGACGGATTATAAACGCAGAAACCTACACTTCTCTCAACACCCCCACCTTCTATTATTACACTCACAATCTTCGCCATTAATATTCGTCCAAACAGCACACCCTCCTTTCTATTCCTGCAAATGGAGAATGATCTCAGGTCGCATTTCGTCAATGCGACTTGTTACTTATATTTTTTTTAAATAATGTGACCACATAGAATTAGTCGCATTTTGAGAATGCCACCTCATTAAAAACGGAATTTCAAGTAGAGTTGCCTTATTGTCGGAATTTCATAACAAAATCGACCCATTTTACGGAAATTCCGATAAAGACTTTAGCAATATCGGAGAATTTTTCATGCAGTCGTTGTAGTTTTTAGCAGATATTAGGTTATGATAACTAGGGACGAATTCTTAAACACTCACCCAAAAAAATAAGGATAGTTATTTTCCATGGAGGAGTTTATACTTAAGTTCAAGGGAAAGGACACATGAAAGTCGGGATTAGGATTTTTTGTGAATATACAAACTTAGTTTCCAACTTCGATTCTTCACTTGCAGGAATTGTCCCATGTGTACTTTTATTTTTGGGCCTATTTCTCATCCCAGAATCTCCAAGATGGCTGGTACGACTACAGCTTTAAATATCCTTATTCAATATCTTCATTTGAGAAGTTTTTTGCATTCTAGAGAATGGTCTTTATTGAAAACTGTTAAATCTGGTGCTGCAGGCTATTTCAGGACGCCAAGAAGAGTTTGAAGCAGCTCTACAGAACCTGCGAGGACCAAACGTAGATATTTCTGCAGAAGCCAATGAAATAAAGGTAGTACGTAGTCTCCAGCTCCATCAATTTTGAACCCCTTGAAGGGAGATATATTCTTGCAATGCCTAGGAATCCTTGTGGAGAATTAATCCTCGTGGAATGTTTTGTTCCTCAATGTTGAATTGACATGGAAGTTTGATTCCTTCTGCATTTACCTCTTGTTAGGAATATCTGGTTACTCTTGAACAGCTTCCCAAAGTCACAGTCATGAATTTGTTTGATAAATCAACTTGCAAAGCAACCATTGTAAGCATTTTAGACCTCCTTTTTAACTATCTATAGGAAGATATTCATTCTGTTTTCTATAATTTCTTATTTTCCCAATTAACTTTGTTTTGAAAATCAGATAGCAGTTGGACTAATGGCCTTTCAGCAATTTGTGGGAATCAATGGAATAGTGTTTTATGCTAGTAAAATATTCAAATCGGCAGGTATGCATACATATCCAGTTCTTGCATATTGTTTTAGTCCAGGAGTTTATATCATACTGTAATTAGTCTTTGTCCTTATATTTTCTTTACCAGGATTTGATCCCAATGTTGGTAGTATAGCCTATTCCGTTCTACAGGTTGATCCTCTCTCCCTTTATATATGTGTGGCAGCGCGTCTAAATTTCTTTAAATTTGCCCTCACAAAAATCCAGTTTTAGCTAATCAGCTCGAAAATTTTATGTTTTGAGTCAAATATGTAAGATTTGCATGAACTGTATGTTTCTTCTTCAGGTTGTCATGACCGGAATAGGTGCAATGTTCATGGATAAGGCTGGGAGAAGACCCCTCTTACTGGTAATATATATATATATATATATATATATATATATATATATATTTATTTATTTATTTATTTATTTATTTATTTATTTATTTTGTTTTTCTATAAGCTTTTCTTGAAAAATTGAATTGGGGCCAGAAAATATGACAAAGAGAAAATTAATTTTCTGTTACTGATTTTTTTTTTTTTTTTTAACTTGACCTTTCAGATATCTGCCTTTGGATTGCTTCTTGGCAATCTGTTGATAGCATCATCCTTCCTTTTACAGGTACGTATGTTTAATTCTTGATTAACGGATTCATTGTATGATGAACATTTAATTAACAGATTCCTTAAAATATCTTTTTCTGGTATCAGGCCCATGCCTTGGCAACGACTTGGGTTCCGTACCTTGCAGTAGTTGGTGTTCTGGTGCTCCTCTCTAACCCTTGTCTATTTGTCTCTTCTCTATCTCAACATTTTAATTAGCTTCTTCAGATAAATCCCATTTTGAAACGTGTTACAGGTCGACAAAGTATTCATTAAATCCTATGATCCCAAACCCTCTTTATGTTTGTTTTCTTCAAGAATCAAACCAATAAAATAGTTTTCTTGTTTTATTTTCTGCCAAACTATTTGAAACATCACGAACATATTTATTAGAAAGTTCATCGGGTATTCTGTGCAGGTTTATATATTCTCTTTTTCAATAGGGATGGGTGCAGGACCTTGGCTGATTATGAGTGAGGTTAGCCCGAATTCTCTGTTTATATATACTTGTGACAATTCGTTAGTTTCATTTTTCGAGAACTACTTCAAATTTCTTGTAAGATTAATTTATTTATTGTTGGTTTTTTGCAGGTTTTCCCTTTGCATGTGAAGGGAATGGGAGGAGGTTTAGTGACATTAATGAACTGGTTTGGTTCTTGGGCAGTGTCTTTCTCATTCAACTTTCTCATGTTATGGAGCTCATATGGTAAGTAGTCCTTAACGTTTAAGCAAAACCTAATTTTAGATCTAGAAAGAATCAAAGTATGTGGAGATGTATTTAACTATTGGGATATTTATGCTTGGTTTTCCTCAGGTACATTTTTTCTTTATGCAATTATTTGTGTATTCGCTATCATTTTCATCTTCAAGCTGATCCCTGAAACAAAAGGACGAACTCTCGAAGAGATTCATGCTTCTCTGTGCTCTTCTTCAAATGAAAGTGGGCGTTGATGACTTTGTAGATTAAATTAAGTCCCTTCTCACTTTTTGCCAGTTTAATCATTGAGATAGAAGATGCAAGAGAAGGAGAGATTCAAGTAGATTATAGGTGGAGTTTCTTGAACTCCAATAGTATCTTATGTTCTGGATGTAATTTCTGTTTTCTTGTTAATTTTCTAGATGTAAATAGAAGTTCCAAGCTATATATATATAGCTGATGCAGAAAATAGTTCGAATTTGCATGCAATGAATACTAGAAGTACCAGAAAACAAGATTGACAATAGGAGAGTTGATGGCAAGGTTTGGGATAAACATAACCTCTATTTGTATAGCTCATGTTCCGAAAGCTAAGAGGTAAGGTTATACCCTCCTCTTTGTACTCACTTTCTTCTTTATAATAAGCTGGTAAGAGTTTGCCTAACCCCTACCAAATCTCTGATGTTATTAAAAAAAAATGGCAAGACTATGGGAAAAACTACCCGCATATGCATATGATTGGTTAGTACTCTTCCTATTCTCAAATAATTGTCACTTTTTGAAATTTTTTTTCTATATAATCATCAACTACTTTGTAAAATAGAAACTGTTTTTAGTATTTTTTTTTTTCAATTATACTCTTCTTATTTATTATTTCACTAAATTAATTTTTAACAACTTTATAACTTTTAACTTTTCATTTTTTTCTTTTTAAAATTTTCTTTTATCCTTTTTTTTTACTTTAAACCTAATACCGTTTCTCTTCACTCCAGAAAAGAAAAAATTGTTTTCTGCTTTGCCATTTAAGTAAAATTTTTTTTTCAGAAAAATCTTCTATGTCTCGATGAAAAGTTTGGCATATTCCTACCTATTTATTAATGATCAGAAAATAATTACAATAGGACATAAACCTAACCTCTAATCAATTTATACAAAGTTTAAGAATTGGACTCTCCATCTATTTAATAATTATATGCCTCTAATATGCTTAGGAAGAGAAGAAAATGAGCGGAAATGTTGTCAACACAATGCAGAGATGCATATCTGGAAAACTACCCGCAGCTTCGTTTCCTTGGCTGAAGATACGATTTTTCGGGACATTAGAAAATCTAGTCAACAGATTAGCAATGCTTCTACAAATGTGATGAAGCCCCCACAACGTAACGGCACGATTGTTCAACATTTGCACAGCCCTAGCCGAATCTGATTGGACCTGACTTACAGTAGGGCCATAAAAAATTGGGACAACTTCAACCCTTCTTCTATAGCCCATATTTTCTAACAAAGGATCCAGGGATGGAAACAAATATTTGAGAGAAGTCAAAACTTAAATAAATAAATATTAATTTAATTAATTAAAATACACATCTTCATTCTTTTAAATTATCAAAATCATTTATAAGTGAATTTACATTAAAATTTTTAATAATTTTTTTAATATATACTAATAAACAATCAAAAAGAAAATTATCTACCATTTTATTACGAAATATAGTTTTAACTATCTATATTGTAAAAAATGAGTAATTTTGTGAGAATAATAAGTTTTTTGATTTGGTGAGCTTATTTAAGTTGGTGAACCTCAATAAGTATTTTAAATATTTTGATAGGTTAAAAAATATTAAAATTTTAAAATTTAATAAATATAAAAAATAATAATTAATGAATTTAAAAAGAATCTAATAATATAATTAATATAAATATATATTACTTTCTTATTTTTTTAAAATTTTTATTAATAATATATTAAATTATGTATTATAATATATATTATTATTATTATTCACAAATTATATATATATATATATATATATATATATATATATATATAACTCGAAGATGAAACATATCATTACAACACGTAGAATCATCATAAGATTACACGTGACTAAATGATTTTTTTTAAAAAAAATAAAAATTATATATAAATTCATAATTAATTAAATTAATTAATAAAATATATATGTATTTAATATTAATATATTAAAATGTATGATTCTTTAAATATTGTCTAAATTAATATATTGAAATATGTAATTTTTTTAAATATTATATATATATTTAATATTAATACATTAAAATATGTAATTCTTTAAATATTATTTAAATTTATTTTAAAATTTTAATTAATTAAATTAATTAATAATATATATTTAATATTAATATATTAAATCTTAATAACATAACAAATTCGATGAAATATATTAGTACGGATTTCAAAAAGCATAGGAGGAGCCTGCGCGGCCCCCACCCCGGCAAACACAGGTGTCCGCACAAAGCTGTCTCTAAAAAACCCAGCATAATCATTCCTGCTATTAACAGATGCGATGATGACCAACCTCCATTCCAAGAGATCGACTTAACATTAGATGGGGCAGGGGTTTGAGACTTTGTTAACCTCCAATCCAAAACCATATCCTAATCATTTAAGTAATCGCTTGATGGATGAGTAATTAACTTGTAATTCAAGATTCAAACCTGGGATGTATTGAAGAAATTTTTTATTTTATGAGCTCTGTATTTAAAATTAAAATTTCTTCTTTTAATTTAATTTTTACTAATTTGATGTCCGTGTATTATTAAGTTGTTAAGATATAATATA
The DNA here is from genome assembly GCA_026120185.1 of Voacanga thouarsii. Classification (NCBI taxonomy): domain Eukaryota; kingdom Viridiplantae; phylum Streptophyta; class Magnoliopsida; order Gentianales; family Apocynaceae; genus Voacanga; species Voacanga thouarsii. The sequence goes on along the minus strand of JANUWF010001479.1, from coordinate 2,031,070 downwards.
TTAATATTAAATATATATATATATATATTCTATTAATTAGTTATTTAATTATTTAAAATTTTAAATAAATTTAAATAATATTTATTTTTCTTTAAAAAAATTTTAATTGAATTTAATACTGTCATGTATCAGTAATATATATATATATATATATATATATATATATATATTTGAATCATGCTTTGTTTTTATTTCTTAAAGTTATTAGATTAATGGCATGTTAGTTAAATAATTTATTTAATTAAAAATTTTATAATAAATTTATTACATTTAATAATTTATTTTTATTATTACTTAATTAGTTAATACTTAATTAAATTATATTATAAATTTTGGTACAATTGAGGTAATTTGAATCTAAAATTTAAATATATTAATCGTTTATCTAACTATTTTTATTATTTTTATTTAATTTAAATTATAATAAAACATAATATTAAAATAAATACAACAAAAAATTTTATATTAAAATAAATTTGTTTATTTATAACTAATTTTTTTTAAAACATTACATAACTTCTTGAAACTTTGATTTAATTAATTTTTATCAATTGAAAACAAAAACACTTATGATAATTACAAAGTTATCAAACATCTTTCCCCGACCCTTTGAAATCACCTTAGAGCTACATTAAAGGACGTGTTTTTTTATTTTTTTTCTTAATTTATTAGAAATAATATGTGAATCGAATACAAATTTTATTTTTCCTTTTAACTCTATCCCATTTGCTAAGTAGTTGAACTACTACCTCCTTATCAGAGATCAAATTAGGGAGTTTCTTAAATTTTTGGAATTGATCTTTAAAAAATTTAAAATTTTTAAAAATTCTTTAAATTTTTTATTTTATATCCAAAATTTTTTTAAAAATTATAATATTATTACATTATAACTTTTCCCAATCTCAAATTCCTCGTTCTGTCCCTGTTGCTTCTTATATGTTGCCCACATAATACCTAAACATCTTTCCTCTCCAACTTTAGCTTTGACAAATGGAGTCCTATCACCTCACAGCTCAGCTAACTTTTTCCTCTTTCACCTTACATTCTTGCGTTGATCAAATTTCCGTGAATCGATGTATTAATATATGGAATGGATTAAATTTAAGTAAATCGAATATATTAATAAGTTATATTATATAATTTATATTACATAAAATACAATATGTTAATATATCTGATGATACATGTGAATTAAGTCCATACAAAAATTTCCCGTTCCCTTAGAACTCTTTCTTTCAAGCATGCTTAAAAAGCCGAATCTTTGTAATGAAATGTCCTCATTAGTGTTTATGTCAGCTGAATTATCTAGTTGCTAAGGGAAGAGTGGAAGAGGCTAGTTCGCAGCTCGTTTTCGAATAAATAGTGTGACAGGGAGAAGAAAGTTGCAGATAAAAGCAGTTTATTCAGAGTCTGACGTCATATGGGGAGCACAGACATGGAAGAACAGCTGATCATAATGGAAAGAGTTTTGGTTGATGAAAGCCAAAGTGACCATCCTCCTTCTCATGTCACTGGTACTGTAATCTTCAGTACCTGTGTTGCTGTCTTGGGCTCCTTCAACAATGGGTATGCGGTAAGTCTGGCTCTACTTCTGAACCAATCCCTCCATGGAAGCGCAATATATTGTCTCTAATCGCTGGAGAACTTTATCAGTTGAGCTATTGTCTTATTTTTCATTCAACTATTTGAATATGAAGCTTTAATTTTACACTTCGTGATAAGTTATTTTTGCTTACATTACGGGTATCCTTATATACCCAAGAATGTAAAAGATGGAGAAGGAATCGGGTTTTGAACTCTTAAATATGCATCATAACTTTCTTTGCTAAGGAACAAACATTTCATCACTAGATTACAATGTCAAAGGCTTCGATTTTATCGTTTTCATAGATGAGAAATGTTGATCAATACTCTGTAAAATGGAAGTGAAGTTGGTGAAGATGCTTTTGACTGGAAGATTTCATGAAGCACAGTGATCAGAAGCTCATGTTGACTGGTAGATAACAGAAATTTCTGTTTGCAGGCGGCGTTTACATCATCCGCTGAAGCTGGTATCATGAAAGACCTTGGATTATCTCTAGCCGAGGTAAGTATAAACCATCCTCTCATTCTTCACACTCACCCTCCAAAAACGGAAAATTTGTCGCTGAAGCTGGACCAATCAAAATGGAAAAGTCGGCACAGTTTTCAGTTTGCCACAATAAATGTTTTTAAAATGGTTAAAATCGCACATTTCTAATCTAAATTCACATATCTATCATCTAATGTCTATTAATTGGACAGAAATAATTTTTTTTATTCTTAAACCTTCCTTCCCAACAACTTTTCCATTAATCTTTTTGTTTATAAATTGATTGCTTTAATAACAAATAACTGTGAAAATTTTACTCTTGTTGTGTGTCCTCAGTAGTATCATTATAATAAAACACATAGTTCTAACAATAAATTAATTAATAGTTTTTTTAATTAAATGAAACCCCAAATTATTATGACTATATTTTTAGAAGTTTATTAAAATATGAAGAAGAAATAAGGAGAGTATAATTTTAATTCTTGTAGAAGCTATTATTTGTTGCCAATATAATTCATTTACCATTTCATATTCTATTCATATTGTATTTAGTTGGAATATTTTAATTAATTTGATATTTACTCAAAAAGATTATATGTGCTTAAAAATTGAAAACACAAGAGAGAAAAGAAACAAGATTTTGAAATTAATAAAAGAGAAAAGTACTTCTATATAATTAATAGACATTAATAGATAGAGACGTCAATTTAAATTGAAAATATATGAATTTAACCTCTCCCAAACGTCTTTTGTCAAAAATGAGCAAAATAAAAAGATTATCACAGATATCTAAGTAATTAGTTGAACCCACCACTTGAGTTCAAACTTCTTTAAAACATAAGTCAATTGTACAAAACTTGCAAAGTATAACTTTTATTCTCGTATGAATATTGCACGAGATAGAATTTTTAAATAATAGTAATTTTAGATTCTCTAATATAATATTAAAAAAATTTAAAAATTTCAAAGTGTTCTAACTGAGTACAATATTTTCTTTTTTTCCCCTCAATAAAGTAATTATGCATTTTTATAAAATAAAATGGAATAATATTGCTAAGCCCCTTGCTTAACATTTGTTTCGGAGTTTACTTTGCTCCACTTGTTTCAGAATTTCCTATGGCCCACTATTTACAGGGCAATCATATCGGCGATCACGATTGAAATCATACTGTTGTGAACAATCCAACGGTGTTTTCTAGGGGAGCCTGGTGCGGGATGGGGCCCGGCATAGGAGCGTTCAATTATTGATATTTAATCCTTCCGCTTCAATTGGGTTGCGCCGACCAGCCCGGCCCGGATTTCTGTTTGTAATTGCGTTGTCGAATGAAAAAAATGGATAGACATGCATTCCAGCACCAACGACCCGATTCTCTTTGGATAAGAATTAATTTAAATTTTAAAAAAAATTATTAAATATAAAAGTCATGTAAGATCAAGAGGCTGGACATGATGTGTTATGAATAGATAACCGTTTTAAAAAATAAAAATTATATAAAATAATAATATATTTAAATTAGAGTAAAATTTTAATTTGAAATAAAAAAGGAAAAATTACTTTCCAGTTTCCACTTATAACCCTAGAATTGGCTTTAAAATTCTAAAGTTTTAGTATTTAATATTTATTTGATAACGCATAACTATTTGGTATATTAAAAAAGTGAAATTTTTGTGTACTATACTTAAATAAATATTGAAAAAGTAAATAACTTAAAATAAGTTTCAAGTAATTTTATGAGACTCCTAGATGCCCCAGCACTACTTTCCTAGAGCAGCGTGTCTACTAATTTCACCATAGCAGCTTATCTTCAACTTAGATTGAATAAGTCTTCGGTGTAATATTTTTACTTTCTTTTTATAATTTTATTGTTTAAAGTTTAAATGTAAAACTCACTCTTTTTAAAAGTCTTTTATTTATAAAGATATTCTAGATTTTGTTAAAATTTTTAAGGTCGAATCCTAACACAATAAGAATTAAAATCCTATTTGGTTAATATTTTAAGTAATGAAGGATTTGGGTGAAATTATTAAAGAGTCAGGAAAAACCCTAAACCTATTCATTAAATTAAATAGGGAAGTTTGTGGAAAACATCGTTTTTTCGAGGAGCCGTCAACAGAAAAAGAAATAAAGAGGGTTCATATGGTTTGGAGAAAGAATACCATAGACTATTACAATTTTCAAAGGTAGGTAGGAATGAATCTCTTCGATTTTCTTGTACTAGAATAAAATTTTATTTTTTATTAAAAATTCCCGAATAAAGTATGGTATTTTTTTTAAATTATAAATTTTATTAATTGGTTAATGTATGGTGTGTATTTCGATATTTATATTATATAGATACATAGTTCCGCATGAATTTATTTGATGAATTTGGTATATGATGGATCTGTTTATATTTATTTGAATATGATACCTCAAAGGTGGGCTAAACCTTTTTGGAAGAATGTTAAGATTGAATTCGTCTTTTTAGATTTTATGCCCGACGAAGTTTTAATCTTTTTTGACCGCGAAGGCCGGGTTAAGCCTTTTTAAATTTTCCTAACTGAATAAGATAATGCAGTTAGAAGAAGGTAATGGTTATATGAATTTGGTGTGCATGAATGTTTCGATCTGTTTGATATCTTTGCTTGTTTTTACGAAGTTTGCTAAGTATACTCATATTAATTTTGTTAAATTAATTAGTATGGATTTTAGAGCAAAGGAAAACTAGTTAGTATATATTTTTTTAAATGTTTAAAATTTATATCCCATGAAAATAATTTGAGATTTGTTGAGTTTGTTATTTTTATATAAACAAAAGTTTTATTTTCCTTAGTATGTTATAAGAATAATTTAAAACTAAATATTTGGTAATAGTTGATGTTATTGTTATTGTTATTATTATTTGTGAATAAAATTGTTAATATCGTGTACATGTATGTACGTATATTATGTAAATGTTTATAATAAACTTTATTCGGGAGAAGTGATTCATTACTACCTACTGAGCATGTGGTTGGTTCACCCTTCAATATTTCCTCCTTTCAGATTTTAAAGATGATCAATGGTGCGAAAGCCCTTTCTACTAAGATTGTACGGAGTCGAATTCTAAGATTTTGTTTAGTGACTTGTGTTATCTTATTTATTTTAAATTCTAACTATGTTTTTTTAGTACTCGATGAGACAAGTGTAAGAATTAATTTTATAAGTTTTGATATAAATTCTTTGGGGAAGATTTAATTATGAAATTATTTAGTTATCATTTTAGAAGCAAATATATTTGATCGTTTAAGTTTTGATGTAAGACTTCGTATTATTGGAATACGACTCTGGTGGTACGGTCGTGCCATGTCCTGCGGGCGCAGGGCGTGACATTAAAAGTTACCGATTTATTTACCACAAATAAATAAGACTATTTCTTTTTTTTTTTTAATCCAAATACATCTAGTATTAAATCCTCAACTTTTCTATAATTCATTTAGTAAAACAATGTTATGCCGGCCGAGAAGATTTCTATCTTCATACTTAATAGTGCATGACCATTCTCTTCCCCTTTATAGCATCTTGAATTCCTTAAAAAATTGTCTTAAGTGTTCAACCAATGATGGGGTTGCATTTTGAGATATGATGGATTCATATAATTCATTCTTCTTGCAGTACTCTGTTTTCGGTTCCATAAGTTCAATCGGAAGTATGATTGGTGCATTATTTTCTGGCAAACTAGCTGATTTCATTGGTAGAAGGGGTGTAAGTTTATGCCTTTTCTCCTTGATTCCCACTTGTTCCTAGTCTGATTTTGATTATATGAACTAACAGACTTTAACAATAACAAAATGCAGACAATGTGGCTGATGGAGCTATTTTGCATCCTTGGATGGCTGTCAATATTTTTTGCTAAGGTTTGTCCACAGTGACTTAGCTTCAGTTCCTACCCAGGTTAAATTGTCTGCCTAATTCTTCTTTGCATTCGAGAACATTTGTATCAACAATTTCGGCAGAAGGTTCTCGTCAGACCTTGGCAAATGATGCAAAAATGAAGAACAAAGAAAGGAAAAGATCAAAATACTAGTAAAGGGAATGCATCTCTGGGTTCCCTTTTGCAGTCATCGGTAATGTTGGACAATTCTTATTTGCAGGCAGCTTGGTTGCTTGACTTGGGGAAATTTTCACTAGGAATTGGAATTGGGCTGCAATGTTTTGTGGTAATAATAGCAGGACCTGCATTTTGCAATCATCTTTTAGGATCGTTCTTGAGTATTATTTTTAGGGTCTAATAATGGATACGAGTGAATTGACTTGCAAAACAGGCACCAGTATATATTGGGGAAATTGCACCAAAGAACATTCGAGGGGCATGTACAATTGCAAATGAGGTAAACCAAAATCACCACAGATCTTCATTGTAAAATTTGCAGCTTTTCGAGCATAGATTTGGTTGTTCTCATCAGTTTTCTGCCTCCATCTTACATTGAACTAGAAAATTTTGACAAATTTGGAAAGGGATTAATAAGAGTTTTGAATTGGTGCAGTTGATGGCAACATTTGCAATGTCACTGATGTATTTTGTCGGAAATCTCATTGTTTGGCCGATTTTGGCTATAATAGGTAACTAAATGGCTGCTACAGCGTATGAAACTTGTCTAAATCTAGAGTTTTACTCAAGCAATTAGACATGGCTTATGTTTTCAGGAGTTGTTCCATGTGTGCTGCAAGTTTTAGGCGTGTTCTTCATTCCAGAATCTCCTAGATGGTTGGTGAGTTCAAAGAAAAGCAGATTATATATATTCTTAGTTTAACCACAAATATCAAGAATATCTTTACAGTAACAGTACATTCTGACTTCGGTTTTGGTTATCTCAGGCATTTGTTGGTCAGCAGAAAAGATCTGTATCGGCTCTACAACGACTAAGAGGTGACAATGCCAATGTATCTCAGGAAGCAGATCAAATCAGAGTAATTTTCAGTTCATAATTTATAGGAAAAATTACTTGTCTCCTTTTCTGCTCTTTTCTTGAATTGTTGGCTTGCAGGAATCCATGGAGGCCTCCAGACATCATTCAAAACTCAACTTTTTGGAATTGTTTGATAGGAAATATACTCCCGCATTGATGGTAAACTATACACACATTGAATTTTCTCTGTTTATGCCATAAGAAGTTATCTTACTTTCTGCCTTGCATCAGCTTGCAATTGGCTCAACCATACTAGTGCAATTTGGAGGAGCCTATGCAATAGGATCTTATGCAAGCTCAATATTTGAAGCTGCGGGTAAACGATACCTCTTGTGATACTAGTGTATAAAGTGACCAAATATAGATAAAAACTTTAATCAAGTAATCAGTGAGCCTTTAGATGGAAATTTCTTATGGCAGGCTGTTCTGCTAAGGTTGGAAGTACTGCACTGTCTATCAATCAGGTCTGTCTAGAGTAAAATTTTCAAATAGTCTTTTGTGGTGATAAACCATGGCTAACTCAAAAAATATTCTAATTGACAGCTTGTATTCGCCATTGTTGGTGTACTCTTAACCGACAAATGGGGTAGACGGCCATTGTGGCTGGTAGGAATATGAAGCTTCTCTTTATCCTTTTCCTTATTTCAGTGTAGTTTTAGTTTTTGTCTTGGAATCAGAGATTGAGTACTGGAAACATTGCAGATTTCTGCTGCAGGAACATGCCTTGGTAACATTCTTGTTGCACTAGCTTTCCTTCTAAAGGTATCTTTGAAGTTTAAAGGATGGATAAAATCAGACCGTAAGAGTTTTTGTTCTAAAGACTATTTTGTAAAGTTAAAATATCTAACATGATTGGAAAAATGTACTTGGTTTAGGATTTTCACGAAAGCCAGACAATATCTGCTGCATTGGTGCTTCCTGGTATTCTGGTAATGGAAATAAACATTAAAGATCCTTACTTCAGTACATATTTTTCCACCATCAAGATACATTGGCTTTCATGTTCTGTTAGCACTAACACATTTTACTCATTGTTGGTCAACTATTATGTTCCATTAGCACTATTACATTTTACTCATTGTTGGTCAACTATTTTCCTTTTCTTCATTACCATGTTAAGCTAAATACTCAACTCATCTGGTTGTCTTTTAAATCTCAGTAGTTGTCCCTTTTTCCCCTTCCAGTCTGGGATTTTACATATGCCTGACAACTACAAATGTCCAACCAGATATTTTCAGCTACTTTCACCACGGGCATGAGCGGTAGTCAATGGATAATCCTGTCGGAGGTAGGTTGCTTACACTATAAAGAAGCCAAAGAAATGAGTTGAAAAATGAGATAAAAAATTTCGAAATTTTCTCCTTTTCAGATACTTCCAGTAAATATTAAGGCATTATCTGGAAGCCTGATCACACTTTTCAACTGGTTCTTATCTTCGGTTACAATATTCACGTTTAACTTTGTGTTCCAATGGAGCTCAACAGGTACATGCTCAATCCTTCTCCCTACTGCGGTAGCACTTTGCCGTTTGTGCACATCTTGCAAGCACATAAAATTGCTTGCGGATTCTAACAACTTTGTTCCTACATTCTTACAGGAGTATTCTTCATTTTTGCTGCTGTTTGTGCTTCAACTTTTGTGTTTGTTGCAAAGATATTGCCTGAGACGAAGGGCCGGACTCTAGAAGAAATTGAATCGTTGCTCTCCAATTGATGTTGTAAATGATTTAAAGAACTGCTTAAAGAGATGTATAAACCATACTACCAGTTCCATAGTGTTGGACATATGAACCAAGCATAGGGAAATTGAGGAAGGAAAATATTATATAGCCTTCACTTGGCTTCATTTTAGTGAAATCATCAAAGTTATAACTCAGCAGAACATTCTCCTGTGAAACCAATAACCATACTCGGGATTGATTGCAAGATTAATTGCCCTTTCTCCATTCTTTCATCCAGAAAGAAACAAATACCCTCTCCGTCACAGATTATCTGTCCACTTTAACCGATTATGCAAAGATTAAGAAAAATAAATTTTTTAATTATTTAAACCTTCTCTTCTATTTTTACCTTTAAAATTTAATGATAAGTATCTCTTTATATTAAGAAATACACAAATTCTAAAACTTTGATATAATTTCAAATTACTTCTCTCTCTTAAGTATTTAATTCTTATTAGAAAATAGGTCAAAATATTATTGAATATTTAATTCTCTCTTCAAGTTACTAGTATTGATGTTTTTTAAGAATTAACGAGATGAACATGAATAGAAGAACTCGTAAAATGAGTTTTTGACTATATATTTTAATATATTTGGGAAATATAATGTAATTAAATGGGGTGAAATTGGAATATTAAATTTAATTTTTTAAAAAGATAAATAATTTGGGATAAAAATTAAGTAAGAAAGTGAACTGATAATTTGAGACGGAAGAATTAACAGTTTCTGGTCTCATCTCTTTTGGCACAGAATTAATGTGGCTGCCAACACAAATATCTTCGATAATCATATTTGGGATTGTTGTATTGATGGTCCTTTTCCAATCTTTGTCAAAAAAAATGAACAAACCGATGATTTGTCAACCCCTCTATTTTGACAGAGAATCAACATGACTTCGTGTAATTCTTTTATTTGTAACCAGTAGCCATACTCGTTTGATTAGCTAATTTTCACTCCTCTCCCAATTAGAGTTCAGAGCTCATTATCATGAAGACTGTATAGTCTCTGATATAACAAATAAAATAAAAAAGGTGAAGGCAAAGGCATACATGGAAGAACAATTGATATCGGAGAGAAGATCTTCCTTTCACGAAGGACCGTATATCATCCTCCTCTTGCTTCTGTCAATCCCATTGCAACCCTCAGTATCTCTGTAATGGATGCAACCAAGGATTATAATATCTTTTTCTAAAGGAATTTTCCTTTGAAAACTGAGTTGAATTTTTTAAGTATTGAAATTTGAATTAATTATAATTTATTTTTACATTATATTTTATAATTATAATTTTGATTAAATATAAAAAAAATATTAATAATTAGATAAGTATTTAACATATTCGACTTTAAATTTAAATAATTTTCTATTCACTTAAAATTTATAATAATATTTCAATACATCTTAATCAATTAAATAATAACAAAAATTTATTATCAAATACATTTAATCAATTAACCACTTAATATTATCTGCTATGAAACGTATTAAATAAAATAAATATTTAATTAATTAATTTTAAATACTTAATTAAATTAGCAAATAAACTCTTAATAATTCTTCAATGCATTTACTTTTGAAAAATTGACAAAGGGGGTATCTATCTGAGAAAATAAAGAAAAGAACTAAAACGCTATAGAGAGATGGACCATTCTTTATCGTTTTCTCAGCAATGAATGAACCTAGATATTTTTCCTAAAATAAATGCAGGAGAGGTTAGATCTTATACACCAAACTCCAGAGTCCTATATATTAAGATCTAATAGTTAGACAAAATATTCTTCATCTTCTCCAAGCACTCTATTTTTTATCCCAAAAAAATAATGTAACACAAATTTTTCACTCCATATATTACTCAAATTACTATGATAAAATTCTTGAATCAAGTGTATTGAAACTCCTTTTATTCTACCTCATGAAATTCAACCCACAATTGCAACTGCCTCAAATATTAGATTAGAAATTGAAAAAAATTACAATCTTTGCAGTTTAACTTCTAATATTGTCTTTTTATATTTTCATAATAGTCGAAAAAATAAATATTTCAAAGTTGATAGAAGTAGGAGTATCATATTGAGCTTGATCACAAAGGTTTTAGATGGAAAAAAGAGACATATTTACTAAACTAGTAATACGTAATCAATAAGGCTGTGGCTTTGAGATGGAAGAGCGTGAATTTTTCTTTTCTTTTTCATTTTATTTTGTGGGCTAAATGATGTTTTCCGTTTGGTCGTTGGAAACCTTCCATCCTCACATTTCACCTGCTCCTGTATTTCATTTTTTCTTCTTAATTAAACTCTGAAATTCTGGTCACATCTATCGCCTTTATTATTATTTTTTTCCTTTTAATACTTTGAATCACGTCGTAACAATGATGCAATTATGTATTATTATAGAGAATTTTACATATTATAAAATGTTAATTTTAAACTATCATTACATCTATGACCTTATCAATAATTATCACAATATTAATTTCTCTTTTAAAAAAGAAAAAATATAAATTAAATGTAAATTTTATTATTTTATTAAAAAATATTTATAACTAATCAAATAATTATTGTATCATCCCATCGTAACCTTTAACGAATTCATTGTCAGTACTAAGGGGCGATTGCGGCATCCGTACCCTACGAAAATCTTTTAAAAATATTATTTTTTTCTTGTAAAAATTAATTTTTAAAAATTTTCTTTTTAAATTCTCCTTTTTACCTATCTAAAATTTTTTAAAAGTTTCAATATTATCCTAAAACTGTTATAAAAATAATAAATGACTATTCATTTTCTGATTCTATCTATTTATCTTGAAAATAAATATGACTATTCGTTTTTCTAAGAGTATTAACGTATAAGATAATATTGTATTTATTATATTCATTTTTTATCTTTTTAAATGATGTATCTAAACCTCTATAAATAGGGTTTTATGTGAACAAACATAATCAATCAATTGAATCTAAGTGATTTTCTCATTTCTCTTCTTATAGTTTCTTTAATATCAACTTTTATATTTTGTTTTCTTGATTCTATTTGGAATTAAATTTACAATACGTTATCAGCACGAGACTCTACCGAAATTGTTCTAGTAAAGTTTATAATCAAGCTCATCAAAAATATTCTCTCGATCCATATAATCAAGTAGTCTGATTTTTTAAGTTTTCTAACAAAAGAAGAAAGGTACTCTTCCTATTTGATTTTTTCTTAACATGGCAAATCTGACTAAATTTGAGTTTGCAAATATAGATATCATTGGAAAAAATTATTTATTCTGGATACTAGATACTGAAATGCATTTAGTTGCAATATGTCTGGAAGATATCATTGTAGAAGGAAATCCATCATCATCACAAAATGATGTTAAAGTTATGATTTTTCTCCGTTATCATCTTCATAAAGATTTAAAAGTGAAATATCTTACCATGAAAAAATCACTTATTTTGTGGAATAATTTAAAAGAAATGTTTGACCACCAGAAGATGGTCGTCCTTCCAAAAGTACGGTATGATTGGATGCACTTGCGATTACAAGATTTTAAATCTGTCAATGAATATAATTCTGCGATATTTAAAATTAGCTCGTAGTTAAAATTATGTAAAGAAAATATTACTGATGAAGATATGTTGGAGAAAACTTTCTCTACTTTTCATGCCTCGAGTGTACTCCTGGAGTAACAATATCGAGAAAAGAGATTTAAGAAAAAGGATTTAAGAAATATACAAAATTGATATCTTGTCTTCTCATAACTGGGTAAACTAATAAGTTATTAATGAAAAATTATAATGCCCGACCAACAGGTTCTACTCTATTTCCAAAAGTGAATGTTGTTAAATATCTTGATTTTAGCTCTAGAAAAGGTCATGATTGTGATCGTGATCATGGCCGTAGCAGTGGACGTGCACGCGGTTATAATAGAAATATTCATTACTATTACAAAAGTTAAAACAAAGTTATGAGAAATAATGATAATTACCAGAAGTGGGCAAAAAATAATGAGAAAGGAAAAGGAAAAGAGGTGGTCCCTACAAATTATGAAGATAAATGTTATCGATGTGGCATGAAAGGTTATTAGTCTCGTACCTATTGAACGGCAAAATACCTTGTTGATCTTTATCAAGTTTTTATTGAGAAGAAAGGTAAAAATGCTGAAGCAAATTTCATTGTCCAACATTCTCTTTGTGATAATGATGATGATACCAATTCTTGAAGATGTAAATGTTGATATAACTCATTTAGATGTGGCTGATTTCTTTGAACATTCAGAAGGAAGAATTGATCATTTAATTGGCGATAGAAGTGTCCAAAAGAATTAAAAGTTTACTTTTAATATTCTATTTTATGTTATATATTTTTTGCATTGTAATATTAATTAGCATTTTAAGTTTTTATTTTATTATTTGAAGTATTTAAATTTATAAATATTTTATTATGCCCAGATGGCTATTACTTCATTTCCTGGAAACAAAAGTGGCATTGAAGATATATGTCTAATTGATAGTAGTACAACACACACCATATTGAAAGATAGAAAATATTTTTCTTATCTAAAGATGGGAGAAACAACTGTTAATACTATAAGTGGTAGTGTAAAATTGATTGAAGGTTCTAGAAGAGCTAATGTATTATTACCCGGCAAAACAAATGTTATTATTTATAAAGCGTTATTTTCTTCAAAATCTCGTAAAAAATTATTAAATTTTAAATATATTCATCGAAATGGATATCACATTGAAACAATAGAAGAAAATGAGTTTGAGTATTTCTATATTATTCAAATTTTTTCGAATAAGAAATCTTTATTAGAAAAGTTACCATCTCTTTCATCTGGCCTATATAACACAAAAATCATGCAATTGAAGTGCAACATTCAATAAATCAAAAGTTTACTGATTCTGCTACATTTATCATTTGACATGACCGTTTGGGTCATTCAGGAGTTATTATAATGCGAAGGATAATGAAAAATAATCATTGTCATCCTCTGAGAAGTCAAAAGATTTTGACACTAGATAAATTTTCATGTGTTACATGTTCTCAAAGAAAATTGGCTATTAAACCATCTCTAACAAAAGTGGAGTTTGAGTCTCCAGCATTTTTAGAAAGAATTCATAGTGATATATGTGGACCAATTCATCCACAATGTGGGCAATTGAGATATTTTATAATTTTAATTGATGGATTGACCCGATAGTCGCATGTTAGTTTATTATCAACTCGTAACCTGGCATTTGTGAGATTGCTTTCCCAAATAATTCGTTTACGAGCGCAATTTTCAGATTATCCTATTAAAAGTATTCGTCTAGATAATATTGGAGAATATTCTTCTCAAGCCTTTAATGCTTATTGCATGTCAATTGACATTACTATTGAACATCCAGTAGTTCATGTTCATACCCAGAATGGTCTAGTTGAATTATTTATTAAAAAATACAATTAATTGTTAGACCGTTATTAATGAGAATAAATCTACCAACATCTATTTGGGGATATGCTATTTTGCATGTTGCAACACTTGTACGTATAAGGCCAACAAGTTATCACAAATTCGCCCCCTCACAATTAGCTTTTGGTTCAGAGATAAATATTACTTATTTAAGAATTTTTTTGGTGTGTTGTATATGTACTAATAGAGTCAAATCAACGTACCAAAATAGATCCTCAAAGAATATTAGGGATATGTGTTGGATATGATTCTCGCTCTATAATTAGATATGTTGAACTATTGACAGATAATGTATTTAAAGCAAAATTTGCTGATTGTCATTTTGATGAAACTATATTTCCTAAATTAGGGGGAGAATATAAAACATATAAAAAAGAGCTTGTCTGGACGATATCATTGAATTATTTACACCCGCGCACAAGCGCGAGTGAACTAGAATTTCAAAAGATAATTCATTTGCACAGAATTACAAATTAGCTACCAGATTTTTTGTTGATTCTATAAAGGTAACTAAGTCGCATATTCCAGTTATAGATACTTTCATTCGAATAGAAATTCTACTAGGAGAAAATGAAATTCCTATAGCTGCTGAATTAAAAACATGCCAGAAGCACGGATGACCTCTTGGTTCAAAAGATAAAAATTCTCGAAAGTAAAAAGGAGCAAATGATCAGAATGATCCAATTAAAGAATTAGAAAATAAGGACCAGATAGCAACTGACGAAAAGATCCAAATATCTAAAAATAGTGAATAGAATAATGAAATGTCCATCAATTATATGACTTTTGGTAGAAGTTGAAATCAGATAAATAACTATTAATGATATTTTTGCATAACAATATAGCACTTGATGTGTTAAAAAAAATGAGGATCTTGAATCAACATCATATGAAGAATGCCATCATAGAAATGATTGGTCAAAATGAAAAAATGCGATTCAATCGGAGTTAAATTCCCTTGCAAAGCGTGAAGTTTTTGGACCTGTAGTCCGAACACCAAAAAGTGTAAAACCAATTGGTTATAAATAGACATTTGTGCGAAAGCTGAGTAAAAATAATGAAGTCGTAAGATATAAAGCATGATTTGTGGCATAAGATTTTTCGCAAAAATCAGTTATTGATTATGATGAGACATATTCACCTATGGTAAATGTAATTACATCCCAATACTTTATGAGTCTAGTGGTACGTGAAGCATCTAATGAATGTTGTGATTGCTTATTTATATGGGAATCTTGATAATGATATTTATATAAAAATTCCAAAAGGATTTACTATACCTGAAGCATGTAATTCTGGTTCTCGTGGAAATTATTCCATTAAATTACAAAAGTCATTATATGGCTTAGTGCAGTCTGGAAGCATGTGGTATGATCGTCTTAGTGAATATTTATTAAGATCAAGATATAAAAATGATTTGATATGTCCATGTGTATTTATTAAGAAATTTGGATCAGATTTTATTATATTTGCTAGATATGTTGATTATATCAATCTTATTGGAACTCTAGAAGAGCTCCAAGAGACAATTGATATATTGAAGCAAAAATTTGAAATTAAAGATTTTGAAAGAATCAAATTTTATCTTGGTTTACAAATAGAACATCTAGAAGATTGTATTTTTATTCATCAATCAGCATATACAACTAAAGTTTTGAAGATGTTTTACATGGATAAAGCACATCCATTGTGTATTCTAATGGTCATCAGGTCATTAGATATAAATAAAGACCATTTTCGACCTCGAGAAGATGATGAAGAACTTATTAGTCATGAAGTGTCATATATCAGTGCAATTGGTGCACCAGTGTACTTTGCTGATAACACTCGACCTGATATAGTATTTTCTTTAAATTTATTAGTAAGATTTAGTTTTTCTCCAACACGATGACATTGGAATGGTATTAAATATGTCCTAAGATATCTCCAAGGAACAATGGATCTCGAATTGTTTTATTTAAATAAAACTAACTCAATGTTGATTGGTTATGCAGATGCTGGTTATTTATCTAATCCACATAAAGCACGTTCTCAAATTGACTATTTATTTACATGTGGTAGTACTGTTATATCATGGCACTCTACAAAATAATTTATAGCAGCCACTTCTTCAAATCATACAAAAATTATTGCTATTCATGAGGCAAGTCTAAAATGTGTATGATTAAGGTTCATGATCCATTATATTCAAGAAAATTGTGATTTATCCTCTAAAAAGGAAATTACAGTATCTCTTTATGAAAATAATGCAGCTTGTATAATACAATTAAGAGATGAATATATTAAATGAGGTATAACGAAACATATTCACTAAAATTTTTCTTTAATCATGAATTCCAAAAGAGTGGTGAAATTAATGTGAAATAGATTCGATCATGTGATAATCTGACAAATTTATTCATTAAGATATTGCCAGCAACTTCATTTGAAAAATTAGTACATAAAATTGGAATGCATCAGTTAAAAGATATGAAGTCATCTTGAAGATACTATCAAGAGGGGGAATATGTATAATGTACTCTCTTTTCTTAACTAAGGTTTCCTTCTTCTCTTGGGTTTTTTTTTTTTTTTTTTTTGGTCAGGTTTTTAATGAGGCATTGTTCCCTCTAGAACGGGAAGTATACTCTTTTTTCCTTCATTAGGTTTTTATCCCACAGAGTTTTTTTCTAGGAAGGTTTTTAACAAGGCATTGTTTTTCGAAAGTTTGAAAATAAACATATAAGGAGAAGTGTTATGAAAATAACAAATGGCTGTTCATTTTTTTATGCTATCTATTTATTTTAAAGATAGATGTGACTGTTCATTTTTCTAATATTATTAATTGATAAAATAAGATTGTATTTATTATATTCATTTCTTATCATTTTAAATAATATATTTAAACCTCTATAAATAGGGGTCTTATGTAAATGAACATAATCAATCAATTGAATCCAAATGATTCTCTCATTTCTCTTCGTATAGTTTTTTTAATATCGGTTTTTATATTTTGTTTTCTTGATTCTATTTAGAATCAAATTTACAATAAAAACATATTTTTTGTGTACTTTACTCTTAACTTATAATTTTTAATTCTATCCTTGCATTAATTTTATCATTATTACCAAACCCTTCCCTTCCATCTTCTATCATAATTGTCATGTATAAAACATATTAGCATATATTATTTGTCTGATCTGAGCTTTAAGGCTCATCTACTTATAAATGGTCCACTTTCAATGCATGAGAATGACTCAAAATTTTTATTTTTTTGAAATTTATAAAAAATTTAAAAAAAAATTGACAAAATAATAATTTAGTTAAAACACAGGTTTTATTGTAAATTTGATTCCAAATAGAATAAAAAAATTAAGAAAATAAAATATAAAAATTAATGTTAAAGGAACTATAAGAAGAGAGGAATAAGAAAATCACTTAGATTCAATTGATTGATTATATTTATTTACATAAGACTCATATTTATAAAGGTTTAAATACATCATCTAAAATGATAAGAAATGAATCTAATAATATTGTTGTCAAAATAAGGAGCCGATGCAAACGGGGATCGGCTTCACTTACGATAAACACAAACGATCCGATATGGTGAAATAGAAAATGGTATCAGATCTCTTTTGAATCAGGGATCGAGTTCCTTGAACTTACTATAGAAATGGTTCAAGAAAGTCAGCTGAAAATGCTCAACGGAAGGACTTTTCTGGGGTAATAGACTGATACTTGTATTAACTTGCTTAAAGAAAAGTACAAAAAAGGGGTCTAATATTCAAAAATAGAACAAAAAGCTGTAAGGAAAAATTGGAAATTAAGCTGTAAAGGAAAGCTATAACAAAACGGTAAGAAAGCTTTAAGGAATTGAAATCCTAGACTAAAAAACTACAAAGGACGACAAAGT
The DNA here is from genome assembly GCA_026120185.1 of Voacanga thouarsii. NCBI lineage: Eukaryota > Viridiplantae > Streptophyta > Magnoliopsida > Gentianales > Apocynaceae > Voacanga > Voacanga thouarsii. The sequence goes on along the minus strand of JANUWF010001479.1, from coordinate 2,013,023 downwards.
AGAAGAAATTGAATATTGTTGATTGATGGTTTGATTCATCCCTTCGGTTTTGGGCAATGCTCCCATTTTATACTTGCTACAATCGAGCCACTAACAGATCGTGGAATTTATTCCGGCCAAAGAGTGCTCCCAATGGTCGTGCAGAATTCTTGCGCCGAAAGATCAGGAATCTGTTTTCCTTCTTATCGGCTCCGTGGTGCTGATGTTGACCATGACTGTCGGCTGCTTGAAATGTTGATTTTATCGGCTTGTCCCAACTTATCGAATCGGCACCGACTCAAAATAACTGTTGTGTCGGCTCGGCAAAATTAACGTCAACAAATATATACAATCTTATCTTATCCATAATAACCTTAAAAAAAAGAATAATCACATCTATTTTCAAGATAAATGGATAGTATCAGAAGCCATTTATTATTTTCATAACACTTTCCCTTGGGTATTCATTTTCAAACTCTCAAAAAATACCTCGTTAAAAACCTTTCTGGGAAAAACCTTATGGGACAAAAACTTAGTAAAGGGAAAAAGAGTACGCTGCCTGTTCTAGAGGGAACACTGTCTCATTAAAAACTTAACCAAGAAAAACCCTAGTAGGAAAAAATCTTAGTCAGGAAAAAAGAGTATAATGTACATACTCCCCATTTTGATAACATCTTCAAAATGGCTTCATATATTTCAACCGACGCATTTCAATTTTATGTACTAAGTTTTCAATGAAGCTATTAGCATTGTTTTAGTGAATAAATTTGTCAGATTATCACAGGACCAAATCTATTTCACATCAATTTTACTGCTCTTATAGAGTTTATGAGTAAAGAAAAATTTTAGTGAAATATTTTTCGTCCTATCTTCTTTAATATATTCACCTTTTAATTGTACGATAAAAGCTGCATTATCTTCATATAGAGGTGTTGGAATTTTCCTTTTAGAGGATAAACCACAATTTTCTCGAATATAATGGATCATGAATCTCAATCATACACATTTTCGACTTGTCTCATAAATAATAATAATTTTTACATAATTAAAAGAAGTGGTTGCTATATATTTTTTTGTAGAGTGTCATGATATAGCAGTACCACTATATATAAATAAATAGTCAGTTTGAGAACGTACTTTATGTGGATTAGATAAATAATCAGCATCTACATAACCAATCAATATTGAGTTGGTTTTATTTGAATAAAACAATCCGAGATCTATTATTCCTTGGAGATATCTTAGGATATGTTTAATACCATTCCAATGTTATCGCATTAGAGAAAAACTAAATTTTGCTAATAAATTCATAGAAAATGCTATATCAGGTCAAGTGATATTAGTAAGGTACATCGGTGTATCAATTGCACTGAGATATAGCATTTCAGGATCAATAAGTTTTTCATTATCTTCTTGAGGTCGAAAATAGTCTTTATTTACATCTAATGACCTGACGACCATTGAAATATTTAATGGATATGCTTTTTCTATGTAAAACCTCTTCAAAACTTTAACTGTATATGTTGACTGATAAATAAAAACATCATCTTCTGAATGTTCTTTTTGTAGACCAAGATAAAATTTGGTTCTTCCAAAACTTTTATTTCAAATTCTTGCTTCAAGCTATCTCTTACCTCTTGGAGTTCTTTTGGAGTTCCAATAAGATTGATATCATCAATATATGTAGTAAGTATAACAAAACCTGATAAATTTCTTAATAATACACATAGACATATCAGATCATTTTTATATTCTGATCTTAATAAATATTCACTAAGACGATTATTCCACATATGTCCTGGCTGATATAACCCATACAATGACTTTTGTAACTGAATGAAATAATTTCTACGAGGACCAGAATTATATACTTCAGGCATACTGAATCCTTCTAGAATTTTCATATAAATATCATTATCAAAGTTCCCATATAAATAAGCAGTCACAATATTCATTAAATGCATGTCAATCTTTTCACGTACTACTAGACTTACAAGGTATCGGAGTGTAATAACATCTACCACAAGTAAATATGTCTCATCATAATTAATACCCAATTTTTGCAAAAAACCCTGTGCCACAAATTGTGCTTTATACTTTGTGACTTCATTATTTTCATTCCGCTTTCATATAAATACCCATTTATAACCAATTAATTTTATATCTTCTGGTGTTCGAACAACATGTTCAAAAACTTCTCACTTTGCAAGTGAGTTTAACTCAGATTGAATCACATTTTTTCATTTTGACCAATCATTTATATAACGACATTCTTCAACTGCTGTTAGTTCAAAATCTTCATTCTCTTTTAACATATCTAATGTTATATTGTATGCAAAAATATCATCAACAGTTAGTTCTATTCGATTCCAACTTCTGCCAAAAGTCATATAATTGATGGACATTTCATTACTCTATTCACTATTTTTAGATATTTGGATCTTTTCATTAGTTGCCACTTGGTCCATATTTTTTAATTTTTCAATTTGATCATTCTGATTAGTTGCTCCTCTTTTTCTTTCGAAGATTTTTATCTTTTGAACTAAGGGGTCGTCCACGCTTCTAGCATATTTTTTATTCAATAGTTATAGGAATTTTATTTTGCCATGTTGGAACTTCTATCCAAATAGGTGCATCTATAGTTGAAATATATGATTTAGTTACTCTTGTAGAGTCAACAAAAGAATTTGACAGCTGATTTGCAAATCTTTACAAATAAATTATCTTTCGAACTTCTAGTTTACTTTCGAGATATTGTCTTTGCAAGTCTGTGCGCGGATCTAAATAATTCAATAATGTTGTCCAGGTAAACTCATTTTTATGTGATTTGTGTTCTCTCCTAATTTAGGAAATAGAGTTTCATTAAAATAACAATTAGCAAATCTTATTGTAAATACATCACATGCTAATGGCTTAACATATCTAATTATAGAGGGAGAATCATATCCAATATATATCTCTAATTTTCTTTAAAGACCTATTTTGGACATTAATTTGGAGCTATCGGTACATATACAACACATCCAAAAAATTTTAAATGAATAATATTTGGCTCTGAACCAAAAATCAACTGTAAATGGGAGAATTTGTGATAACTTGTTGGCTTTATACGCATGAGTGTTACAGCATGTAAAATAGCATGTCCCCAAGCAGATATAGAGAAATTTATTTTCATTAATAATGGTCTAGCAATTAATTATAATTTTTTTAGTGAATGATTCAATTAAACCATTTTAGGTATGAACATGAACTATTGGATGTTTAATGATAATGTCAATCAACATGCAATAATCATCAAAGGTTTGGGAAAAATATTCTCCAACAATATTTAGACAGATCCTTTTAATAGGATAATCTGAAAATTACACTCGTAAGCAAATCATTTGGGCAAACAATCTTGCGAATGCCATGTTACGAGTTGATAATAAATTGACATGTGACCATCGGATCGAAAAATCAATTAAAATAATAAAATATCTAAATTGCCCACACGGTGGATGAATTGTTCTATATATATCACCATAAATTCTTTCTAAAAAATGCTAGAAACTCAAACTCTACTTTTGTTGGAGATGGTTTAATAACTAATTTCTCTTGAGAACATGTAACATATGAAAATTTATATGATGTCAAAATCTTTTAACTTTTCAAATGATGACCATGTGTATTTTTAATTATCATTCGTATCATAATAGCTCTTGGATGACCCAAATGATCATACGAAATGATCAATGTAGCAGGATCAAGAAACTTCTGATTTACTAAATAATGCACTTTAATTGCATGAATTTTTGTGTTATATAGGCTAGATGAAAGATATGGTAACTTTTCTAATAAAGATTTTTTACCCGAAATAATTTGAGTAATAAAATGATATTCATGTTGCTTTGAGAAACAAACAGAAGCCATGCATGCTATAAAACCAAACAGAGAACCAACGACATGGCGCAGTGGAGGCAAAAAAAACCTTTGTGTGTCTTTGGTCTGTTTGGCTGAGAAGAAGAGATGTGAACCGTTGGAGTGGCTTCTTGTCTCGATGACTTCAGTTGAAACTAGCATTCCTTCGACTTCTTCTTGGCATGAACGCAAAGCATTTGCTTTTCAAAATATTCCATCGTCCAATCTGTGTTGGTGAAACAACTTAGGCGATGGGAATGACATTTCTTGATCCTTTGCTATTAATTAGCAAAATCAAGAAAACACAAAGGAAGAACTGAATGAGAAAGAGAAGAGAGAAGAAAGAAAAATTTCATAGAATTTCTCCTTCGTGCGTCTGTGTGTCTATGTTAATAGAGAGCTACAACTTCTTCACACTATCAGATAACCAAAACACCAGGGTTTTGATATTTCAAAACTCCCAGAGGCTATTAGTAGAAGAGGTTTAGCTAAACCTTAACTCTTTGTTCTGTGAATCAAAATAACTAGGACTGTTCAAACGGTTAACGGTTCGATTTTTTATTTTTTAAATCGATTTTATTCTGTTTTTAGTTTTTTTGCTATCTAATCGAACCGAACCGGACATTTTGTAAAAGTGGGACAACCAAACTGAACATCTTTCGGTTCGATTCAGTCTATAACCGAAAATTAAAATCTTGGCCCATTAAACAAAGCCCAACAGACATCACTAAAATCTAAGTCCAATATAAAGTCCAAAATATTAAAATTGGCCTAATACACATTATGCAATCCAACCATTGTAACCAATGAGTCCAATACCATTACATTTACATTACATAGGCATAAAGAAAAATATTACACAACATCACATGATTCACATCAGTAGCTACTAGCCCTCCAATTTTCCTCAATAGCCATCTTGTCCAAATATCCAGTAAGCTGGAATAGATAATGAAAAAGAATCAGTTATCAAAATTAAAGAGGCAACATGCATCATAAATTTGAGTTTAAATTGGTTGTTTCTCAAATTCTAAGAATGATATTGCTGCTCTACAGGAGTTAAACACAAAAGATTGCTATAATAAACGAAGGGCGAAATTGGGGAGAAAAAAAGGAACAGCTTTAAGAATCACTCTTACAAGGTACCAAGAATCATCACACCTAGCCTGCTACATATCAGTTCTAGCGCGAGCCAGGCAACACTCCTCTCAACCTAACACTCACGTATGCATAAAAATAGCCCATCAAAGCTGCAAGAAACACAGCCAGCCATCTTTTACATCGTTGCCTGGTCCGAAGCATTCAGAAATCCTTTACACAAACAAGAATTTAACTGTTAAAAGCTTCGAGCCAGCCAACATTCCCCTCAACAGCACCACTGCCTACCCATTTTTCTTTCCCTTGATTCCTCTTCCTGTCTGAATGTGTATGTTTCGTGTGTGTGTGTGTGTGTGTGTGTGTGTGTGTGTGTGTTTCTTATATCAGCCTCTCTTTGAAAACCCTACACAACATATAGCTTTATAGTGGAAGAAAGAGAGAGTTGCAGTGGTACTACTACCCACTATCGGGTGCTATAAAATGTGTTTTACACAGAGACACACATACCAATAGACACAGAGAGACTGACTAACTCTAATTGTGCTTATGATTCAGATGTTGATGCTAAATTAGCTATGCAAAATGGCATTTTAAGACAACTAAAAACATGTTGCAATAATTATGAGCAAAAAACAAAAAACGAACCTAAAAAGCTTGGTGTACGTAGCCCTACGATAACTCACACAACTTGAAAGTTATAGCAGTACTACTACAACTATAAACTTCTAGCAACATTTAACATTTAACATCCACTTTTTCCCCTTGTTTTAACCTACCAAATAAGTCCAGTAAACCCCCTGAATCCTTCATATTCTCCTTCCTATTGCAAGAGTAATCCATCATAAATCCATCCTTCATTACTAAATGTCTTTACATGTATCTATACTCCTACAATCAACCAAGCAAATACACTACAAAATACAAATAGACTGCAAAAATACTCAATGACTCCAAACAGCCAAACATGACCAAACATCCAAATATACTAAAAGAAGACTGCAAATATGACCAAACATCCAAACATATTTCTCAATGACTCTAAACATCCACATATTTCTCAATGACTCCACAAATATCCAAACATCATCCAATACCTTCATCTAAATATTTAGAAATGAGACTATTCATTCAAACATCATCCATTATCTTCATCCAAACATCTAGAAATGAGACCATTCAAATTGCATCATATAAGTGTCAAAGGAAAAGTAAATCATTGAGAAAATAAAGATATGTTTGTAATATAGTTAAACTCCAACAACATATACAGCATTTCACTTTCCAGTTTCCACCTTAAAGTAAGACAAAGAATTGTGTTACCCATTTCTGCCTTGGACAGTGGACATCAATTTATTTTCTTTACTTGGTTCCTCCCATTCAAAGCGAAGTCCCTCTGAAAAATGCTCAAGTGTGAATTGAAGTTTCCAAGAGACAAATTTAATTAAAAATATGATACTTAGGCATGAATTTAAAGAAAAATAGCTTACTTGAATTCTCAATCGCTTCAATTCTCTTCAAAGATCAAGAATGGTTTATTCATGACCACATTTTGCAAATTCTACAAAAGGAAATTAAATGAAAAGTTAGAAAACAAATTAAGACATAAATAAATATCTACAAGTATTAAAAAGCTAAAATAGAACATGAAATAGATTACCATGATCCATTTTTTCAAGAATGTCAATGTCTTCTTCAATATTAACTGGTTTTGCTTCAGTGCGCAACCAATCTTTGGCACACATAAGACATTGCACCATTCTTGGAGTCAAAGAGCTTCTAAAACGTGTCAAGAACACGACTTCCCATGCTAAAAGCTGACTCGGAAGCAACCGTAGAAATTGGAGCAGCTAATATATCATGAGCCATTTGAGCAACAATAGGAAATCTTGGAGTATTAAGCTTCCACCACTTTAGAATATCAAAATCATCTTCATCTTTTCCCCTTTCTTCACCAAGAAACTTATCCAATTCACTTTTTGTATCAACTCCCCCACCCTCATTAAGAAACATATCATAGTCATGCCTAGTCTCTACTTCTAAATTTCGCCTTTTTAATAATGACTTCAATGAATATTGTGAATGCTGACTTGAAATTGAACTAGAAGATGCACTTGATGATGGCAGTGGTGAGCAATAATCAACTTGAAAAACATTCATCATCTTGTATTCCTCAAAAAGCTCATGAATACCTTCTTTCACCTTATTCCCAAGAGTAATATTATCCGAATATATCTTTTGAATCACCCACCCAACATAATGCAATTTAAATCAGGGATAAAAAATAACTGCATAAAACATGATGAAATTCATTTTCTCATGATTCCCCCAATACTTATTGTATTTATTTCTCATTCTCTTTATCATTTGACTCAACTCTCCATCATCACTACATTCCCAGGTATTCAACAATTTAACCACATCACTAAGTTCATGAAGTACTTGATTTGAAGTCACATATAATGAACCAGAAATCCGTAATGTAAATTCATAGAAGTGACCCAAAAACTTTACCAAACGAGAAATATTATCCCAATCTTCCTCACTAGGTAGCCTACCATGATCAACCAGTAGATCAAATTTAAAATGTGGATCTAAATCTTTAAATCTTTCAAAGGCTTTTGCAAGACTCAAAGCTGTATCTAACATCAAATAAGTCGAGTTCCATCTAGTGGGAACATCCAAACATAATAACCTCTTGATTTTTATCTTTTCCATTTCAACACACTCCTTAAACTTTTTCAACCTACTCGGAGATTACCTTATATATCTAATAGTTACTCGAACACGAGTAATGGAAGGACAAATCTCTTTTAAACCATCAGACACAACAAGATTTATTATGTGTGCTATACACCTCACATGAAGATACTTTCCCCCAAGCAAATTAGTACTCCAATTAGAAAATCTTTTCTTCGAATAATTAACAGCAACATCATTAGAACTCATATTATCAACAATAATTGCAAACACATTTTCAATCCCCCAGTCAAGTAAGCATTTTTCCACCCCTTTTCCAATCGCCTCACCGTTATGACTGTCTATTGGACAAAAATTTAGAATCCTTTTATATAATACCCAATCATCATCTATAAAACGAGCAGTGAGACACATATAATTAATTTGCTATTCAGAAGTCTATGAATCAGTGGTAAGACAAATTCTCTTAGATGAATGTCTCAAAAAACCCTTCAATTTTATCTTTTCTTCTAAATAGATATCATAACAATCCCTTGTAATGGTAGTTCTAGATGGAATTTGGAAAGATGGGCAAGCAACGGACATGAAATGCCTAAATTCTTCTTTTTTAACAAATGAAAATGGTTGTTCATCCACAATAATCATACATGCACATGCCTTTCTAGTATCAGTTTGATTAAACCTCCAAGTAACAACTGAACCGACCTGACCACTATGTGCAAGTGAGTGTGGTTGTTGTTTTAGTTAGGTTGCATGAGCCTCATTATTGTATGAATTTTTCAAACAGCCTTTCATGTGATTTTTCAGTGAAGTAGTACCATTTATGCTAGGATTAGCTACATAAGAAAGACTGCAATAATTGCACCTTACTTTTTTTTCTCCATCTTCAGTTGTGTATTTAGTAAAATGTGACCACACAATTGATCATGGTGCTATTTCCCTTTTCTTCTTAGAACTCCGTTGGTTATTGCTTGAAGTATTGGACCCTTCATGACTTGCTGGATGATCTTGTGAATTACTCCTACGGATACTATCTGCTTGATCTGACATTCTACAACTAAAAATGTAAATAAAATTAGAAGTTGTAAGTAAAAAATGTAAATAATAATCATTAGGCAAATTCTTCAAAGGATCAAATTCACAAGACAACAAGAGATGGGATGCTAAGATAAATAATGATTAACCAATCCTAACCCAAATGATTCAAGGGGATTTGAAATTCTAGGACTTCATCCCACCAAACTCAAGAGTTATGATACAAAAATCTAATACAAATGAAAGATGCAAGCTAAGAACTCGGATAATAAAATGTAAAGTCACTTAAACCCACGTTCACACATTGTGTTATGTTTTTGCCCACAACAGAAGAGGGTGACTGAAAAAGTAAGCCTTTAGGAAAACCCAAAGAGAGAGGAAAGTAGCAAACAAGAATAAAACATGTAACAATGTTGGTATTAGTATTTGTGAAACAAAGGCAAATAGCTCAGTTCATCTTGTGGAGGATGTTTTCTTGATTATCTCTTGAATGCAAATGAGATCACCATGTATGATGTCTCTCCTGCTCAACTTCAGCATATCTGTTCTCTGTTTTTTTCTGTTTGCTCCTACTCTTTGTATCTCATATGAAGGTCGCAATCCTCAAGGCAAAGATTATCTAATCAGGGTTATTTTAGCATTTGGATGATAAAAAATGTTGTGGAAGATTTATTTGCCAGATAATTGATTTTTTTCCCCTTGGGTTTTTAGTTGAAGCTTTGATTTGCTCCTACAATGTTTTTTTTTTTTTTTTGGATTTTCTGAGTTCAATAGTGGAGCTCCGAATCAAGGTTTATCAGGGGCTTTATATGGGACAATAGCTAACCTCACGAGCCTTAAGCAAGTGTAAAACAACAGAAGTTAACCCAGGGAATGGCAGACCAGAACAAAGCAATGACAGCTGCTAAAACGAAGGAAGAAAAAGATAGCATATTAGCATTGTAGTTTAGTCTCTGATAACTTCTGATTTGCCAATTGCCAGTACTACAATTTATTTACTTTCTACAATTTCACAACATAATAGAATGATAGAAGAGAGCCAGAGGATTTAATTTGCAATCAAAATCATATATATTTCAAATTCCATACCATTTGAGGAAAGAAAAAAAAGGAAGATTTAGAATGTATCATACCTTTTGCTGAGCTCACCGATGATACCTTCGGGGTTCTGGCAGTGACTAGTGAGGAATGACCGAATGAGGATTGAGGAAAGAGTGACTCTGGCCTTGCTATCCAGAGTGGCTTACACCCCATACAAATGCTGACATATTGTTAACTCGTGGCACCATTACAGCAGATCATGGAGGGGAGGCTGTTATATACAAGTTTGAACCCGTCTGAAAAAAACCAGGTGTTGTTAATCGGAAATTGAGATCCAAAAAGGAAGAGGAAAAGGAAAAAATGGAAAAGAAAGAGAACGAAGAGAGAGGGAAATTAGAAGGGCTACCAGTGAACACTGAACACTAGTTCGGCAGGCGGCAGTCCCTACACACAGTACAAGGACTTGGAGGATTACAAGATGTAGGGCTAGGAACTAGGAAGGAGAGTGAAATGGAGGTTGGACAGTGAAAGGGAGTATCAACTTTCCGCTTCCAGCAGTAAGGAATCTAAGGATGGAAGAAGGAAAGCGAAAGGGAAGGGAGTCGGGAGAATGAGGAGTCGGCTCAGTCGGGAGTGAAAGAAGAGAGACTGAAAGGGAGTTAGGGTTTCTTTCCATTTTTAGTTTTAATTTATTAAAAAAATTTTTTTTTAAATTCATACTTCGGTTTTTCGATTCAGTTGAATTTTAATTCAACGAAACCGAAAACCGAACCAAACTAAAAAATTCCTCCTTGAATCAAATCGAACCGTATTCCTTAAAAATCGAACCGAACTCATCTATTCAGTTCAGAAAAATCGGTTCGAAATGTATTTTGAATAGCCCTAAAAATAACCCTTTAATCCAAACTATTGGGCCAAAATTAACTCATTATTTTCCTTGGACCCAATGAGCCGAAAAATAATAACCATTAATTATTCATTTCTTGAACCTATTAAAATAACCCAATAAATAATTAATGAGCCCAAATAAACTAAAATAATTATTTAAGTCTTTTATTAACTAGTTTAAGACAGGTTAATTTTTCTAATTATTCAATTTGGGCTTAGGCCCCAAATAATTAATTAACCAATTAAACTAGATAATAAAATTAATTTCTCTCGTTATTTTATTTTATTCTAGTTTAAAAATAAATTAGACTTCCTGAATAAAATAAAATTCTTTTATTGTGACAATTTTCTTGACCTAAAATAATTAGAATTTACGGGCTATTCTGAGGACAAAAAAGACACATCGCATTAGATACTAAAATAATCAAAATACCTTTGCTATATAAATAGCTGTATTTTATATTTTAAATATTTTCTAACATCACCATAAGAAAACATTGACCCTAAGGACAATATTGCGTTAGCTATGTCTTCGACCTACAGGTGAAATAACTAAAATACTTCTCTACACACCGCCGTGCATTTAGAGAGGAAAGAGTGTACTAACACCTTTCTAAAAAATATTTACCATCCTCAGGCTTCTAGTCCAATAATCCACAATTTCTTGAAATATTTTTGCTTTCCAAGAGAGCTACCCTAAACCCAATATCCAAGTCATGGTCCCTACGACCTTGGATAATTAAATCATTCGAACAATTATAAGAGATAATATAATGTAGACATTATCTTGTACAAGTATATCTTAACTAATTAGTTACATATACCCAATATACAAGTATATTGGTCTTCCTAGAAAACCTTAACTATAGTATATCAAAGCACACGCTTTCAGCTTCGTCAGACCACTAACTTATACTCAAGCTGTAGAATACAAGTTCACGCTGTAATAGCAGTAATCTAAGTTTCTATCACATAGTACTTTTAGAAACCACTACTACAGGTCATGCTCTACGTATTCGAAATGCGCTTGTGTTATGAAATGAGAAGACTACTCATTGACTAAAAGGTAAGTCATTCTCTATTTAGAATTCATAACATAATAACATTGTCATGATGAAACTCTCATTCTCATCATTCGATTAAGAACAGTAATTTATGTGTTAATTATCCCATGGTCTATATCTTACTGTGAAAGACCTCCATTCACATAAACCATTTACTTAAATACAATGGGTATTTTTCAATAAAATCGTGTACAAATATAAAGAAGATTTCACAAATAATTTTTGAAAAAAAATATTTTTATTAACACAAGTCAAAAATTATATCAGAAACTTAGTCTAAGAGGGCATACATCCCAATAATTTCCAACTTGCACTCTAAGACTAAGTAAATCCACAGGTATTCACCCCTATGGTGTCTAAATATCTTCTAAAGACTTTTTCCGCTAAGGACTTGGTGAAAAAATCTGCTAGATTGTTCTCTGAGGCAATCTATTCCACTATGACTTCCCGTCTTTGGATGAAATTCTAGATCAAGTGGTACTTCCTCTCTATGTGCTTCCCCCTTTTGTGGTTCCTAAATTTTTTGGATTGTGAGACTACACCAGTGTTGTCACAATACATCACAATCGATTTGTCCATTTGTGACACAACTCCAAGTTCCAAAAGGAACTTCTGGAGCCAAATTGCTTCCTTAGATGCCTCCGAAGTTGCCACATACTCAGCTTCCATAGTTGAGTCAATAATGCAAGATTGCTTGATACTCCTCTATGAAATGGCTCCTCCAGATAAGATGAATACATATCCACTAGTGGATTTTCTCTCATCCTTATTTGCCTGGAAGTTTGAGTCCTTGTATCCTGTAGGAACCAAGTCATCAGTCCTGTAAACTAAGGGTGGCAATTGTGTCGTATTCAGGTTGACGGGTCGTGTCAACTTGAGATAATTACACTCGACAAGCTAACCTGAACACGACCCGTTTAATAAATGTGTCGTGTCGTGTTAACCCGTTTATTCTAGTGTCGTGTTCGTGTTATAAAACGGGTTGACACGATTAGACACAAAAATTAAATAGATAATTATTAAATCCATCAATCTGAATACTTATTAGACCCACCAATCTGTGCATCATTACACAAAAAATTTTACAAAATTAAATCAAATCTTATAAAATTAAAAAAACTAATAAAACAACCCATAAAGTCATAAAAAATCAAAAAAAATAACAAACTATCCCACTCAATATTTAGAGATCTTAATAAATTCATAAGATTTAATCTTAAAAATCTAAACAAATGTAGTTTTGCAATAAAATTGGATTATTCAAAAAATTATTTTCTCTAACTAAAAGTCATTGTAATAATATTATTATTATAAACACTAAATAATAATTAATTAAGAATGATTCATTTACTATATCTCAAGTAAATAGTCGCATTAATATCATTTATTTTTCTTGAGATGTCTTATATATTAAACAAAATAGACACACAAATAATTCAATTAATTCATATAATAAAATTTAATTCAATTAATTCATGTAAAAAATTAAATTATCTAATTTTTTATAGTGAAATTTGTAGGGTATTATAAAAAGTATTAAATATAAATATTAAAAAAAAGTTAAACGGGTTCGCGGGTTGAAATGGGTTAAAACGGGTTGAACTCGTTTATGACCTGTACACGTTTAAAGTTAAACGGGTTGACCTGTTTCGACCCGAACCTACGAAACCCCAACCCTACCCCGCTATAATCATGTCATTTTCGTGTCGTGTTCAATATTACCGCCCCCTACTATACACCAGCATATAATCTCTCATACCTTTAATATGCTTGAGAATATAGTTTACAGCCTGTCAATGAACCTCCCCAAAGTTTGATTGATATCTGCTAACTAAGCCTACGACAAAGCAGATATTTGGCCTAGTACACAATATGACATACATGAGACTTCCAACAGTTGAAATATAGAGAATCCTATTCATTCTATCTTTTTCTTATTGAGACTTTGGACAGTCATTTGAAAAAAAATAACAACCTATGTTTGCAAGGGATTAATGCCCCCTTGCATAAGTCTATACTGAACTTAACCAACATCTTGTCAATATATGTAGCTTGGGATAAAACTAACATTCTCTACTTTCTATTTCTAAGAAGCTTTATTCCGAGAATGTAACTAGCTTCACCCAAGTCATTCATACTAAATTAATTAGATAGTCAAACCTTAGTAGATGACAATGTCCCTACATCATTTCCAATGAGTAGAATGTAAATCACATACAGTACAAGAAAAACCACGTTTATACCTTCCAGTTTCCTATACACACATGGTTCATCCTTGCTTTGAATGAAACTGTAAAACTTTATAGTCTCATTGAAATGAATGTTCCATACTCTGGATACCTACTTAAATCCATAAATGGATTTCTTAAACTTATAAATCATATGTTTTTGGCCTTTAGCAATAAAACCTTTTAGTTAGGACATATAGATGTCTTCACTAAGACAAGATTCACACTGAAGTCAACTTTCCAATCTCAATGAGCCTTGATGTAGTGATATTGCATTGAATATTTTGAATGACTTTTGGATAGATCATGTTATAATTTAATGCAATATGAGGTTTATTTGGACAATTTACTCATTTTTGTGGTTATTTGATTTTTTTAGGGACTTGAATGAAAGATCATGCAAGTTGCGGGGTTGAAGAAGCAAATTTTGGAAGATCTCCTGAGGAGAGTTAAATCTGGCACCGGATTCACCAATCAGTGATCGGATTGAACTCTCCAACGGGCTACTGTGAAGATAAAAGCCGAAAAGAGCAAATTTTGGAGGAGAAAGCCATGAGGGATGAATTTTGTTCAGTTTCTTTGGACATTAGCTTTAGGTATTGTCTTCCTAGGGTTTTTTGTTGTAATTTGGAAGGAGTTTTCCATTGTTGGACACATATTGGAGGCTACTCGTGGACAAACTTGGAGATTGTATTAGTATACTGTGATATTTTCTCATACCTTCTCTTTTAATTTGTTCTTGAATTTCTTTTCAATTATGTATTAAGTTCTTATTCTAATGCCTTGATGTGGCTAGTATTGAAGGGTGTTACTAAGTCTTTGCCTAATTATTATACTCAAAGCAATTGAATGCCTGATCACCATTCAGATTGATTTATCATTAACTAGAAAAATTTGAAAGATGACTTAGTTAATTAGGACAGGTAATCAGACCACAAATTACATGTAAAATAGAAATATATTTGCATGGTTTGTGTGATCATTATAATGTCATACTCTTGAATGCGTTCATTTGAATTGAATTCAACATAGAAATATAGTTGGATTATTTGGAGGAATAGAATTAATATACTTTGAAATAAGATATAGGTTAATTCTGCACATGTTGGGAATATGCCCTCTTAGACTAGTTTTCTGATGAAAATATCGAATATGTTAATAAAAGAATTTATTTTTTCAGAAATCGTTTGTGAAATAATTTTCTTCATTTTTGTACAATTTCGTTTGGAACAGACCCATTGTATTTGAATAAGTGATTCATGTGAATGGAGGTCTTTCACAGTAAGGTATGGATCATGGGTTATTTAAACACATAAACAGTTGTTCTTAATCTATTGATAAGAATGGGAATTTCATCATGTTTAGGTTATTATGTTATGAATTTCAAGTGGGGAATGGCTTACCTTTAGCCAGTGAGTAGTCCACTCACTTCATGACATAAGCATATTTCGAATACGTAGAACAGGACCTATAATAGTGGTTTCTAAAAAGTACTATATGGTAGAAACCTAGACTATTACCGCTACAGCGTGAACTAGTACTCTATGACTTGAATATGAGTTGGTGGTCTGGCGAAACTGGAAGCATATGCTTTGATATACTATAGTTGAGGTTCTATCGGAGGGCCAATATACTTGTATGTTGGGTATGTGTGACTAGTTAGTTAAGATAGACTTGTATAAGATAGTTTCTACACTATATCGCCCCTTATGGTTGTTCGAATGATCTAAATATCCATGGCACTGGGAAACATAACTTGAATGTTTGCTTTAGGGTCACTCCCTTGGAAAGCGGAAACACTCCAGGAAGTCGTGGATCATTGGACTAGAGGCCTAAGGATGGTAGATGTTTTTAGAGAAGTGTTAGTACACTTCTTCCTCTCTAAATGTACAACGATATGTAGAGGGGTATTTTAGTCATTTTCACTTGTAGGTCGAAGACTCTGCTAATGCAGTATTATCCTTGGAGTCATATTTCCTTATGGTGATATTATAAAATATTTAAAATGCAAAATACATCTATTTATATAGTAGGGGTATTTTGATCATTTTAGTAGCCAAGGCGATTTGTCTTTTTGGTCCTCGGAATAGCCCATAAGTCCTAATTAATTTTTGGGTTGAGAAAATGATCTCAGTTGAGAGAGTTTTATTTTATTCGGGAAGTCTAATTTATTATTAGACTGGAATAAAATAAATGGAGAGAAATTTATTATCTGGTTTAATTAGTTAATTAATTATTCAGGACTTGGGTCCAGTTTGAATAATTAGAAAATTAATTGGGACTTAAACTAGAGAAAAATAATTATTACTTAATTATTTATTAGGTTATTTATTTAATTAAATCTCAAGAAATAAATAATTAAAGTTTAATTATTTTTGGGTTCATTAATTATTTATTGGGTTATTTATTTAATCCCAAGAAAAATAATTAATGTTTATTATTTTGGATTTTTCGGGTCCAAGAAAAATAATAAATATTATTTTGGCCCAATAGCCTGGACCATATGATTTTTTTGGACATAGTTTAGAATAGTTTAGGGTGAAGCCAAAATTTATTTTGTAAATAATATTCGGGTATAAAATCCTGGGAAAAATACTTATTTTTGGTTTCATGACTTTTGGCTTTCTGTGTGGAAAAATAAAATAAAATAAAATAAAATAAAAAAATAAAAATTTCTCTCGGCCTCTCATGTGACGTTCGGTTATCTGGCTTTTGGCTTTTGATTTTTGATATCATAAGAAGCCAAGCCAGAAGAGTTAACTGTGAGAGGCTATTTGCTTTCCTGGCTTCTGGGTTTTGATTCATGAAGCCACTGCTATAAATAGCCAACTGAGAGAAGGAAATGCAAGACATCTGAGTGATCATTTTTCTTCATCCAAATTGAGTGCTCACCAACTGGATTTAGGCAGTGGTCATATTCCGTGAACTGGAAAGCTTGGCATTTCACCGAAGTGTTCGTTTTCACCGGGGGAAGAAAAACTGGACAGTGGAAGCTTCACTGGAAATGCACTGGACGTTGGAGAGGAAGAAGCTATTTCTGGCTTCAAGCCATTCAACCATATTCTTCATGTTTTTAAGGCTCCAAGAGGTATGTTTTTATCCCACCATGCTTTCATACTCTGACATATATGTTCATGATCTCCATTACCGTCCACTGTGAATTGCATGCTCTGTGAATGTCAATCCTTCAGCACATTGATTAACTGATAAAGTACACTCTAGAATAACGGGTCACGTTGGTAATATAAGAGTTAATCTAGTGAAATCATGTGCCTTAGATCATCTCATTACAATCTTTATCCGGGAAGAAGTGCTAGTTTAATTATTTCAATTTAATTCTTAACGCAACAATCATTGGAATCTATGTTTTCTTTTAATTCAAGTCAGGATTAATTTCATTAGAAGGAGTTTTAATTCTAATTTCTGTGGGACGACCTTGTTACTATAAACGAGATCTAGTACACTTGTTAGTGCTCCGAATTGGTCATCAAGCCTAAAGGCCCACCATGGATTAACTTCTGAATCCTGGTTGAGTTAATGTAACCCAACCTTAGATACTAAAGATATGAGTCATTGACATTGGTCTTTCTCTTCATATTTAAAGGTTCTAATTGAGCATTATTCAACTGATTGTTAATAGGATTAATGAAGAATATATTTTCATACATGTGCCTAGTATATATAACTTCTTCATTTCTACTGATAGTTATACTAGAATGGAAAGAAACATAATATTCTTAATTTATTAGTTTTACAACTGAAATCAAATTCTATCTAAAACCAGGAACAAATAAAACATCCTTCAAAACTATTATTCTATTACAATAATAAAAAAAAAAGTTCCAGTTCTCCTATTGCAAGGGTCCAAACTTATGCTCCATTTCCCACTCGTAATCCATGTTTATCCTTCTAAAGTCATCTAATCTTCTTAAACCCCTGCAAGGAGTTACAGATATAATCAGTGGCTCATAAATCAACAATTCAAGTGGAAGTTGATCCAACCATTAATATAAACTCTAGATAGAAAACATTACCTGTGGGGTTTTTCTTAGCCTGAAGATCTGAACACTCTTTTTTTTAGTGTCCCTTCTTTCCACATTTGAAGCATTTGTCCTTAGGTTTGTCTTTGGGCTAGTGTACTGCATTTCCCTTCTTCTTCTTCTTGAACTTTCTAGGCTTAGGCCCAATTCTTGAAGAAGAAGCCATCATAGCCCAAACTTGTGGCTTCCTGACCTTTTCTGCCATCTGGAGCTCCTTCATCAACTCCGTTAAACTCATGTTTAATTTGTTCATGTTGTAATTCAACTTGAACTGAGTGAAAGAGTCTGGCAAAGATTCGAGAACCATGTCCACTTGGCTCTCGGGGTCAAAGATAACCCCTAAAACTTCTGCTTCCTCGAAAGCAATAATTATCTTGAGTATATACTCTCTGGTTGATGCTCTCTCAGCCATCTTAGTATTTATAATTATTCGAAGAGCCTCCTACCTTGCAGGCCAGTTCTTATCTGCGAACATTGTGGCTAGTCATGTACTTATGTCATATACAGTTGCCATGTGCTCATATTTTGATTGGAACACATTTGACATGGAGGCTAGCATATAGCATCGGGCCATCTCGTCAGCCTTCTTCCATGCATTTTCAGCCTCACACTCCTCAGCGGCGGAACCTTCCCCGATCACTAGCAGGTCTTATAAAAGACATACTTATACTCTTCGGCCATAAGTATTATGTTCAGATTCCTTTTTCAATCCACATAATTTGGACCCGTTAGCTTATTCTTGCGGAGAATAACGCTAAGGGACTGAAAAAACTGAAAATTAATATGGCAAAAATGGAGGAACCGAAACATGCTACAGAAACAAAACAAAAACAGAGCATCGTATGGAAGTTGTTTACCTCTGCGTTTCCTCACTGGTCTAGGGGGTGCTGGTGCCTATGTCTGAACCAATTCTTGTTAGGATTCGTGGACTCCTAAACGCGGAAAACATCCACTAATCTCTTTCGAGGATCCAAGTAAATGATTAAGAAGATCGTAGGTTTGCAGAATTACCTCTGGTTGGTGAAATCGATATCCTTCGATTCCGATTGTGCTGCTGCACGTGCAACCTGAATGATCACCAAACGTTGCAGTGCACGAACATCCTCTATCGAATACACACCACGAACTCACTCGTCACCCGGGGAGTGTTAGCGCCCAGGGTTTGAAAAGGTTTTTTTTCTGGTAGAAAATGGCACGAATATTCTCAACAGAATTAGACTCTTGAAAAGATAGATAGGGTTTTCTTAAAAACCCCCGAACCTCTTAGAGTCCAACCCTAGTAATATCTTATCATATTTTAATTTAAATTTAAATTAAATTAAAACTGATATGATTAGATTCTGCCATTATCTCGATTATTTAAACAATTAATTTACCGATTTAGATTCTTATAATCTGGACATTATCTAGATACATCGAATATGGACATATTTCCAAATTCATTGTATCTGATAAATTTTCTAAGTTTGATTAACTTAGACATATTTCTAAATTCATCAAATCTAGTTACTAGAAAAATAATCTAACAAGTTCGTTTATCCAGTGTCCAATAGGTTCATTTAACACTGGCAATGTGCCCAAATCATATTTAAATGATGCACAAGTTATAAGCGGTTTCTAGCAAAACATTATAACTATCCAGGTTAAATGAAGATCGATGATCTCTTTGAACCAAACCATAATTTTATTTAGTCCTTTTGTCACACGATATCCAAATTAAGCATAAGGCACGAAGCATGTCATCCTTATTAAGCTTAATTAATTATTTCTTGATTTCATAGTAGACTGTTCAAACAAATGATATTAATATCTTAGATTGATATATTTGAGCACGGCCATACATTTTAACAGTCTAACTTATCAAGGGGCCCATGGATATCTCTCCAATTTTTGAGAGGGACAAATTCCTTCACTATCATTTATATTCCTCTCATTGATTTATTCTATATCCAACAATAGTCTAATTTATTATCTGATTAAAGACAACTTTAGACAACGTCAAAATATAGAATTTATCAAGTAGGAAACTATGATGAATTTAGGTCGAAGGACTTTTTAATATCATTATAACTAGAAAGTACTTATGACATGTTCCATGAAGTACTCTCACAGTGGGTCATGTCCAATACAATCACAGTGGGTCATGCCCAATACAATGTTCTCTAATATTTATTTATATTTTGACTCAATATCACAAATATCCATGACCAGTAAAACATAGCCATCAAGTCACAAATTTACTAATCTTAATTTATTATTGTTCCAATAATATTAATCGATCAGGGACAGCTTTAGAATAGTCATTGTATTCATTATAGGGTTTTACTATCAAGTCATGTACTTAATGACCACAAAATAAAATGCACTATTCATGGAAAGAAAAATATCATATCATTATATAAAATATAATGATAATAATATAAGTACAAATTGACTTTAGGGCATATCTCTAACAATTCTAACTTTGAGATTGATTCTAGAGATTGTTGGCTCGCAAACTAACGGCTTTATCTGGGCATCAATTCGAATCCTCTTGACTTTTGAAATATAACCCTGTCTGAAAATGCGTGGTGAAAGCTTATAGATTAAAATGATGATCTTCTCACTCTGTCTAAATGCTATCAAGCATTAATCAGAAGAGATTTTGGTCTCTGTTCTAGTTATTTGGCAAAAAACCAGAAAACCCATGAGAGAGAGAGAAGAAGACATGAACATCTTGAGAAAAAAAAAAAAACGTGCTTCTATGAACCTCTGTTGTTCCCTTTGAATCCCAACAACCTTAATGATAGGTTATTATCCGAGCATTCAAAAATCAAACAGAAACACTAAGACTCATGTCATGTTAAGCCATTAAATAGGCATTTGGACTTTTGGCCTAATTCATTGGGTTAAGCCTTTAGTTTAATTTAATTATTCCTGGACTGATAAGCCCAATAATTAAATTAATTAAATAACTCAAAGGGGCCAATATATAGTTCTTTCTCTTTAGACATTTTATTTTATTCTAACCCAATAAATAAATCAGGCTACTCAAATAAAATAAAATCCATGTAATATAAGATCAATTCCTCAACTCAAAACCATCAGGACTTATGGGCTATTCCGAAAACCAAAAGACATATCACATTGGCTACTAAAATGACCAAAATACTCCTACTATAGAAATAGCTGTATTTTACATTTTAAATATTTTCTAATATCACCATAAGGAAATATTGACCCCAAGGATAATGCTGTGTTAGCAAAGTCTCCGATCTACAAGTGTAATGATTAAAATGCCCCTCTACGCATTGTCGTACATTTAGAGAGGAATAGTGTACTAACACCTTTTTAAAAGACATCTACCATCTTTAAACCTCTAGTCTAATGATCCATGACTCCTGAAGTGTTTTTGCTTTTCAAAAGAACTACCCTAAAGCTAACATCCAAATTATGTTTCCCAGGGCCCTAGATATTTAGATCATTTGAATAGTCACAAGGGGCGATATAGCGTAAAAGCTATCTCGTACAAGTCTGTCTTAATTAACTAGTCACATATACATAACATACAAGTATATTGGCTCTACGATAAAACCTCAACTATAGCATATCAAAGTACATTCTTCCAACTTCGTCAAACTACCAACTCATACTCAAGCGGTAGAGTATTAGTTCATGCTGTAGCAGTAATAGTCTGGGTTTTTTCTAAATAGTACTTTTAAAAACCATTATTACAGGTCATGTTTTACGTATTCAAAATACGCCCATGATATGAAATGAATGGACTACCCACTGGCTAAAGGTAAGACATTCCCCATTTGAAATTCATAACACAATAATCTAAACATGATGAGATTCTCATTGTCACTAATCGGTTAAGAACAAACGTTTATGTGTTAAGTAACCCACGATCCATACCTTACTGTGAAAGACCACCATTTACATGGATTACTTACTTAAACACAATGGGTCTTTTCCAAACGTAAATCATGTACAAATAAAATGTAAATTCACAAACAAATTTTTGAGAATAAATTCTTTTATTAATAAATTTGATAATTATATCAGAAACCTAGTCTAGAGAATATACATTCCAACAAGAACCTCCACCAATCATTTTTGAAAATTTTGAAAAATAAAAGAAATTCTCATTATTGTAAAACAAAAATAATTTTGTACACTTTATCCTCATATTAAACTGATAATAGCTAACTCCATTACTATTATCGTTAATATGATTAATTTGGCTTTTAGAAAAACTAACATAGCATCTTGGAAAGATTAACAGTTTCCTAAACTAAGTGTATTAACCATCACAAATTAATTTTCCTTCTAGGTAATGATCTAGAAGATAACTTCATCGAGTGGATGGCCATTTCTTCTCATTTTCTATGGACATACTTCGCACTATAACCTCTAATGTGGGTTGACCGATCACAGTACATGTTTTGGGTTATTAATTACATCATTCTATTAGTACTAGATCCTTGTGGTATCTCCATACTATACGAATTCACTCCCAATGTGATGCGAGGAGACTCATGATCTCTAATGAAAATCATGATGGAAGCCATAGGGCCATTGGACCCCTCTCCCACTTAGTTTTTAAATAATTAGAAAAATATCATTTGAAAATTTTCAATTAAATTCTCTTTTAACTTAAAATAAAATATCTAAATTCATAAAAATTTTCTATGTTAAGGTTTATACCATTTGAGAAAACTTTCCTCATAGATTAATTTTATATAAGTTAAAAACTTAATAATTAAAAAAAATCATTTAAAATTTCCTAGAGATTTTGATCTCAAGGTTTTATTTGACAAAAATAAATTTTCCTTTGCTAAAATAAATTAAAATGGCTTTCCATTTTAACTTACAAAAATTTCTAAATTCAAAACATTTTCTATGTCAAGGATAAAAAACCTTTAAGAAAATAACCAAGGATTAATATTTGTTGAAGTTAAAATAACTATTTAGTTAAAGAAAAATATTTTTCCTTAGTCAAACAAAATTTTCCAAAGACTTTGGTCTTTGAGAAAACGCGCACATAACACTTAAAATAATTAGCATACTAGAAAATTGTAAACGTTTTCATGCTCTTCTATTTTTAATCCTAAGTGTCCAAATAATAGAATTAAATATATTAATTAAATTAATTAATGGTCTTATTTAATTCTAAAATCTTTTACTATTATTTTTCATGAAAAATATTCAAAGAATATTAACTATTACAAAAATAATAACTTCGTCTGGTATGAGACCAAAATTTAAAAAGAAAAAAATTTAAAAATTACAAGGGAATTTTTTTTAAAATTTTTTTCTCTTCGGTCTTGTGTACCCGCCGCACAGGATCATGGCCCATGGAAAGACCTAAGGGCCATGGTCCACGGGCGGGTGCCTACAGCCCATGTTTGCCCGAGAAGCATCTTGGCCAGGATGACTTGCATCCTGCCCAGGATGCAACAATTTTGCTGAGCCGAGGGACTGCCTGGTCCCGACTACAGTTTGCGAGCCATGATTGGGCTTGGGTGCCACCCTCGGCTCCTTCCTGGCCGAGCTACAGTTGACGCGGCTCCGCTCGGCTAGGTGGCTGCTCTAAGGTGGCTCGGTCCATCTTCCTCCGTTTTCCTCGCTATTTTCATCTGCGATTTTTCTCCAGACTACTACAACTTCTTTGTGTGATCGATCCAAGGCGACTCTTGTTACATTTTTCATCAAAAAACATCACATCCACCTATACCCTTTCAAATCGGGTTTACACGAAAGCTAATCAAAGCATTAAATTTTTTTTTACAGCTTTCCTATACCTCAACCGTGAGGTTTACAAATGAAACTACCCATACCATAAACAACGAAGGATCTCATAGTATTAATCAAAATTAGACGTGCCAATTTTATTAACTAGCATGCACTAATCCTAGGCCTTTCAATGCAACTGGCTCTGATACCACTTGTTGCTTTGAGAAACAAACAGAAGTAATGCATGCTATAAAACCAAATAGAGAAACAACAAACACAGCGCAACGTAGGCAAAACAAAAAAAAAACCAATACCTTTGTGTGTCTTTGGTTTGTTTAGTTGAGAAGAAGAGGTGCAAACTACTGGAGTGGCTTCTTGTCTCGACTACTCCAGTTGAAAACCAGCAATCCTTCAACTCCTTTTTGGCATGAACATGAAGCTTTTGCTTCTGAAAATATTCCACTGCCCAATCTATGTTGGTGAAACAAATTAGGCGAGGAATGACACTTCTTGATCCTTTGCTATTAATTAGCAAAATCAAGAAAACACAAAGGAAGAACTAAACGAGAGAGAGAAGAAAGAAAAATTTCAAAGAATTTTTCCTTCGTTCGTCTGTGTGTCTCTGTCAACAGAAAGTTACGGCTTTTTCACACTATCAGATAACCAAAACACCGGGGTTTTGATAATTCAAAATTCTCGAATACTATCAATAAAAGAGGTTTAGCTAAGTTTTAACTCTTCTATTTCATGAATCAAAATAACCCTTTAGTCCAATCTATTGGGCCAAAATTAACTCATTATTTTTCTTGGACCCAATGAACCCAAAAATAATAACCATTATTATTTATTTTCTAGACCTATTAAAATAATCTAATAAATAATTAATGAGCTCAAATAAACTAAAATAATTATTTAACTATTTTATTAACTAGTTTAAGCCAGGTTAATTTTTCTAATTATTCAATTTGGACTTAGACCTTGAATAATTAATTAACTAATTAAACTAGATAATAAAATTAATTTCTCTTATTATTTTATTTTATTCTAGTCTAAAAATAAATTAGACTTTCTAAATAAACTAAAATCCTTTTATTGTGACCATTTCCTCGACCTAAAATAATTAAGATTTACGAGCTATTCCGAGGACAAAAAAGATACATCGCATTAGTTACTAAAATGATCAAAATACCCTTGTTATATAAAAAGCTATATTTTGCATTTTAAATATTTCTTAATATCACTATAAGGAAATATTGACCTTAAGGATAATGTTGCATTAGCTATGTCTTTGATTTACAGGTGAAATGACTAAAATATCTCTGTACACACCGCCGTGCATTTAGAGAGGAAAGAGTATACTAACATCTTTCTAAAAGATATCTACCATCCTTAGGCTTCTAGTCCAATGATCTACGACTTGTTGAAATATTTTCACTTTTCAAGAGAACTACCCTAAAACCAATATCCAAATCATGTTTCCCAAGGCCTTGAATAATTATATCATTCAGACAACCACAATGGGCGATATAGTGTAGACACTATCTTTTACAAGTCTGTCTTGACTAACTAGTTATATATACCCAACATACAAGTATATTGGTCCTCATAGAGAACCTCAACTATCGCATATCAAAGCACATGCTTCTAGTTTCGTCAGACCACCAACTCATACTCAAGCTGTAGAGTACAAGTCTATATTATAGTAGTAGTAATCTAGGTTTCTATCATATAGTACTTTTAGAAACCACTACTACATGTCCTGTTCTATGTATTCGAAATACGCTTGTGTTATGAAATGAGAAGACTACTCTTTGGTTAAAGGTAAGCCATTCCTTATTTAAAATTATAACACAATAACCTTACCATAGGGGTGTTCATTCGGTTTTTGGTTTTGAAATTCAGTTTTTTTCAATTTTTATTTTTTTTTCAAAACCAAACTGAATCGAAATTTAAAGAAAATCGATAGAACGGTTAGATTCGGTTCAGTTTAAATCGAATTTGAATGCCTCTTTAGTAGATCCATTAACCTAATATAAATTTAAATCCAAATAAGTAAAATTTAATATAAATTACAATTCAAATCTAGAATAAAATATAATATAAATTAAAATCTAAACATTTAGTAGAAAGTTATGATCACAGATGTAAATTATAAAGATGAAGATCTTAAACTCAATTGCTAATGGCTTTATTTTAGACAAAACAAAACCGAACTAAATTAAAATAATCGAATCGAACAGAAATTTTTTAAAAAATCATAATTTATAAAAATAAGTAAATAATTAATTAATAGTATTTTAATATTAATTATCTATTTTAAAATTTAAAATATAGTTGGTTTTTTGGTTTTCTATTTTAAAAATTAAAAATCGAACCGAATTTTTTATATAAACTCTAAAATCGAACCAAACTGAACTGAATTTCATTACTGAAAATCGAAATTAGGATCGGTTTGGTTCAATTTTTCGGTTTAAACCGAATAATGAACACCCGTATCTTGCAATAGGTTATGTGTTAAGTATTTCACGGTCCATACCTTATTGTAAAAGACCTCCCTTCACATGAACCATTTACTTAAACACAATGGGTCTTTTCCAATAAAATCGTGCATAAATATAAAGAAAATTTCACAAACAATTTCTAAGAAAATTACTTTTATTAATACAAATCAAAATTACATCAGAAACCTAGTCTACGAGGGCATACATCCCAACAATTCAAACTCGTTTCCTTCTATTGTTTCAATGTGATATCTATTTCAGCGAATATATTTAAAACTTAATAAATTTCTTTGAGATTTTGAAGAAAATAACGCTTTATAAATAACAACATTTGTTTCTCCAGGTAATAATATATTAGTTCTTCCAGAGCTTTCAATCAATTTTACACTATCATTTATAATATTAACAGTTATTTCTACCATCTTTAGGTAAGAAAAATATTTTTTATCTTTCAATATGGCATGTGTTGTACCACTATCAATTAGATATATATATCTTCAATACTACTTTTGTATCCAGTAAATGGAGTAATAGCCATCTGGGCATAATAAAATATTTATAAATTTAAATATTTCAAATAATAAAATAAAAACTTAAAATGCTAACCATTATTACAATGCAAAAAATATAACATAAAATAAAAATATTAAAAGTATACTTCTAATTTTTTTGGATATTTCCATCGCCAATTAAATGATCAATTTTTCCTTCTGCATGTTCAAAGAAATCAACCACATGCAAATGAGTTATATTAACATTAATATCTTCAAGATTGGTATCATCATCATTATCACAAAGAGAATGTTGTACAGTGATATTCTCTTTAGCATTTTTGCCTTTCTTCTAAATAGAAACTTGATAAAAATCAACAAGAAGCTTTGTTGTATGATAGGTACAAGACCAATGACATTTTATGCCATAACAATAACATTTATCTTCATAATTTGTAGGAACCATATCCTTTCCTTTTTCTTTCTTATTATTTTTTGGTCACTTCTGGTAATTATCATTATTTCTCGTAACTTTGTTTTGACTTTTGTGAGCAGAATAAATATTTCTATTATAACTGCGTGCACGTCCACAGCCATGACCATGATCATAGCTTCTTCTAGAGCCAAAATCATGATTTTTAACAATATTCACTTCTAGGAATAGAGTGAAACTTGTTGGTTAGGTTTCATGATTTTTTATTAATAACTTATTATTTTGCTCAGTTACGAAAAAGCAAGATATCAATTCTGCATATTTCATAAATCCCTTTTCTCGATATTGTTGCTGTAGGAGCATATTCAAAGTATAAAAAGTAGAGAAAGTTTTTTTTAACATATCTTTATCAGTAATATTTTTCTCCACATAATTTTAACTGTGAGCTAATTTTAAATATCACAGAATTATACTCACTGACGGATTTAAATCTTGTAATTGTAGGTGTATCTAGTTATACCATGCTTTTGGAATGATGACCATCTTCTAGTAGTCAAACCTTTCTGTCAAATTATTCCATAAAATAAGTAGATTTTTCACAGTAAGGTATTCCACTTTTAAATCTTCATGAAGATGATGACGGAAAAAAATTATAATTTTAGCATCATTTTTTGATGATAATGGATTTTCTTCTACAATGGTATCTGCCAGACCTATTACAGTTAAATGCATTTCGACATCTAGTGTCCAAGATAAATAGTTTTTTTCGGTGATATCTAGAGGTGTACTCGAATCGAATTAAGTCGAATTATAAGATAATCGAGCCAAACTTTACTATTTTTATATAAAGCTCGAATTCGAACTCGAGTTCAATTTGAATATAAAATCTTAGCTCGAACTCGATTCGTTTAAAATAGTTTAAAACTCAAGCTCGATTCGAAGTTCAATTATACTTAGCTTGAAAGCTCGAATTCAAATTCGAGTTCAAGTTCGAATTCGAATTTAAATAAATAATTTATAATATAATATATTTATAAATAATATAAAATATATATTAATTAATTAATTAATCGAAAATGTTTGTGAGCTTTTAAGCCCAATATTTGGATATTCAAATTCAACTCATTTAAAATTCGAGCCTAAATATAAAGTTTATATTTGAGTTCGAACTGAACCTTTATCGAGTCGAGTCCAAACATGTTCGATAAAAAAACTTGATTCGTTTACACCTCTAGTGATATCTAGAGATGCAAAATAAGTTTAGTGAATTCGCCATGTTAAAATAAAATCAAATAGAAAGTGTACATTTCTTCTTTTGTTTAGCACACTTTAAAAAAAGACTATTTGACTGTACGGATCGAGAGAATATCTTTGATGGTGTTAGTTCAATTATAAATTTTAGTAGAACAACTTCGATAGAGTCTCATACTAATAATATATTGTAAATTTGATTCCAAATAGAATCAAGAATCAAGAAAACAAAATATAAAGATTGATATTAAAGAAATTATAAGAAGAGAGGAATGAGATAATTACTTAGATTCAATTGATTGATTATATTTGTTTACGTCAGACCCCTATTTATAAAGGTTTGAATACATTATCTAAAAGGATAAGAAATGAATCTAATAAATATTTCATCTATTTTATAATATAAATCGTTTTAAATTTGAAATGTTTTTTCACAATGTATGTCATTTTACGAAGTTTTATAATTTTTTTTCTATTTCTGTCCCTCCTTAGAATCTCTCACTTTTCACTAATTATGATTCAACTCTCTCTACACGGGTCGCAATATATGAAAGGAATAGACAACCGGATTCCTGAACCTGACAGCTCGGTCGTACAACTTTGTCAGTTGCTCAAGCAAATCAGGAAGAATGTTGCTCTCTTTCCAATTCTATCATCCCAGTGAGTGAAGAAGAAGCCAAAATTATGGAAGAAGAAGGGCTGCTGCAAAGAATCGACAAACGTGGAAGTGGTGGTGGAGAAGGTGGCGCCTCCAAGGCCACTTTTGTGTGGTTTTTAGTAGCTTCATTGCATTCTGTGGTTCTTTCGCTTATGGTTGTGCTGTAAGTGCCATCAATTTCATAATTAGATGAAATTTTCTGCTCTCTCTATCCCATGTTTCTTGGTGAGGAAAAGACTATGGCATGCATATTTCTTTTTTTGAATCAAATGACAAATTGTGGACACTGTTTAAAAATGAATTACGAAGAATCTTGATTAGATTCAATTATGAACAAGTTGCGACAACAAACATTGGTTCATACCATGTCACTAGCAGTACAGAGATGCAGTATCAGAAGTTGTTAGAGTTGTGCCATCTATTCTTCGGTTTAGTTTTTCATTTTATTAACTATTTTTTCGTCTGCAAAATTTCCTCAGAATGGATATTCATCTCCTGATCAGTCTAGAATCATGCATAACTTGGGCATGTCAACTCAGAGGGTGGGTTCTGATCTATTTTTGTGTTTTTATAATTAGCTCGATTTTATGAAGTATTAGGAGTCAACTCATGCTTGTGGCTAATACCAAGATATCTACAAGGTAGCGTTCAAGCAACATGCTTTATGAGAAATAGCAAATTGTTGTTCTAGTGATTCATGTAATTTGAAATGAATTATTCTGTTGAGAAGTGGAACTTCAGTTATTCAAGATGCATATAATTTCTAATTCTCAAACACTAGGGATGGTGGAAAGAATGCTAAGTATTTTGTGCAAATATCACTGATTCTTTGATTAAATGTGCATTTTCAGTTAATTAACAAACATGCTTGCATATATGATATTAGTACAAGTAACTACTGGACCAATAGTTTGAGTAACAATGACAAACTTTGGCCTAATGAATATACCCCTTATATAAACCTCAATTTTCTTACCTCTTGATTTGTATTTTTCCGAAAATATATTAGTCCGTAATTGTTTTGCAAAATAAAGTCTGAAGTTTCCTCCAAAACAAACTTTCTACCATTGGTACATACATGAAATCAAGTGCCTAAGCAACAAACAAGAGGAAAAGAAAAAGCTCAGACTTACCCCAAAAGAAGAAGGGAAAAAAAAATCGGAGATAATTCTTAAAAGCTAAATCAAAGGTTAAAACAAGAATATTAAGTATGTTTTGTATGTGCAGATATAAATGTAGGCTATTTGATAAAGGAAACTTGTGATATTGTGGCCTATGTGGCTAAGATGGAGTTGTGGGTGAGAATTTAAACGTAAGTACATTCTCCGGTGGTCAAATTATAAGTATATTTTGTCATTTAAAAATTTTGCTAACCTAAAAGTATATTGCACTCATAATAGCCTATTAAAGAAAAAAATTATCTAATTTGTTTGGGCTAATAATTCACAATCATATGGATTGGAAAAAGGGGAGGGGGGGGGGGGGATGAACACCACTGTACTAACTCTATATTGATATTTTCCCATAAAATATTTTGCTGTGAATTGAAACACATTCATAATTTTTTTAAATACAAACAAAAGCTGCTGAATCAAGATTGGAGTGAAAGTTAGGTTTGGTATTTCTCTATCTTCATATAATGAATGACCAGTAAACACATTCGTTAATTGTTTGAACATTGATGTTTTCTTCTATTTGCCATCTCATAGCTAATTAGTTTGAATAACAAGCCATATCATTGTTGCAACTACAGCCTTGCATGCTAGAAAACCACTCTTGGATTGGGCTTTTTGATGACAACTAAGAAATATATTTGCTTAAGAAGTATTCCTGTCATCTATTTGTTGGGAAATATATCCTCTTAGACTAGATTTCAGATGTAAATATCGAATGTTTTAATAAAAGAATTTACTTTCAGAAATTATTTGTAAATTTATATTTTTATTTGTGCACAATTTCGTTTGAAAAAAACTCATTGTGCTTAAGTAAGTAGTCCATGTGAATGGTGATCTTTCACAGTAAGGTATGGATCACGAGTTAGTTAACACATAAACGTTTGTTTTTAACCGATTGATAAGAATGTGAATCTCATCATGTTTAGGTTATTATGTTATGAATTCCAAATAGGGAATGACTTGCCTTAAACCACTGAGTAGTCTACTAACTTCAAGACATAAGTATATTTTGAATACGTAGAACATGACCTATAGTAGTGATTTCTTAAAGTATTATTTAGTGGGACACAAAAAGAAGCTTATTTATAAGTTGGTAGATTGAGCTTGAGTTAATGACTGGTTGTACAGTTAGCATAGCAACCACTACTATCACTTTGATTCAGGTACTCTTTGAGGCATGATCATGACATCTCCTGATATTGCTAAATTTGTGCAGACACCTTTTTCGATTTTAGGAGTCCTTTTTTACGGATAAATTTGGACGAAAATCACTTCTGATGGTCAGAATGTTTCCTACTCTCTTTCATTATCAATTTGAGAACTTGAATCTATACTTATGACGAAGATCGACAATTAGATTGATTTGATTGTAGTTTGCTTGGGAGACGCTCTTGCAGGCTTGGCGTTTATTTTGCAAGTTTTCTTGTCAATTAATCCATTAGCACTGTTTTCCATTTTCTTGTTTTATAGTTTGTGTGGAATTAAAACCTCTTATATTCTTGTTACTATTGAGCACCAGTCGAAGTTTGGGAAGGATCTCACTCCCACACTTGCGCTTGTGAGCATGCTTGTAAGATTAAGAGAATAAAACCCCTCTATAGTGACAGTTTCTTTGCATCTATCCTCTTTGTGTGTGTTCAAATCAAAACTATCCATTAATCATATTTTCAACAATCTGAGAAGACTTGGGTATTTGTTAAGTTTAGAAATTATTCTGCATGTTAACAACTAAATCAGGGCCATTTCTACACTTTTCGGCATGAAATTCAAAATTAAAAAGCTTTAAATCTTCATATTTTCTTATTCAAAAAATTTATGACATTTTGTTTCTTGATAAATGCTAACTAATGTAATCTCCATTCTGCAACCAGATATATTTCGCATCGTTTGCTTTCGGTGCCGGTTTACCATTTGTTATCATCTCTGAGGTTTGCCACATATGAGTATTTGTCTTCATTAACAATATTGCAAAGACCCTTTAGGACAAAGCCTTAGTCTCAAATATGTTATTCCCCGTTAGATCTTTCCCACCGACATCAAGGGAACTGCTGGAAGTATTGGGTTGTTTGCAAACTATTTCAGCTCATGGCTCGTCTCCTATGCAGTTCACGTTTTGTTTACTTGGAGTTCAGCAGGTAATCCCCTCTTCTCCTCTTTTAATATGCACATCCATGTTTAGTGGTTTTTGGTATACACGCATAAGCAATGCAGTGATAAGTTGCTATACCTGCATTTTCTATGTGGTCCAGGAGTATTCTTCATATTTGCTGTTACTTGTGGGTTGCTTATTATTTTTGTTGCAAAGATGTTGCCTGAGACCAAGGGGTTAAGTCTTGAAGAAATACAAGCCTTGTGGACCGAAGAACTCCATTGACATTTGCATAAAACTATTTGCTTTGTATGGCAACGAAGAATTATTAATGTAAGAGTACTTTTTCTCAATATCTAAAAGTATTATCTAAATGTAAACTATGCAGTTTTTTGTGATGATTTTCAATATAGAAGCTATTTCGTTTTTTCTTATTTAATTATAGAAGTTAAGCACATGTTTTTTTTTTTTTTTTGTAAGTCAGATTTTTTATTTTTATTATTTGTTTATATTTTACTTTAAGGTAAAGGTATTGCTAGTTTGATTTATATTCTGTCTCCCTCATTTATCAAAAATAACAATTAAGATAATCAAAAACTTTCTTAGA
Organism: Voacanga thouarsii; assembly: GCA_026120185.1. NCBI lineage: Eukaryota > Viridiplantae > Streptophyta > Magnoliopsida > Gentianales > Apocynaceae > Voacanga > Voacanga thouarsii. The sequence continues at coordinate 1,980,133 of JANUWF010001479.1, read as the reverse complement.
AGAGTATGCTTCCAAATTTTGAAGAATATGAAAATTGAATTATAAAAGCTGCCAAAACAAAGATATTTCTATATATATATATATATATATATATATATATATAAATACTTATTCTAGTAATAAGTTTATTCTGAATAAACAAAAATATAGAGAAATTGCATAAAACATCTCAATTATAATAAGGACAATGAGGCTCGTGTTTGTTAGGAGTATTAGAATAAGGGCAATGAGGTTCGTGTTTGTTAGGTTCCTCTTCACTATCATCATCCTCATCAACAGAACGGTAACCAGGATTAGAATAAGGACAATAAGGCTCATGTTTACTAGCGTCGTCTTCAATATCACTGTCTTCCTGTTTGCTCTTCCCAGGAGTCTTTTTTTGAGGCTGCTTCTCCTGTTTTGGCTCTTCTAGTAAAGATGCCCTTTTTTTCATTTTTTCGATTTTAGCAATCACATCTTGGGCATTAAAGTTACCTTTAACTGTCAGAATTTCCGATTCTAAGTCATAGACTGCATCTTTAACCCCTTAAAAGAACAAAAAATAAATTTTATGAGAACTTATAATCCAAAATTATAAATTACAAATTAACTTTTAAAAAGAAAATATGGATTTTGAAACAAAGTATACCTTTAACATTGAAGGCTTGTTTCTCAATTCGGAGTGGGCAACCTTCACATTTACACCCGAGAGGAATTTGGAATCTCTTGGTTTCCATGAGAGTGATCACAATATATCGATGCCAAAATCTAGAAAGAAGAGGATGCTACCTTACGAACCCAAGAAAGGATGTTTGATTCAATTCCCTTGTGCATCGGTATAAATAGGTTTTAAGATTTCTTAAAAAGTTTCTAAATTCTTGAAATATTTTTATTGATGTTACCGAAAAGAAATTAATGTGTTATTTCCATTTTTTTTATTTTGTAAATTGCTAAAAATAATGCGAAGAGTGTTTGGGGAATTTGTTTATTTTTTTTATAAATAGCTAAATATGGGTGTTTTAAGGAAATTATATGGAAAGTATTTTTTTCCCCTAATGAACTATCATTATTCCTTGAGAAGAACTTAAATTAGGCAATTATATGAAACACGCTTTATTTTATTTTTTAAAAAAAATTAAATAAATTCGATTTTCATAAAAATTGCATTTAAAGTTTGTATATATATTGCATTTCTTACATTCAAAAAGAATGCGCTGTCCTTATGATCATTAATATAGAATCTTCTGATTATCAGTGTTTAGATTAAAATTTTAAACATTTAAAAGTTGATGAGTAATTGGCCCAATAAGAATATGTTAATATGATAAAGAGAAAATAGACATGCTTATTTGGCCTTGTGAGCTACTTTTGGTTAAGCCCAAATTCGTCTCAAATTCAAAAATCTTTTAAGCGTGTGATTGAAATATGAATCGATTTGAATTATTATTATTTTTATTTAATTAAGAGTGTTAAAAATTAGCATTGATTATTATCAATGGAGAATGGATATCTAAATCTTTTAATGTTTTAGCTTTTGTTAGCATTTATTGAACAATTTTTTATAGAAGGGAATCAAAAGTGTTATTTAAAAGTTTTTTTCCCCCCAATTTTGTTAAAACTTGGAACATTCTATATATTAAACTTGAAAATTTTATGAATAGAATAGGCAAATGTCTTGTTTTCTTCTTTGTTCTTATAATTTAAAAGAAAAGGGAAAAAATAAAAATTTTACAGATTCTTACAATTATTTTATAATTCCCTAAAAATAGATATTAATATACTATTATAAAAGTTTTCCAATTTATATACACGGATTGAGTTAATAAAAATAAATAAATAAAAACCCCAAAGTTGGGCTGATTTGAGTTTGAGTTTAGAAATTAATTTTGATTAAATGGGCCAAGCTCAAACCAGTCCAAACTCATTGAGAATTTTTAAACCAAAAATAGGCTGTCTGTGGGTCGCTTCAGCCGGGCTTTGAGAAGCCTACACTCAACTAGAATAAGAAAAGGACCTAATTGGAATAAGAGTTGGGCTTTCACTTGAGCTTCAGTCAACCAAAATTAATTTTTTCCCCAAATATTGAATTTCAACCTTTCAAAGAAAATTGTCGTTAACGTTTATTTTTATCGCTTTTTCGTTTAAAATGCAATCTTTCACATTGACCACTTGACTAATAGTGAAATCGCAAATTTACCCTTCCTTACATGGTCAATGTTGTACTTGATGAGTTAACTGAGTGTTGAATAGCTTGAAAGCGGTCAAAGAGACCAAGTAGTATATGTCAAAAAAGATAGAAGGTTTAAAAAATGGACTAATTATACCAAGAAAAAAAAGTTCAAAGAGAAACATAACAATTTGCCAAAAAAAATAAAGAAACAAGGTAGATTAGATCTATTGTAAGACGGAAGAAGATGAACGAGTTTTTTGTCCGTTATTTGGTATTCATTTACCCGTTCAATCATAGGGTATAAGGGTGGAGGCTAAACAAGTTAGGTTAAGAGCCAAACAGCTTTGAGGCCTACTTCTGTTTTACTCTGATGTATTGTGTTTTATATGATATGCATTGGTGAATTAGTTTAGACAATCATAAAAGTTTTTCGTTTTGATTTTAAAAATACAACTTTTGATTGGAACTCCATTTTATTTCTTGACTACCGCATTCATGATTTAACCTAATTAAAAACTCAAAAAAAATACGATTATATTGCATATCGCTGTAGGCTTCAAATTCTTCTCTCAAGGCATTCCTTTTTGTCTTAGGCAAATCATCTCAAATACAATCACTTCATAAAAGAAAAGAAGAAAAGGAAAGAAAGCAAATTGTTATGCTTAGTCTGAATATTTTTTCTTGGTATAATTGGTCTTTCTTCTTCTTCTTTTTTTTCCAATTTTTTAGATCCCCTATCTTTTTTTGCCTTTACTACTTGGTCATTAACTAAAATGAAATTCTAAATTTATCCTTCCTTATATAGTCAATGCCAAAGTTGACTAGTTAACCGAACTAGTCTAAAAGTGGTTGGAAGGACCAAATAGTACATGCAAAAAAAGATAGAAGATATAAAAAGTTGAGAAAAAGAAGAGAGACCAACCATATACTAAGAAAAAAAAATTTAGGGACTAAACAAAATAATTTACCTTATATATTTATAAACACCAAAATATATCCTCAATCGATTTGTAATCATTAATCATATTAGAACATATATATGATTTATAATATTAGAGAAATTCAAATTGATCTCATCTTATCATGTTACCAATGATGCATGGAATAAATTACAAACAGTATTTGAGGGAACAAGCATTGTTCGAATGTTAAAGATGTAGATGTTAAGAACTCAGTTTGAGGAATTGAAGATGGGTGGCCATGAGACAGTTGTTGCATTTGGTAACAAACTAAGAGACATTGTCAATAAAGCTTTTCAACTTGGAGAAGAATATTCAGAAAAAATATTGATTTGGAAAACATTGAGATCTTTGCTACCAAAGTTTCAAGCTAAAGTTGCTACCATTGAAGAATACAGGAATGTGTCAACAATGTGACTAGATGAACTAATGGATTCCTTGCAAATTTATGAGATGAATCTTCGATCTCAATCAAAATCTAAAGAAAAAAGTATTGCACTAAAAGCTAAAGAAGAGTCTGATGAGAACAAAAATTCTGATGAAGAAATTAGTTTGCTGTGAAGAAAGTTTAACAAAATGCTGAGAAAGTGCAAACAGATGAATAAGCACTTTAGCAGACCATTCAACAAAAAACATGAAGTTCAACAGAAGGCTAGCATGGAGCGAAAATCTGTTAGAATTCATGGATTCCAAAATACGAAAAACATCTATGAATCCTTACAAGATCCAAATTAAACAGCAAGTTGACAAGGTTAGGGTTTCATACCTCAAAGATTTCGTTGAATACTATTCGTGTTACAAAGCAGATCATAGGCACTGCCTTTTTGTGAACGCCTTCTACTGGTTGTACACGACAAACTGACACAAAAGCTATAAGAGTTCCAGTGGTTAGGGTTTTGCAGGTTTTCTAGAGCATAGGGAAATTGAGGAAGGGACATTGACCAAGCAAAAGCTGTAAACTATACTACCGGTTCCATACTATTGGACATATGAACTAAGCATAGGGAAATTGAGGAAGAAAAATATTATATAGCCTTCACTTGGCTTTATTTTAGTGAAGTCATCAAGTTATAACTCAGCAGAACATTCTCCTGTGAAACCAATAACCATATTCGGGATGGATTGTAAGATTAATTGCCCTTTCTCCATTCTTTCATCCATAAAGAAATAAATAACAGTTTCTAGTCTCTTCTGTTTTGGCATAGAATTAATGTGGCTGCCTAGAAAAATATCGTCGATAATCATATTTGGGATTGTAGTATTGGTTGTCCTTTTCCAATCTTTGTTATAAAAATAACAAACCGATGATTAGTTGACCCCTCTATTTTGGAAGAGAATCAACACTACTTCGTGTAATTCTTTTATTTGTAACCGGTAGCCATACTCATGTGATCAGCTAATTTTCACTCCTCTCCCAACTAGAGTTCAGAGTTCATTATCATGAAGACTGTATGGTCTCTGATATAACAAATAAAATAAAAAAGGCGAAGGTAAAGGCGAACATGGAAGAACAGTTGATAACGGAGAGAAGATCTTCCTTTCATGAAGGACCAATTCATCCATCATGCGGGCAATTTAGATATTTTATGATTTTAATTAATGCATCAATCCAATGGACGTATGTCAATTTATTATTAACTTGTAACATGACATTTGAGAAATTGCTTGCCCAAATAATTCGCTTACGAGTGCAATTTTCAGATTATCCTATTATTAGGATCCGTCTAGATAATGTTGGAGAATATTTTTTTCAAACCTTTAATGCTTATTGCATGTCAATTGGCATTACTATTAAACATTCAGTAGCTCATGTTCATACCCAGAATGGTCTAATTGAATCATTCATTAAAAGATTACAATCAATCGCGAGACCGTTATTAATGAGAACAAATCTTTCAACATCTACTTGGGGACATGCTGTTTTGCATACTGCAGTACTTGTGCATATAAGGCCAATTAGTTATCACAAATCTCTCCCTTACAGTTAGCTTTTAGTTCAGAGTCAAATATTGCTCATTTAAGAAATTTTCAGCGTGCTGTATATGTATTGATAGTGCCAAATCAACGTATCAAAATAGGTCCTCAAAGAAGATTGGAGATATATGTTGGATATAATTCTCTCTCTATAATCAGATATGTTGAACCATTGACAAGTGATGTATTTACAGTAAGATTAGCTTCATTTTGATGAAACTCAATTTCCTAAATTAGAGGGAGGACATAAACCACATAAAAATAGCTTGTTTGGACGACATTATAGAATTATGTAGATCTGCGCACAAGTGCGAATGAACTAGAATTTCAAAAGATATTCATTTGCAAAGAATTAAAAATCAACTGTCAAATTCTTTTGTTGACTCTACAAGGGTAACAAAATCGCATATTCCATCTATAGATTCTCTTATTCAGATAGAAATTCTAGCAGGACAAAATGAAATTTCTATAGCCGCTGAATAAAAAACACGCTAGAAGCGTAGACGATCCCTTGGTTCAAAAGTTAAAAATCCTTGAAAAAAAAGGAGCAAATGGTCAAAATAATCAAAATGAAGAATTAGAAAATAATGATCAAATAACAACTGATGAAAAGATTCAAATATCTGAAAATAGTAAATAGAATAATAAAATGTCCATCAATTATATGACTTCTAGCAAAAGTTGAAATTAGATGGAAATAACTGTTAATGATATTTTTGCATACAATATAGCACTTGATGGGTTAAAAGAAAATGAAGATTTTGAATTAACATCAGTTGAAGAATGCCGTCATAGAAATGATTGGTCAAAATGGAAAGAAGTGATTCAATCGAAGTTAAACTCCTTTGTAAAGTGTGAAGTTTTTGGACTTGTAATCCAAATACCAGAAGGTGTAAAATGAATTGGTTATAAATGGGTATTTATGCGAAAGTAGAATGAAAATAATGAAGTCGTAAGGTATAAAGTTATAAAGCATGACTTGTGGCATAAGATTTTTCTCAAAAACTAGGTATTGATTATGATGGGACCCAATCACCTATTGTAGATTAAATAACACTCCAATACTTTATGAGTCTAGTAGTACATGAAAAGATTGACATGCATCTAATGAATGTTGTGTCTGTTTATTTATATTGGAATATTGATAATGATATTTATATGAAAATCCCATAATGATTTAGTATGCCTGAAGCATATAATTATGGCCCTCATAAAAATTATTCCATTAAGTTACAAAAGCCATTATATGGCTTAAAGTAGCCTGAACGCATGTAGTATGATTGTCTTAGTGAATATTTATTAAGATCAGGATATAAAAATGATCTGATATGTCTATGTATATTTATTAATTTGGATCAGGTTTTGTTATATTTGCTATATATATTGATGATATCAATCTTATTGGAACTCCAAAAGAGATATTGCAGCAAGGATTTGAAATTAAAGATTTTGGAAGAACAAAATTTTGTTTTAGTCTATAAATAGAACATATGGAAGATGGTATTTTTAGTCATCAATAAATATATACAACTAAAGTTTTGAAGAGGTTTTACATGGACAAAGCACATCCATTGCATATTTCAATGGTCGACAGGTCATTAGATGTAAATAAAGACTCTTTTTGACCTTGAAAGGATAATGAAGAACTTATTAGTCCTGAAGTGTCATATCTCAATGCAATTTGTGAACCAATGCATCTTGCTGATAATACTTAACCTGATATAGTATTTTTTTTTAATTTATTAGCAAGATTTAGTTCTTCTCCAACACGATGACATTGGAATGGTATTAAACATGTCCTAAGATATCTCCAAGGGACAATGGATCTAGGATTATTTTATTCAAATAAAACCAACTCAATGTTAATTGGTTATGTAGATGTTGGTTATTTATCTGATCTACATAAAACACATTCTCAAATGGACTATTTATTTACATATGGTGGTACTGCTATATCATGGCGCTCTACAAAACAATCTATATCAGCCACTTCTTCTAATCATGCAAAAATTATTGCTATTCATGAGACAAGCAAAGAATGTGCATGGTTGAGATTCATGATCCATTATATTCGAGAAAATTGTAGTTTATCCTCTGAAAAGAAAATTTCAACATTTCTTTATGAAGATAATGTAGCTTATTAAGAGGTGAAAATAATAAAGGAGATAGGACGAAATATATTTCATCAAAATTTTTCTTTACTCATGAATTCCAGACGAGCGGTGAAATTGATGTAAAATAGATTCGATCATGTGATAATCTGACAGATTTATTTACTAAGACCTTGCCGACAATTTCATTTAAAAAATTAGGACATAAAGTTAGAATGCATCGGTTGAAAAATATGAAGTTATCATAAAGATGCTATCAAGAGGGGGAATATGTACACTGTACTCTTTTTTCCTAACTAAGATTTTTTTCCTTATTATGTTTTTTTTTTGGTCAGGTTTTTAATGAGGCAATATTCTCTCTAGAATAGGAAGTGTACTCTTTTTCCCTTCACTAGATTTTTACCCCACATAGTTTCTGATGCTATCTATTTATCATAAAAATAGATGTGATTGTTCATTTTCTAAGGTTATTAATGGATAAGATAAAATTGTATATATTAGACTCATTTTCTTACCCTTTTAGATGATGTATCAAAGTCTCTATAAATAGGGGCCTTATGTAAACGAACATATTCAATTGATTGAATCTAAGTGATTTTTCCATTCCTCTCATCTTATAGTTTCTTTAATATCAATTTTTATATTTTGTTTTCTTGATTCTTGATTCTATTTGAAATCAAATTTATAATAAAAAATATTTTTTTGGGTGTACTTTACTCTCAACTTATAATTTTTAATTCTATCCTTGCACAAATTATATCAGTATTACCAAACCCTTCTCTTCCATCTTCGATCATAATTGTCATGTATAAAACATATCAGCATATATTACATGTCCCAGCTTTAAAGCCCATCTACTTCTAAATGGTCCACTTTCTACGCATGAGAATGACTCAAATTTTTTTTTAATTTGTAAAAAAAAATTTAAAAATTTTGACAAAATAATAATTCAGTTAAAATATAGGTTTTATTGTAAATTTGATTCTAAATAGAATCAAGAAAACAAAATATAAAAACTGATATTAAAAAAATTATAAGAAGAGATGAATGAAAAAATCACTTAGATTCAATTAATTGATTATATTCATTTACATAAGGCCTCTATTTATAGAGGCTTTGATGCATCATCTAAAAGGATAAGAAAATGAGTCTAATATATTCAATTTTATCTTATCTATTAATAACCTTAGAAAACGAACAGTCACATCTATCTTCAAGATAAATGGATAGCATTAGAAAATGAACAATCATTTATTATTTTCATAACACTCCCCCTTGGATGTTCATTTTCAAACTCTATAAAAATATCTCGCTAAAAACCTTCATAAGAAAAACCCTATGGGACAAAAACCTAGTGAAGGGAAAAAGAGATCGCTGCCTGTTCTAGATAGAACACTGCCTAATTAAAAACTTGAACAAGAAAAAATCAGTAGAAAAAAAGAGTACACTTTATATACTCTCCCTCTTGATAGCATCTTCAAGATGGCTTCATATCTTTCAACCGATGTATTCTAATTTTTTAATGAAGCTGTTAGCAATGTCTTAGTAAATAAATCTACTAGATTATCATATGATTGAATCTATTTGACATCAATTTCAGCTCTCTTCTGAAGTTCATGCGTAAAAAAAAATTTGGGGAAATATTTTTCGTCCTATTTTCTTTAATATATTCACCTCTTAATTGTACTATATAAGCTACACTATCTTCATAAAGAGGTGTTAGAATTTCCTTTTCAGAGGATAAATCACAATTTTCTCGAATATAATAGATCATGAATCTCAACCATACATATTTTCGGCTTACCTCATAAATAGCAATAATTTTTACACGATTAAAAGAAGTGGTTACTATAGATTGTTTTGTAGAGCGTTATGATATAGTAGTACCATCACATGTAAATAAATAGTCAATTTGAGAACGTACTTTATGTGGATCAAATAAATAACCAGCATCTACATAACCAATTAACATTGAGTTAGTTTTACTTGAATAAAACAATCCGAGATCCATTATCTCTTAGAAATATCTTAGGACATATGTAATACCATTTCAATGTCGTAGTGTTAGGGAAGAACTAAATCTTACTAAAAAATTTAGAGAAAATGCTATATCAAATTGAGTGTTGTTAGTAAGGTACATTGGTGTACCAATTGTACTGAGATATGACACTTCAGGACCAATAAGTTCTTAGTCATCTTCTCAAGATCGAAAAGAGTCTTTATTTACATCTAATGATCTGACGACCATTGGAATATTCAATGGATGTGTTTTGTCCACGTAAAACCTCTTCAAAATTTTTGCTGCATATGTTGATCGATGAATCAAAATACCCTCTTCTAGATGTTTTATTTGTAGACCAAGATAAATTTTGGTTCTTCCAAAATCTTTTACTTCAAATTTTTGCTTCAATCCATCTTTTACCTCTTGGAGCTCTTCTGGAGTTCCAATAAGATTGAGATCATCAATATATATAGCAAGTATAACAAAACTTTATCTAAATTTCTTAATAAACACACATGGACATATCAGATCAATTTATATTCCAATCTTAATAAATATTCTTTAAGACGATTATACCACATACATCCAGATAGCTTTAACCATACAATGACTTTTGTAACTTAATGAAATAATTTCCACGAGGATCAGAACTATATACTTTAGGCATACATACTGAATTCTTCTAGGATTTTCATATAAATATCATTATCAAAGTTTCCATATCCATAAGTAGTCACAACATCTATTAAATGCATGTCAATCTTTTCATATATTACTAGACTTACAAGGTATCAGAGTGTAATTGCACCTACCACAGGTAAATATGTCTCATCATAATCAATACTCGATTTTTGCAAAAAATCTTATGCCCTATGTCGTGCTTTATACTTTATGACTTCATTATTTTTATTCCACTTTCGCACAAATATCCATTTATAACCAATTGATTTTACATCTTCTAGTGTTCAAACTACAAGTGCAAAAACTTCTCGCTTTGTAAGTGAGTTTAACACCGATTGAATTGCACCTTTCTATTTTGACCAATCATTTCTATGACGACATTCTTCAACTGATGTTGGTTCAAGATCTTCACTATCTTTTAACACATCAAATGTTATATTGTATGCAAAAATATATCATCAACGGTTAGTTCTATTCGATTTCAACTTCTGCCAAAAGTGATATAATTGATGGACATTTCATTATTATATTCACTATTTTCAGATATTTGGATCTTTTCATCAGTTTCCACTTGATCCTCATTTTCTAATTCTTCAATTTGATCATTCTGATTAGTTGCTCCTCTTTTTTTTCAAGAATTTTTATCTTTTGAGCCAATGGGTCGTCTACACTTCTGGCGTGTTTTTGGATCGGTAACTATAGGAATTTTTTTTGGTCATGTTGGAACTTCTATCCAAATAGGAATATCTATAGTTGGAATATGCAATTTTGTTACCCTTGTAAAGTCAATAAAAGAATCTGGTAGCTGATTTGCAAGTCTTTGCAAATAAATTATCTTTTGAACTCTAGTTCACTCGTGCTTGTGCGCGGATCTAATAATTCAATAATGTTGCTTAGGTAAGCTCTTTTTTATGTGGTTTTTGTTCTCCTCTAATTTAAGAAATAGAGTTTCATCAAAATGACAATCAGCAAATCTTACTGTAAATACATCACCTGTCAATGGCTCAACATATATAATTATAGAGGGAGAATCATATCCAATATATATCCCCAATCTTTTTTGATGACCCATTTTGGACGTTGATTTAAAGCTATCGGTACATATACAGCACATCCAAAAATTTTTAAATGAGTAATATTTTGCTCTAAACTAAAATCCAACTGTAATGGAGAGAATTTGTAATAACTTGTTAGTATTATACGCACAAGTGCTGCAACATATAAAATAACATGTCTCTAAGCAGATGTAAGGAGATTTGTTCTTATTAACAATGGTCTAGCAATTAGTTGTAATCTTTTAATGAATGATTCTGTTAGACCATTTTGGGTATGAACATGAATTGCTAGATGTTCAATGATAATGCCAATCGACATGCAATAAGCATCAAAGGTTTGGGAGAAATATTTTCCAACATTATCTAGACGGATCATTTCAATAGGATAATCTAGAAATTACACTCGTAAGCAAATTATTTGAGTAAGCAATTTCGCCAACGGCATGTTACGAGTTGATAATAAACTGACATGCGACCATCAGGTCGATACATCAATTAAAACTATAAAGTATCTAATTTGTCCACATGGCGGATGAATTGGTCTATATATATCACCATCAATTCTTTCCAGAAATGCTAGAGACTCAAACTCTATTTTTGTTGGAGATGGTTTAATAACCAATTTCCCTTGAAAACATGCAATCTATGAAAATTTATCTGATGTTAAAATCTTTTGACTTTTCAGATGATGATCATGTGTATTTTCAATTATTGTTTGCATCATAATAACTCCTAGATGGCCCAAACAGTCATGCCAACTAATAAATGTAGTAGGATTAGGAAACTTCTGGCTTATTGAATGATACATTTCAATTGCACGGATTTTTGTACTATATAAGGCAAATGAAAGAAAAGGTAGCTTTTCTAATAATGATTTCTTACTCGAATTAATTTGAGTAATACAATGATACTCGAACTCATTGTCTTCCATTGTTTCAATGTGATTTTCATTTCGGTGAATATCTTTAAAACTTAATAAATTTCTTCGAGATTTTGAAGAAATAACACTTTATAAATAATAATATTTGTTTCTCCAAGTAATAATATATTCTTCCGGAGCCTTCATTCAATTTAACACTACCACTAATAGTATTAATAGTTATTTCTCCCATCCTCAAGTAAGAAAAATATTTTTTATCTTTCAATATAGTGTGTATTGTACCACTATCAATTAGGCATACATTTTTTATGCCACTTTTGTATCCAGTAAATGGAGTAATAGCCATCTAGGCATAATAAAACATTTATAAATTTAAATATTTCAAATAATAAAATAAAAACTTAAAATGCTAACTACTATTACAATGCCAAAAATACATAACATAAAATAAAAAATATCAAAAGTAAACTTCTAATTTTTTGGATACTTTCATCACCAATTAAATGATCAATTCTTCCTTCTGCATGTTCAAAGAAATCAACCACATCCAATTGAGATATATCAACATTAACATCTTCAAGATTAATATCATCATCATTATCATCATTACAAAGAGAATGTTGTACAATGATATTCGCTTCAGTATTTTTGTCTTTCTTCTAAATAGAAGCTTGATAAAGATCAACAAGATATTTTATCGCACGACAGGTACGAGACCAATGACATTTCATGCCACAATAATAACATTTATTTTCATAATTTGTAGGAACTGCATTCTTTTCTTTTCTTTTTTTGGCCATTTCTTGTAGTTATCATTATTTCTTGAAACTTTATTTTGACTTTTGTGATCATAATAAATATTTCTATTATAGTCGTGTGTACATCCACGACCACGACCATGATTACGACCTCTTCTGGGGTCAAAATCATGATTTCTAACAATATTCGCTTCTGTGAATCGAGTAGAACCTGTTGGTCGGACTTTATGATTTTTCATTAATAACTCAATATTTTGCTCAGTTACGAAAAGATAAGATATAAATTCTTCATATTTCATAAATCCCTTTTCTCGATATTGCTACTGTAGGAGCACATTCGAAGCATGAAAAATAGAGAAAGTATTTTTCGATATATCGTCATCAGTAATATTTTCTCCACACAATTTTAATTGTGAGCTAATTTTAAACATCGCTGAATTACACTCACTGACGTATTTAAAATCTTGTAATCGCAAGTACATCCAATTATACTGTGCTTTTGGAAGGACGACCATCTTCTGGTGGTCAAACATTTCTTTCAAATTATTCAAAAAATAAGTGAATTTTTTGCAGTAAGGTATTCCACTTTTAAATCTTTATGGAAATGATGAAGGAGAAAAATTATAACTTTAGCATAACTTTGTGATAATAATGCATTTTTTTTTTCTACAACAGTATCTGCCAGACCTATTACAACTAAATGCATTTCAGCATCTAGTGTTCAAGATAAATAATTTTTTTCGGCGATATATAGGTGTGTACTCGAATCGAACCAAGCCAAATCGTAAGATAATCGAGTCTTCAATCAATTTTTGTTATTATTATTTCTTTATTATCGTCTTGTGTGGCTTTACCATTAGAGTTTTGATTTGTTCCTGGGGTCTCTCCCTAACAAACTGGTATCAGAACTACTAGCTCTTAACTCTGTGGCAATGACGATAACAAAGACCAAGGTGGAGAAATTCAATCGGGGTGTCAACTTCGATATGTGGCAACTCAAAATGGAGGCCATCTTAATTGAAGACAGGGTTGACTTAGCCTTGAAATGAATAGAGGACAAACTAGTGGAGAAAGCTGTTGCATTTGGTAACAAACTAAGAGACATTGTCAATCAATCTTTTCAACTTGGAGAAGAATATTCAGAAAAAAGAATGATTTGGAAAACATTGAGATCTTTGCTACCAAAGTTTCAAGCTAAAGTTGCTACTATTGAAGAATACAGGAATGTGTCAATAATGTGACTAGATGAACTAATGGATTCTTGCAAATTTATGAGATGAATCTTCGATCTCAATCAAAATCTAATGAAAAAAAGTATTGCTCTAAAAGCTAAAGAAGAGTCTAATGAGAACAAAGATTATGATGAAGAGATTAGTTTGCTGAGAAGAAAGTTTAACAAAATGTTGAGAAAGTGCAAATAGATGAATAAGCCCTTTAGCAGACCATTCAACAAAAAACTTGAAGTTCAACAAAAGGCTAATATGGAGCGAAAATTTGTTAGAATTCATGGATTCCAAAAAACGAAAAATATCTATGAATCTTCACACGATCTAAATTAAACAGCAAGTTGACAAGGTTATGGTTTCATACCTCAAAGATTTCGTTGAATACTATTCGTGTTACAAAGCAGATCATAGGCACTGCCTTTTTGTGAACACCTTCTACTGGTTGTACAAGACAAACTGACACAAAAACTGTAAGAGTTCTAGTGGTTAGGGTTTTACAGGTTTTCTAGAGCATAGGGAAATTGAGGAAGGGAAATTGACCAAGCAAAAGCTGTAAACTATACTATCAGTTCCATACTGTTGGAAATATGAACTAAGCATAGGGAAATTGAGGAAGGAAAATATTATATAGCCTTCACTTGGCTTTATTTTAGTGAAGTCATCAAGTTATAAATCAGCAGAACATTCTCTTGTGAAACCAATAACCATATTCGAGATTGATTGCAAGATTAATTGCCCTTTCTCCATTCTTTCATCCGAAAGAAATAAATAACAGTTTCTCGTCTCATCTGTTTTGGCACAGAATTAATGTGGCTGCCTACAAAAATATCGTCGATAATCATATTTGGGATTGTTGTATTGGTCGTCCTTTTCCAATCATTGTCAAAAAAAAGAACAAACCGATAATTTGTCGACCCCTCTATTTTGGAAGAGAATCAACACGGCTTCGTGTAATTCTTTTATTTGTAACCGGTAGCCATACTCATTTGATCAGCTAATTTTCACCCTTCTCCCAACTAGAGTTCAGAGTTCATTATCATAAAGACTGTATGGTCTCTGATATAACAAATAAAATAAAAAAGGTGAAGCTAAAGGCGAACATGGAAGAATAGTTGATAACGGAGAGAAGATCTTCCTTTCATGAAGGACCAATTCATCCATCATGTGGGCAATTTAGATATTTTATGATTTTAATTGATGCATCAACCCAATAGTCGTATATCAATTTATTATTAACTTGTTACATGACATTTGAGAAATTGCTTGCCCAAATAATTCGTTTACGAGTGCAATTTCCAGATTATACTATTATTAGGATCGATCTAGATAATGTTGGAGAATATTTTTCTCAAACCTTTAATGCTTATTCCATGTCAATTGGCATAACTATTGAACATCCAGTAGCTCATGTTCATACCCAGAATGGTCTAATTGAATCATTCATTAAAAGATTACAATTAATTGTGAAACTATTATTAATGAGAACAAATCTTCCAATATCTGCTTGGGGACATGCTATTTTGCATGCTGCAATACTTGTGTATATAAGGCTAATAAGTTATCACAAATTCTCTCCCTTATAATTAGCTTTTAGTTCAAAGCCAAATATTGCTCATTTAAGAATTTTTTGATGTGCTATATATATATATATATATATATATATATATATATATATATATATATATTGATAGTGCCAAATCAACGTACCAAAATAGGTCCTCAAAGAATATTAGAGATAAATGTTGGATATGATTCTTCCTCTATAATTTGATATATTGAACTATTGACAAGTGATGTATTTACAATAAGATTTTCTTCATTTTGATGAAACTCTATTTCGTAAAGTAGGGGGAGAAATAAACCACATAAAAAGAGCTTGTTTGGACGACATTATTGAATTATGTAGATCCGCGCACAAGCACGAATGAACTAGAATTTCAAAAGATATTCATTTGTAAAGAATTACAAATCAACTATTAGATTCTTTTGTTGATTCCACAAGGGTAACAAAATCGTATATTCCATCTATAGATGCCCCTATTCAGATAGAAATTCCAGCAGGACAAAATGAAATTTCTATAGCTGCTGAATAAAAAACAAGCTAGAAGCGTGGACGACCCCTCGGTTCAAAAGTTAAAAATCCTCGGAAAAAAAAGGAGCAAATGGTCAGAATAATCAAATTGAAGAATTAGAAAATAATGATTAAATAACAACTGATGAAAAGATTCAAATATCTGAAAATAGTAAATAGAATAATAAAATGTCCATTAATTATATGATTTCTGGCAAAAGTTGGAATTAGATGGAAATAACTGTTAATGATATTTTTGCATACAATATAACACTTGATGGGTTAAAAGAAAATGAAGATCTTGAATTAACATCAGTTGAAGAACGTCGTCATAGAAATAATTGGTCAAAATGGAAAGATGTGATTCAATCGAAGTTAAACTCCCTTGTAAAGCGTGAAGTTTTTGGACTTGTAATCCAAATACCAGAAGGTGTAAAACGAATTAGTTATAAATGGGTATTTGTGCGAAAGTAGAATAAAAATAATGAAGTTGTAAGGTGTAAAGCATGACACAAAAAACTAGGTATTGATTATGATGAGACATAATCACCTATGGTAGATGCAATAACACTCCAATACTTTATGAGTCTAGTAGTACATAAAAAGATTGACATACATTTAATAAATATTGTGACTGCTTATTTATATTGGAACATTGATAATGATATTTATATAAAAATCCCATAATGATTTAGTATTCTTGAAGCATATAATTCTGATCCTTGTAGAAATTATTCCATTAAGTTACAAAAGCCATTATATGGCTTAAAGTAGCCTGGACGCATGTAGTATGATCGTCTTAGTGAATATTTATTAAGACCAGAATATAAAAATGATCTGATATGTCTATGTATATTTATTAATTTGGATCAGGTTCTGTTATATTTGCTATATATATTGATGATATCAATCTTATTGAAACTCCAAAAGAGAGATTGCAGCAAGGATTTGAAATTAAAGATTTTGGAAGAACCAAATTTTGTTTTAGTCTACAAATAGAACATCTGGAAGATGGTATTTTTATTCATCAATCAATATATACAACTAAAGTTTTGAAGAAGTTTTACATGGACAAAGCACATCTATTGTATATTTCAATGGTCGTCCGGTCATTATATATAAATAAAGACCATTTTCGACCTTGAAAGGATGATAAAGAACTTATTGGTCCTGAAGTACCATATCTCAATGCAATTGGTGAACCAATGCACCTTGCTGATAATACTTAACCTAATATAGTATTTGTTTTCTGAATTTATTAGCAAGATTTAGTTCTTCTCCAGCACGACGACATTAGAATGGTATTAAACCTGTCCTAAGATATCTCCATGGGACAATGGATCTAGGATTGTTTTATTCAAATAAAACCAACTCAATATTAATTAGTTATGTAGATGTTGGTTATTTATCTGATCTACATAAAACACGTTCTCAAATTGACTATTTATTTACATATGGTGGTACTGCTATATCATGGCGCTTTACAAAATAATCTATATCAACCACTTCTTCTAATCATGCAAAAATTATTGCTATTCATTAGGCAAGTCGAGAATGTGTATGATTGAGATTCATGATCCATTATATTCGAGAAAATTGTGGTTTATCCTCTAAAAAGGAAATTTCAACATTTCTTTTTGAAGATAATGTAGCTTGCATAGTACAATTAAGAGGTGAATATATTAAAGGAAATAGGACGAAACATATTTTATCAAAATTTTTCTTTACTCATGAATTCCAGAAGAGTGGTGAAATTGATGTAAAACAGATTCAATCATGTGATAATATTACAAATTTATTTACTAAGACATTGCCGATAGTTTCATTTGAAAAATTAGTACATAAAATTGGAATGTATCGGTTGAAAGATATGAAGTTATCATAAAGATGCTATCGAGAGGGGGGGTATGTACACTGTACTCTTTTTTCCTAACTAAAATTTTTTCTCCTATTATGTTTTTTCTTGGTCAGGTTTTTAATGAAGCAGTACTCTCTCTAGAATTGAAAATATACTCTTTTTCCCTTCACTAGATTTTTATCCCACATAGTTTTTCCTAGGAAGGTTTTTAACTAGCTATTTTTCCGAAAGTTTGAAAATGAACATCCAAGTGGAGTGTTATGAAAATAATAAATGGCTGTTCATTTTCCGATGCTATCTATTTTTCTTAAAGATAGATGTGACTGTTTGTTTTCTAAGGTTATTAATGGATAAGATAAAATTGTATATATTAGACTCATTTTCTTATCCTTTTAGATAATGTATCAAAGTCTCTATAAATAGGAGTCTTATGTAAACGAACATAATTAATTAATTGAATCTAAGTGATTTTCCTATTCCTCTCATCTTATAGTTTCTTTAATATCAATTTTTATATTTTGGTTTCTTAATTCTTGATTCTATTTGGAATCAAATTTATAATAAAAACATATTTTTTTGTGTGTACTTTACTCTCAACTTATAATTTTTAATTCTATCCTTGCATTAATTATATCATTATTACCAAAACCTTCCCTTCCATCTTCTATCATAATTGTCATGTATAAAACATATCAGCATATATTACATGTCCTAGCTTTAAATCCCATCTACTTCTAAATGGTCCACTTTCTATGCATGAGAATGACTCAAAATTTTTATTTTTTGAAATTTGCAAAAAAAATTTAAAAATTTTGACAAAATAATAATTCAGTTAAAATACAGGTTTTATTGTAAATTTGATTCTAAATAGAATCAAGAAAACAAAATATAAAAACTGATATTAAAGAAATTATAAGAAGAGGGGAATAAGAAAATCACTTAGGTTCAATTGATTGATTATGTTCATTTACATAAGGCCTCTATTTCTAGAGGTTTTGATACCTCATCTAAAAGAATAAGAAAATGAGTCTAATATATACAATTTTATCTTATCCATTAATAACATTAGAAAATGAACAGTCACATCTATCTTTAAGATAAATGGATAGCATTGGAAAATAAACAATCATTTATTATTTTCATAACACTCCCCTTTGGATGTTCATTTTCAAACTCTATAAAAATACCTCGTTAAAAACCTTCCTAGGAAAAACCCTATGGGACAAAAACCTAGTGAAGGGAAAAAAAGATCGCTGCCTGTTCTAGATGGAAAACTGCCTAATTAAAAACTTGACCAAGAAAAAAACAGCAGAAAAAAAGAGTACAATTTATATACTCCCCCTCTTGATAGCATCTTCAAGATAGCTTCATATCTTTCAACAGATGCATTCTAATTTTATGTACTAATTTTTCAATGAAGCTGTTGGCAATGTCTTAGTAAATAAATCTACTAGATTATCATATGATTGAATCTATTTCACATTAATTTCACCTCTCTTTTGAAGTTCATGAGGAAAAAAAAAATTTGGTGAAATATTTTTCATCCTATCTCCTTTAATATATTCACCTCTTAATTGTACTATATAAGCTACACTATCTTCATAAAGAGGTATTAGAATTTCCTTTTCAGAGGATAAATCACAATTTTCTCGAATATAATAGATCATGAATCTCAACCATACACATTTTCGGCTTGCTTCATAAATAGCAAAAGTTTTTACATAATTAGAAGAAGTGGTTGCTATAAATTATTTTATAGAGCGTCATGATACAGTAGTACCATCACATCTAAATAAATAATCAATATGAAAATGTACTTTATGTGGATCAGATAAATAACCAGCATCTACATAACCAATCAACAATGAGTTGGTTTTACTTGAATAAAACAATACGAGATCCATTATCCCTTAGAGATATCTTAGGACATATTTAATACCATTTCAATGTCATAGTGTTGGAGAAGAACCAAATCTTACTAATAAATTTAGAGAAAATGCTATATCAGATCGAGTGTTGTTAGTAAGGAACATTGGTGTACCAATTGCACTGAGATATGACACTTCAGGACAAATAAGTTCTTCGTCATCTTCTCAAGATCGAAAAGAGTCTTTATTTACATCTAATGACCTGACGACCATTGGAATATTCAATGGATGTATTTTGTCCATGTAAAACCTCTTTAAAACTTTAGCTACAAATGTTGATCGATGAATAAAAATACCATCTTCTAAATGTTTTATATGTAGACTAAGACAAAATTTTGTTCTTCCAAAATCTTTTACTTCAAAATTTTTTACCTCTTGGAGCTCTTCTGGAGTTCCAATAAGATTGAGATCATCAACATATATAGTAAGTATAACAAAATTTGATCCAAATTTCTTAATAAATTCACATGGATATATCACATCAATTTATATTCTAATCTTAATAAATATTTTTTAAGACGATTATACCACATACGTCCAGACTGCTTTAACCATACAATTACTTTTGTAACTTAATGAAATAATTTCCACGAGGATTAGAACTATATACTTTAGGCATATATACTGAATCCTTCTAGGATTTTCATATAAATATTATTATCAAAGTTTCCATATCAATAAGCAGTCACAACATTCATTAAATGCATGTCAATCTTTTCATGTACTACTAGACTCACAAGGTATCGGAATGTAATTGTATCTACCACAGGTAAATATGTCTCATCATAATCAATACTCGATTTTTGCAAAAAGTCTTATGCCCTATGTCGTGCTTTATACTTTATGACTTCATTATTTTTATTCCGCTTTCGCACAAATATCCATTTATAACCAATTGATTTTACACCTTCTAGTGTTTAAACTACAAGTGCAAAAACTTCTCACTTTGTAAGTGAGTTTAACACCGATTGAATTGCATTTTTCTATTTTGACCAATCATTTCTATGACGACATTCTTCAACTAATGTTGGTTCAAGATCTTCACTATCTTTTAACACATCTAATGTTATATTGTATGCAAAAATATATCATCAACGGTTAGTTCTATTCGATTTCAACTTCTGCCAAAAGTGACCTAATTGATAGACATTTCATTATTATATTCACTATTTTTGGATATTTGGATCTTTTTATCAATTTCCACTTGGTCCTTATTTTCTAATTCTTTAATTTGATCATTCTGATTAGTTGCTCCTCTTTTCTTTCAAGAATTTTTATCTTTTGAACCAATGGGTCTTCCACACTTCTAGCATGTTTTTGGTTCAGTAACTATAGGAATTTCATTTTGTTATGTTGGAACTTCTATTTAAATAGGAGCATCTATAGCTGGAATATGCAATTTTGTTATCCTTGTAGAGTCAATAAAAGAATCTGGCAACTGATTTGCAAGTCTTTGCAAATGAATTATCTTTTGAACTCTAGTTCACATATACTTATACGCGGATCTAGTAATTAAATAATGTTGCTCAGGTAAACTCTTTTTTATGTGGTTTGTGTTCTCCTCTAATTTAAGAAATAGAGTTTTATCAAAATGACAATCAGCAAATCTTGATGTAAATACATCACCCATCAATGACTCAACATATCTAATTATAGAGGGAGAATCATATCCAACATATATTCCCAATCTTCTTTGAGGGCCCATTTTAGACGTTGATTTGGAGCTATCGGTACATATACAGCACATCCAAAAATTTTTAAATGAGTAATATTTTGCTCTGAACCAAAATCCAACTATAAGAAAGAGAATTTGTAATAACTTATTGGCATTATACGCACAAGTGTTGCAACATATAAAATAAACATGTCTCTAAGCAGATGTAGGGAGATTTGTTCTTATTAACAACGGTCTAGCAATTAGTTGTAATATTTTAATGAATGATTCAGTTAGACCATTCTGAGTATAAACATGAACTGCTGGATATTCAATGATAATGCCAATCGACATGCAATATGCATCAAAGGTTTGGGAGGAATATTCTCCAACATTATCTAGACGGATCATTTCAATAAGATAATCTATAAATTACACTCGTAAGCAAATTATTTAAACAAGCAATTTCACTAACGGCATATTACGAGTTGATAATAAACTGACATGCGACCATCAAGTCGATACATCAATTAAAACTATAAAGTATCCCAATTGCCCACATGGTGGATGAAGTGGTCCATATATATCACCATCAATTCTTTCCAAAAATGATAAAGACTCAAACTCTATTTTTGTTGAAGATGGTTTAATAACCAATTTCCCTTGAAAACATGCAATCTATGAAAATTTATCTAATGTTAAAATCTTTTGACTTTTCAGATGATGATCATGCGCATTTTCAATTATCCTTTGCATCATAATAAATCCTAGATGGCCCAAACAGTCATGCCAACTGATAAATGTAGCAGGATTAGGAAACTTCTGGTTTATTAAATGATGCATTTCAATTGCATAGATTTTTGTGCTATATAGGTCAGATGAAAGAGAAGGTAACTTTTCTAATAATGATTTCTTACTCGAAATAATTTGAGTAATACAATGATACTCAAATTCATTATCTTCCATTGTTTCAGTGTGATTTTTATTTTGACGAATATCTTTAAAACTTAATAAATTTTTTCGAGATTTTGAAGGAATAACGCTTTATAAATAATAATATTTGTTTCTCCAAGTAATAATATATTCTTTCGGAGCCTTCAATCAATTTTACACTACCACTTATAGTATTAATAGTTATTTCTTCCATTCTCAAGTAAGAAAAATATTTTTTATCTTTCAATATGGCGTGTATTGTACCACTATCAATTAAGCATATATCTTTAATGCCACTTTTGTATCCAGTAAATGGAGTAATAGCCATCTAGGCATAATAAAACATTTATAAATTTGAATATTTCAAATAATAAAATAAAAACTTAAAATGCTAACTACTATTACAATGCAAAAAATATATAACATAAAATAAAAATATCAAAAGTAAACTTCTAATTTTTTGGATACTTTCATCACCAATTAAATGATCAATTCTTCTTTCTGCATGTTCAAAGAAATCAACCATATCCAAATAAGATATTTCAACATTAACATCTTCAAGATTAATATCATCATCATTATCATCATCACAAAGAGAATGTTGTACAATGATATTCACTTCAATATTTTTGTCTTTCTTCTAATTAGAAGCTTGATAAAGATCAATAAGATATTTTATCGCACGACAGGTACGAGACTAATGACATTTCATGCGACAACAATAACATTTATTTTCATAATTTGTAGGAACCGCATTCTTTTCTTTTCTTTTTTTGGCCCTTTTTTGTAGTTATCATTATTTCTCGTAACTTTATTTTGACTTTTGTAATCATAATAAATATTTCTACTATAGTCGCGTGTACGTCCACGAGCACGACCATGATTATGACCTTTTCTGGAGTCAAAATCATGATTTCTAACAATATTCACTTTTGGGAATGGAGTAGAACCTGTTGGTCGGATTTTATGATTTTTCGTTAATAACTCAATATTTTGCTCAGTTACGAGAAGTTAAGATATCAATTCTGCATATTTCATAAATCCCTTTTCTCGATATTGCTACTGTAGGAGCACATTCGAAGCATGAAAAATAAAGAAAGTATTTTTCGATATATCGTCATCAATAATATTTTCTCCACACAATTTTAATTGTGAGCTAATTTTAAATATCGCAGAATTACACTGACGTATTTAAAATCTTGTAATCACAAGTACATCCAATTATACCGTGCTTTTGGAACGACGACCATCTTCTGGTGGTCAAACATTTCTTTCAAATTATTCTAAAAATAAGTGAATTTTTTACAGTAAGGTATTCCACTTTTAAATCTTCATGGAAATGATGAAGGAGAAAAATTATAACTTTAGCATAATTTTGTGATAATAATGCATTTTTTCTACAACGATATCTGTCAGACCTATTACAACTAAATGCATTTCAGTATCTAGAATTTAGGATAAATAGTTTTTTTCGGTGATATCTAAGGGTGTACTCGAATCGAATCAAATCGAATCGTAAGATAATCGAGTCTTCAATCAATTTTTGTTATTATTATTTCTTTGTTATCGTCTTGTATGGCTTTACCATTAGAGTTTTGGTTTGTTCCTGGGGCCTTTCCCTAACAAACTGGTATCAGAACTACTAGCTCTTAACTCTGTGGCAATGATGATAACAAAGACTATGGTGGAGAAATTCGATCAAGGTGTCAACTTCGACATGTGCCAACTCAAAATGGAGGCCATCTTAATTCAAAACGGGGTTGACTTAGCCTTGAAATGAATAGAAGAGAAGCCAGCAGAGATGAGAGTAGCGGCATTTGAAGACTTGGATAAAAGAGCGAGGTCAGATATCATTCTAAATCTCTCTAATGAAGTTTTAAGAGAAGTTGCTGCTGAGACTTCTGCCAGAGTTATGTGGAAAAAGCTAAAGGCTTTGTATATGAAAAAGACAATGGAGAATCGGTTCTACCTGAAAGTCTGGTAGCCAGGGTAGATCCGAAAATAGAAATTGTGTCAGTAGTAAATCAAAATCCAAATATAGAAATTTAGTTTGCAATTATTGTCATAAAAAGGGCACATTAAATCTAAATGCTTTAAATTGAAAATTAAGGATAAGCATAAAGAAAAATCTACTGATACAACTGAAGCTAGTGTTGTAGCAGATGAGAGTGAATGAAATATTTTCTTTGTGACCAATAGCAGGATAATGTCTGAAAATGAATGGATATTAGATTTGGGTTATTCTTACCATATGTGTCCCAGTATGGATTTGTTTTCCACTTATGAAGCTTATAAAGGTGGAGTTGTTTTGATGGGCAATAATGTTGTTTGTATGTTGTGGGTAAGGGTACAGTTCGAATTAAAATGCATGATGGTATTGTGAGAACTCTCACTGATGTTAGACATGTTCTTGATTTGAAAAAGAATCTCATCTCTTTAGGCACCCTTGAAACTCTTAGGTGTAAATATGCAGCTGAAGGTGGAGTTATGAAATTTTATAAATGTTCTCTTATTGTTATGAAAGGTTGCAGGTTTGGTAGTTTGTATACTTTGTAGGGAATTACTGTCACAAGCTCTGTTATAGCTTCTACATCAGCTTTGTCTGATTCTGACATTACCAAATTATGGCATATGCGTTTGGGGCACATGAGTGGGAAAGGTCAGCGCATGTTGAGGAAGAGAGGCCTTTTGGATGGACAAAATACTGATGCATTGGACTTCTGTGAGCACTATATTTTTGGAGAGTAGAAAATTGTCAGCTTCAACTCACCAGCAATTCACTGGATTAAAGGTACCTTAGATTAAATTCATTTAGATCTTTGGGGACCATCTCGTGTCCCATTTAAGGGTGGTGTTAGATATTTGTTGACTTTCATTGATGATTATTCAAAGAAAGTTTGGGTCTATTTTCTTAAGAATAAGAGTGATGTTTACCTAACTTTCAAATAATGAAAAGTTTTGATTGTAAAAATAGACAGGTAAACAGATAAAGCGGTTGAGGACAGATAATGGCATGGAATTCTGTGAAAAAGAATTTGATGAATTATGTAAAAATAAAGGAAGTGTTCGACACCGTACAATAAGAATGACGCCTCAACAAAACAGTGTTGCGGAATGTATTAACAGAACTTTTTTGGAAAAAGTACGTTGTATGATTTCAAATGCAGGGTTGACAAATGATTTTTTAGCAGAGGTAGTTTCTACAACATGTTACATTGTCAACCGCGCTCCTTCTACAGCTCTGGATTTCAAAACTCCTGAGGAAATTTAATCTGATACACCTGCTAATTACTCTGATTTGAAAGTTTCTGGATGTCCGACATACATGAATGTAAATGATGGAAAATTGGAGCTTAGAGCTAAAAAATGTATTTTTCTTAGGTATGCTTCTGGGGTGAAAGAATACAAATTGTGGTGTCCAGATCATAAATCACCAAAATTTGTAATTAGTAGAGATGTTACATTTGATGAATTGTCTATGTTAAATTCCAAAAAGAAGTCTTCGAGTTCTTCTCGTGTAGATGAAGATGGTACACAAGAGCAGGTGGAGCTTGAAATTTGTAGTTATGGTCCTTCTAATTTGACATCTTCTGTTTAGCAAAATTTAATTTATAGTGATGAAGAAGATATAAAAGAAGAATATTCCATAACCAGGAAAAGATCAAGAAGGGAGATTCGACCACCGCAAAGGTATGCAAATTTAGTTAGTTGTAGAAGAAACAGATGGAGATGGTGAGTTGTCTACCTACAACGAAGCTGTTTCATGTGAAGATTCAGCTAAGTGGTTGATTGCAATGAATGAAGAAATTGAGTCACTCCACAAGAATAGAACTTGGGTTCTTCTAAAGCCGCCTTTGGGAAAGAAAATTGTTGGTTGCAAATGGGTTTTCAAGAAAAAGGAGAGTACTCCCAGAGCTGAAGATGGAAGGTACAAAGCTGGATTGGTTGCGAAGGGCTATAATCAGGTATAAGGTGTAGATTTTACTGACGTATTTTCACCTGTTGTTAAATATAGCTCTATCCGTGTTTTGCTTGCTTTAGTTGCTATGTATAATTTGGAATTAGAGTAGCTTGATGTTAAAACAGCCTTCCTACATGGTAATCTTGAGGAACAAATTTACATGAAGCAGCTTGAGGGATTTGAAATTAAAGAAAAAGAAGACCATGCTTGCCTTTTGAAGAAATCCTTGTATGGATTGAAGAAGTCTCTAAGACAGTGGTATAAGAGGTTTGACTCTTTTAAGTTGAGTCATGGTTATTTAAGGAGCATGTACGACAACTGTGTTTACTTCCGAAGGTTACATGATGATTTTTTCATTTATCTACTACTCTATGTTGATGACATGCTTGTTGCTGCTAAGAATCTGGTAGAAATCGATGTATTAAAGAGACAGTTAAAGAGTGAATTTTAGATGAAAGATTTGGAAGTAGTTATAAAGATTCTTGGCATGGAGATCAAGAGAAATCAAGCTCATGGGAAACTATACTTGACTCAAGAAAATTACATTGAGAAAGTTTTGGAGAGGTTTGGCATGAAAAATGCAAAACCTGTAAGTACTCCTTTTGCGAGTCATTTTAAACTTTCAACTACTCAGTCACCACAGTCAAGTGAAGAGGAAGATTATATAACACGTGTTCCATATTCCAGTGCAATTAGCAGTTTAACATATGCAATGGTTTGTACTCGTCTGAGTATTTCACAAGCAGTTAGTGTGGTTAGCAGATATATGTCTTGTTCAGAAAAAGCACATTGGGAAGTCGTGAAATGGATTCTCAAATACTTGCGAGGTACTTCAAATACTTGTTTAGAATTTGGAAGAAATAACAATATTTTAGTTGGTTTTGTGGACTCTGATTATGTCGGAGATCTTGACAGGAGAAGATCACTTACTGGCTATATATTTTGTGTTGGAGGTTGTGTAGTTAGTTGAAAAGTTAGCTTACAGCATGTAGTGGCGTTGTCTACTATGGAGGCAGAATATATGGCTCAGACCGAGGCAATCAAAGAAACCTTGTGGTTGAAAGGTTTATTTGGCGAGCTTAGTCTACATAAAAGTGGAACTACAATTTACTGTGACAGTCAAAATGCATTATATTTGACTAGAGATTAGATGTATCATGAGAGGATGAAGTATATTGATGTGAAGTTTCACTTTATTCGAGATATCATTACTGAGAAAAAAGTCTTTGTTCAGAAGATTAACACCAAAGACAATCCTATTGACATGCTTATGAAATTTCTTCCTGTTTTCACGTTCAAGTAGAGTCTAAACTTGATTGGCATTCACTATTCGTGATTTGTGGTCTTTGGACTTTTGTGGAGAAGGTAGAGCAAAACTGCTATGTTTAAATTTGGGATGCAAATCAAGGTGGAGATTTGCTAAGATACCTTGCATCCAAATCATTTTGTCCCACATCGAAAGTTGAGAGCTATCCACTTTCTTTGAAACTTTATAAATAAAGATTTGGTTTGGTTCTTTAAACACACAATATAAAAAACACCAATACAAGAGTTTGAATAGTCATTGAGGCATTTGCTCTTTGTAATACTTTTGTTCTGTATAAGTGATATTTAGTGGTTTAGGAACACTTTCCTAAAGCCTTGTAAATTATCTTTTTTATAGTGAAATTTTATTCCACCTCTACCTGTAGACGTAGGTTAATTGACCGAACCACGTAAGTTCTTGTGCCTCTATCTTTTATTTCTTTTCTCGTTATTTATTTTTTCTCTATGTTATTTTTGTTATTATTATTTCTTTATTATCATCTCGTGTGGATTTGTCATTGAAGTTTTGGTTTGTTCCTAAGATCTCTCCCTAACATATCCCATGTTTCTTGGTGAGGAAAAGACTATGGCATGCATATTTCTTTTTTTTAATCAAATGACAAATTGTTGACACTGTTTAAAAATGAATTACGAAGAATCTTGATTAGATTCAATTATTGAACAAGTTGCGACAACAAATATTGGTTCATACCATGCCACTAGTAGAATAGAGATGCAGTATCAGAAGTTGTTAGAGTTGTGCTATCTATTCTTTGGTTTAGTTTTTTTTTTTTTTTTTGTATTAACTATTTTTTCATCTGCAAAATTTCCTCAGAATGGAGTCTAGAATCATGCATGACCTGGGCATGTCAACTGCAGAGGTGGGTTCTAAATCTATTTCTGTGTTTCTATAATTAGCTCAGTTTTATGAAGTATTAGGATTCAACTCATACCTGTGGCTAATACCAAGATATCTACAGGGTAGCGTTCAAGCAACATGCTTTATGAGAAATAGCAATTTGTTATGCTAGTGATTCACGTAATTTTAAATGAATTATTATGTTGAGAAGTAGAACTTCAGGCATTCAAGATGCATATAATTTCTAATTCTCAAATACTAGGGATGGTGGAAAGAATGCTAAGTATTTTGTGCAAATATCACTAATTCTTTGATTAAACGTGCATTTTCAGTTAATTGACAAACATGCTTGCATATATGATATTAGTACAAGTAACTGCTGGACTAATCGTTTGAGTAACAATGACAAACTTTGGCCTAATGAATATACCCCTATATAAACTTCGATTTTCTTGCCGCTTGATTTGCATTTTTTCGACAATATATTAGTCCATAATTGTTTTTTAAAATAAAGTCTGAAGTTTCCTCCAAAACGAAATTTTCTACCTTTGGTACATACATGAAATCAAGCACCTAAGCAACAAACAAGAGGAAGAGAAAAAGTTCAGACTTACCCCAAAAGGAGGAGGAAAAAAAAAGGAGATATGTAGATCAATAGAATAATCCTTAAAAGCTAAATCAAAGGTTAAAACAAGCATATTAGATATGTTTTGTATGTACAGATATAAATGTAGGCTATTTGATAAAGGAAACTTGTGATATTGTGGCCTATGTGGCTAAGATGGAGCTGTGGATTAGAATTTAAACATAAGTACATTCTCCAATGGTCAAATTATAAGTATATTTTGCCATTTAAAAATTTTGCTAACCTAAAAGTGTATTGCACTCATAATAGCCTATTAAAGAAAAAAAACTATCTAATTTATTTGGGTTAATAATTCACAATCATATGGATTGGAAAAGGGGGGGGGTGAACACCACTGTACTAACTCTATATTGATATTTTCCCATAAAATATTTTGCTATGAATTGAAATGCTTTTAGAATTTTTTTACATACAAACGAAAGCTGCTGAATCAAGATTGGAGTGAAAGTTAGGTTTGGTATTTCTCTATCTTCATATATTGAATGACCAGTAAACACAATCATTAATTGTTTGAACATTGATGTTTTCTTCTATTTGCCATCTCATAGCCAATTGGTTTGAATAACAAGCCATATCATTGTTGCTACTACAGCCTTGCATACTAGAAAACCACTCTTGGATTAGGCTGTTTAATGATAGCTAAGAAATATATTTACTTAAGAAGTATTCCTGTCATCTATTTACTGGAATATGCAAATGGCAGTTTTGATATCATCCAGATATGAGTGCTGTTATTTATCTGTTTTAGCTTATCAGTTCCTATTTTCCTTCCTCCCCAGTATTCACTTTTTGGGTCGTTGTTGACATTTAGATCAATTTTGGGAGCAATAATAAGTGGTATAGTGGCTGACTTTGTTGGCCGAAGAGGAGTAAGTACATTGTAACAATGACTTATTATTATTGTTGTTGTTGTTGTTTTGTAATAGAGAAAATAACTACTCTGGTTATAACAAGCAACATTCTAACTGGCTCTTGCAATCCAAGCCACACTGTTCCTTCAGTTATTTTTCATCACAGGAAGGCTTGCGATAGTTTTTGCAAAGGTTTTTCTTCTTTATCTCAGTTTTTCGCATAAGGCTGATAGTCAAGTTTTATTTATGCTTATGGTTGAATATTATACATCTATAGTAATTTTGTTCATTCACACAATAAAGCTCAATGTTCACTTGGAACTGATTTGAAGATCATCAGAAGTAGCATATGGTAACTCAAAGCAGTTTTCTTGTAAATCTTCTTTGATACAAATAAATGGTGCAACTTGTCTTAAGACAGCTGATAGGGCCTATAGAGGACTCTGAAACTTTTACAACATAAAGGAAGAACCAAAATGCTAAAATTGGAAATGTGCCATATCAATTAATAAAATATAAAATGAATAAAGGATGGTTGTTTTTGAAAAGCTAGCTTGGAATGGCTTTTTATGTAGAATTTATGCTTGATATGCAATATACAACTTTTTACTTCAGCACCAAATTTGGCAAGAAAAGTATAATCTGACTCCCGATGTGATAGGATGTGTGGTGGGTTGATCTTGGAAGATTGTTACTTGGATTTGGCAGCGGTCTTCAGACTTATGTAGTAAACAAGTTCAGTTTCTTTCCATTTCGAACCAATGTTTTATTTAAGTGAACATATTTTTCTGCTATGAAAGTCTGTTGTCTATGTTGCTGAAATTGCACCAAAGGATTTTCATGGAGGATTTGCTTTGGCAATCCAGGTGGTAAACTACAACTATGAATTCATAGTTAGGACGCAATCTCGTTTTTGTCTAAGGCTTACTATTCGAAATGATTGTTAATGGTATGTAGCATTGTTGTATTACTGTTCTTCATTGGCAATATCGTTTCTTGGTGTATTTTCGCTTTAATTGGTAATTTTTGCTCTTTCTTATCTGCCACTTGCTATATTTTTGTACTTGTCCCACCTTTAATCCAGCATTATGATATTTTCTTATCTGCCACTTACATGGTCAATGTTGGAGTTGATGAGTTAACTGAGCGTTGCCTAGCTTGAAAGTGGTCAAAAAGACCAAGTAATATATGTCAAAAAAGATAAAAGATTTAAAAATATAACCAAGAAAAAAAAGTTCAAACAGTAAACATAATAATTTGCCAAAAAAAATAAAGAAACAAGGTAGATTAGATCTATTGTAAGACGGAAGAAGATGAACAATTTTTTTGTCCGTTATTTTGTATTCATTTACCCGTTCAATCATAGGGTATAAAGGCGGAGGCTAAACAAGTTAGGTTAAGAGCCAAACAGCTTTGAGGCCTACTTCTGTTTTACTCTGATGTATTATGTTTTATATTATATGCATTGTTGAATTAGTTTAGACAATCATAAAAGTTTTTCGTTTTGATTTTAAAAAGATAACTTTTGATTGGAACTCCATTCTATTTCTTGACTGCCTCATTCATGATTTAACCTGATTAAAAACTCAAAAAATATACGATTATATTGCATATCGTTGTAGGCTTTAAATTCTTCTCTCAAGGCATTCCTTTTTATCTCAGGCATATAATTTCAAATACAATCACTTCATAAAAGAAAAGGAAAGAAAGCAAATTGTTATGTTTAGTCTCTGAACATTTTTTCTTGGAATAATTGGTCTTTCTTCTTCTTTTTTTTTCAATTTTTTAGATTCCCTATCTTTTTTTGCCTTTACTACTTGGTCATTAACTAAAATGAAATTCTAAATTTATCCTTCCTTATATAGTCAATGCCAAAGTTGACTAGTTAACTGAGCTACCCTGAAAGTGGTTGGAAGGACCAAGTAGTACATGCAAAAAAAGATAGAGAACATAAAAAGTTGAAAAAAAGAAGAGAGACTAACCATATACTAAGAATAAAAAATTTAGGGACTAAACACAATAATTTTCCCTATGTATTTATAAACACCGAAATATATCCTCAATCGATTTGTAATCATTAATCATATTAGAATATATATATATATATATATATATATATATATGATTTATAATGATATACGTATGTATGTTTTTATGAAGAAAATTATATTTAAGAATTGAAACCAATATTGCAATTTTTAACCATCGTATCTAATAAATACTATGATTCTGATCCATCCTATTTATGTTATACAACGGGAACTGTGGCTGTCAAAATTTTAAATGCTTTTCGTGCATCTTTCCCCCTCACTCCGACATCCTCTTCTTCCCTACTTTCTCCTTCCTACTTCTGGTGCAACCGTCTTCGTCTTCTTTGTTTCTTCTCTTTTTTCCTCATCTTCGACTTCAACTTGAGGATTCATTACAGGCCTTCACCTTTGCTATTGTTCTCTAAGCAGATGTCTTCATCTCTATCTTTGACAAGAAGCTTTGCCTAGTTAGGAGGTAAGAATTATCATTCTCTAGCAAATAAATCCTTAATTTTGTTTTCTTCCATTGATGGGCTATTTGAATTTGAAGATTATTAATTTTATGCACATTTGAGTTTTGAGTTTCAAAGGGAATGAAGATTTTGAGGATTTTTTCACACTTTTATGTACATATGAATGGTTAGATTCATATGTACAAAAATGAGTTTAGGAGTCTAGACTAGCATTATGGTTGTAGAAAGAAAATGAATATATTCACCAATTTGTTTAGGACCAGTTGGAAGCCTAGAAGAACTTAGCGTTGAAAGGGGTTTTTAGTTATGTAATGTGAAATTATGATTTTTAGAGCCTTTAGGTATTAAATTTTGCCCCTCTCATTAAATTCTTTCCCCATGGTACTGATGATGTTGGCACTTTTTCGAATTGTTCAATGAGTACAAACTGGCCACTGCTTTTATAGGCAATTGTTTGAAGCTTGAGACCAGTGCCTGGCAACAGTCTAGTTGCAGGCCTCTTGGCACTAGTAAGTGGGCTCAAGATCAAATTTTTGGGTGGTGTTCATGTTCATGAATGTCTTCTTAGATTTAACCTATAGAAAATCCACATTTCAATGGTATGCTTGTAAATTACTCAGAATGGAAGTTATTGAATAACAAATTAAATGGTGAGGGATGATCAACTACTAATTATTTGCAAATGAATTACACTACTAGGGCTATTAGGATCAATAGTGTTATATCTTTAATAAGGCACTTTGACAATTTGTTGAAGAAATTATAGTTCGTTTAGGAAACAAAGATATTGGCACAGTTTAATGCAGGATTTATTTGAAGACAAATTGGAAACTAATGTCCAAGAATAGTTTTCACAAAATCTAGGTAAGATCTTGTAACCAAATCTAGTGAAGATTACACATGAAGAAAGATGAATTCCAGTTAAAAAAGGGCTACACTATTTTGGAAACGCGAGAGAGAAAAATATTTAGGTAGTCTCTTAATCAAATCGAAATACCATATCTTTATTGCATCAATATAAACCGACTCTGAAGCAAGAAGATAAAGAATGAATTTGTGAGCACTTATTAAGAGAATTGCGCAAAAAGAAGGAGTGAGATTCATGCTTATACTCTAAGAAGGTCTTATGCAAGCTTCGTCAATGAAAGATTCTGTGATTCAATGCTAAGGGTTTGTATTAGAGATTTAAGTATGATTGCTTCTATATTGCTTATCTTTTTTATAGAGTTTAAATCAAACATGCTTTTGTGAAATTACCTTTCTGGTGAAAAGGTTATTCTGAAGTCAAAAGAGTACTCGTTGAGTTGTTGCAACGATAGTTGAAAGGAGATGAATAGTAAATGTTGAGTTTAACAATAGTCTTCTATGAGTTAGATAAAAAATAAAAAAAAAGTACTGTGTTGTGTTCTATTAGAGTCCACTAGGAGCACTTGTTAATTTAAGATAAGTTTTGCCCTTGTAATTTTAATTAAAATTGAGTAGATCTTTTTTCTGGTTATAGACCCTCAGACACTAGCTTATTGACAGCCGAACTGCATTACCAAATTATTGTCTTTGTTAGACTCCTTATTTTACTGTCAAACTAACATAACTTTAACAGAAAGTTTAAAAAATGCATAGAAAGGTGACAACTCAAACTACCCAATTGGTATCAGAGTGATTCATCATATTGGAGTTTCTACTAACATAGCAGGAGAAATTTGGGAAGTTAGTTTGAAAAGAGATGTTTGATCAGTATAAAAAGGAGCTTCTGTCACTCGACTACCATTATTGAAAAGCACAAACTATACTTACTAAAAAATTAGAATGGAAATATTCATCAAAACTCTTGTTTTTGGTGCCTGGAAAGCTGTTCTAAAAGACTGGAAACCTTGATGAAGGTAGGCACCAGTTCTAGTATAGAAGAATTGAAACCAATTAAAGAATGGAGGAAGTATTGGAATGTATGCCCTCCAAACTATGTATTTGATGTAAAATTCGATGTAATGAATAAAAATTTTATGCTCAAAGTGTTTGTGTTCTTTACTTTAATTTGACATGCACGATGTTTGTTGGAAAAAACTCTTTGTGTCTAAGTAAGTAATCCATATAAATGGAGGTCTTTCACAATAAGGTATGGATCATGAGTTACTTAACATATAAACAGTAGTTCTTAACCGGTTGATGAGAATTGAAATCTTATCAGTACGAAGGTTATTATACTATAAATTCCAAATAGGGAATGACTTACTTTTAGCCAATGAGTAGTCATCTCATTTCATAGT
This sequence comes from Voacanga thouarsii, assembly GCA_026120185.1. Classification (NCBI taxonomy): domain Eukaryota; kingdom Viridiplantae; phylum Streptophyta; class Magnoliopsida; order Gentianales; family Apocynaceae; genus Voacanga; species Voacanga thouarsii. The sequence continues at coordinate 1,945,505 of JANUWF010001479.1, read as the reverse complement.
ATAAACATATTTAGAATACGTAAAACTGAACCTATAGTAGTATTTTAAAAGTACTAAAATAAGATAAATCCAAACTATTACTGCTACAGTAGGGACTAACACCCTATGGCTTGAGTATGGGTTGGTAGTATGGTAAAACTGAAAGCATATACTTTTATATACTATATGTGAGGTCCTATCGTAAGACCAATATACTTTTACATTAAGTATGTATGACTAGTTAGTTAAGACAGACTTGTACAAGATAAATTCTATACTTCTAGTTAGAGAAACACCCCTTTGTGATTAGTTAAGATAATTTAAATAATTTTGGACCCTAGGAATGTGACTTAGTTTGTATACTTTTGGTAGCTCCCAAAAATAAGTAGGTGCATACTAAAAGTCATGAATTATCGGATTAGATACCTAAAGATAGTAGATATCATTGAGAGAGATGTTAGTATATTTTTCCTATCTCAATGATAACTGTTACATAGAGGGATATTTTAGTCATAATACCTGTAAATCGAAGATATTGCTAAGTACAATATTATTCTTAGGGCCAATATTTCCTTATGATGTTATTAGAAAATATTGAAAATATAAAATACAATTATTTATATAGCAGAAATATTTTGGTTATTTTAGTAGTTAAGGACGATTTGTCTTTTAGCCCTTGGGATAGCCCCTAAGGTCTAGTTATTTTGGGGTAAGGATTTGGCCTTAAATAATTGAGTTTTATTTTATTTAGTAAGCTAAATTTATTATTGGGTTGAAATAAACTAAAAAGCTCAAATAGAGAATTAATTAAAATCCTGGTTTTGGGGTTAATTAATTATTTAGAGTTCAAACCCAAATTGGATAATTAAAGTTAGCCCAAACCTAAACTAGAAAAACGTTTAAGATAAAGGCAAAGTACATTTAGATATTTAATTATTTATTTTGGATTTGTTTTGGTCCAGATTAAATAAATAATTAAAAGCTGACCCAGAACATAGACCAAAGCCCAAGGGAGTAAGCTCTAGCCCAACTGGGCTAGGGCTAGCCAGCCTAGAAAAGGTTGGAGGGCTAGGGCTTTTGATTGAGCCCTAGCTGGCTAGTTTATATTTGTGTGTGTGTGTGTGTGTGTGTGTGTGTGTGTGTGTATTAAGAAGTTGATAGACATTATTTTCTAGGATATAAAAAAAAAAAAAAAAACCCTAAGCCTTCTGCTCTTTCTCTTGACCGCCCCCCACTCCTTTTTATTTTATCTCTCTTTCTCTCATAGGAAAAATTCAAGCTTTTTAGTGTAGGCAGTGTTCTCTTAATTTCTAGTCAATAGAAATCTAAGAGAAAGGTGTTCTTGATTCTGCTTCGTAGCAATGAGTAAAAAAAATGGCCATTGATCCTAACCCTAGGCTTTCACCGGCCAGTATCAGGTAAGGTCATACCTCAAAAGATCGAAAATCAAAACTTATATGATATAGTCGAAGATTAGCTAAACAAGAGCCAAAATCTTCGAGGAGAACTTCAGAAGCTCAACAATTCAAAATTTAGACACAACCTAAGCTCTCCATGGTTAAGCCAAAGAGAAAAGGTAAAATTTTTAACGTCTTTCGCTGTGTATTTTTGCTCTGATTTATTGCCATGATCCTTTCAGGAAAAAAAAATGTTGTTTTAAGAATATTAATACTAAGGCATTAAACACAATTTTTTCGTTGTTGAATTTTTCTATTTTTGGATGAGAGAAATTCAAATTGATCTCAACTTATCATGTTGCCAAGGAAGCATAGAATAAATTATAAATAGTATTTAAGGGAACAAGCATTGTTCAAATGTCAAAAATGTAGATGTTAAGAACTCAGTTTGAGGAATTGAAGATGGGTGACCATGAAATAATTGTTGCATTTGGTAACAAACTAAGAGACATTGTCAATCAAGCTTTTCAACTTGGAGAAGAATATTTAGAAAAAATATTGATCTGGAAAACATGGAGATCTTTGCCACCAAAGTTTCAAGCTAAAGTTGCTACCATTGAAGAATACAGGGATGTGTCAACAATGTGACTAGATGAACTAATGGATTCCTTGCAAATTTATGAGATGAATCTTCGATCTAAATCAAAATCTAAAGAAAAATTTATTGCACTAAAAGCTAAAGAAAAGTCTAATGAAGAAATTAGATTGCTGATAAGAAAGTTTAACAAAATGCTGAGAAAGTGCAAACAGATGAATAAGCCCTTTGGTAGACCATTCAACAGAAAACCTAAAGTTCAACAGAAGGCTAACATGGAGCAAAAATCTGTTAGAATTCATGGATTCCAAAATACGAAAAAAATCTATGAATCCTCACAATACCCAAATTAAACAACAAGTTGACAAGGTCAGGGTTTCATACCTCAAAGATTTCATTGAATACTATTTGCGTTATAGAGCAGATCATAGGCGCTGCCTTTTTGTGAATGCCTTCTACCGGTTGTACATGACAAACTGACACAAAAGCCGTAAGAGTGCCAGTGGCTAGGGTTTTGCATGTTTTCTAAAACATTTTTTATTTTCTGTTAGAGAACAATAAGGAGGTATATCAAGCCAGACCATCAGACGATTGAGTTATGATATATGAAGACTCTAAAAACATAAAGTCTTGTTCTCAATAACCTTTAGTAATATCTTATCCTATCTTATTTTAAGATCAAATCAAATTTGAAAAGATTTGATAAGATTCTCAAATAATCTTGATAATTTACCTACTAACCTACCAAGTTAGATACAAAGAATCTGGATGTCTCTCAGATACATTGAATCTAGACGTCTTTCTAGATGCAATCAATTTGAACACCTTTCCATATATGATGAATTTAGACACATTTCCAGATACATCAAATTTGATCATAAAAAAAAAAGCTAAATTGTTCGCTTAATGTGGGACCCTATAAGTTTATTTAATGCTAGTAATGTGCCAAAATACATTTATATGGCCCACAAACTATAAGCAGTTTCTAACAAAATATTATAACTACCCAAGTTAAAATAAAGATCAATCATCTCTTTGAATTAAACCACAATTTGATATTTAGTGTTTTATCACACAATATCCTAATTAAGTATAAGGTATGGAACATATCATCCTTATAAAGTTTAATTAACTATTTTTTTATCTCTAAGTAAACTGTCCAAACAAATAATATTAACATCCCTAATTAATTTATTTGAGCACGACTATGCATTTCAACAGTTTAATTCATCAAGGGGTCATAGATATCTCTCTCAAATATAAGAGGGACAAATTCCTTCACTTTCATTTATATTTCCCTGGCTTATTCTATATCTAATAGCAGTTTTATTTAATCATCGGATTAAAGATAACTTTAGACAACATCAAGACATAAAATTTATCAAGTAGGAAATTATATTGAATTTAAGTCGAATGACTTGTAACATCACTATTTGAAAGAGAAGTACTCATGACATGTCTCATGAAGTACTCTCATAGTGGGACATGTTCAATACAATCTTCTCTAATATTTATTTATATTTTGGCTTGATATTACATATATTCATGACCAGTAAAATATAGTCATCAAGTCACAAACATACTAATCTTAGTTTATTATTGTTCCACTAATAATAACATATTAGGGACATTTTAAGAATAGCTATTTTATTTGTTATACGATTTTACTATCAAGTCACGCACTCGTTGACTATAAATGAAATGCATTATTCATGAAAAAAAATGTCTCATATTATTAGAAAACACCATATGCTAATAGAAAAAGAACAAAAGACTTAGGCATATCCCTAACAGAATCCACAAACAACAAGAATACCCCGAAAGGACAAAAAATGTCATAAATGTGGTGGAATTAGTCATATTCAAATTGATTGTAGAAACCTTAAGAAAAAGTTGAAAAATAAGTCCTACAATGCCACCTTGAGTGATAGCGACGATAATGTATAGGATTATCCTAATGAGTTTAGTTCTGATGAAGGAGATGATTTTGGTCAATCAAGCAATATTGCATCCAATGAAGCGATTGAGAAAGATTTAATTTCATATATAGAATCATCAAAAGAAGCAGTAGAAGAAAATAAGAATGAATCTAATAATGGTGATGAAGAGATGTCGCCAAAAATACTTCTAGAGGAATGTGAGTTGTTGTACTCAAAATAACGTGAAGGCATGGTGTAGATTAAAATGCTAAAGAAATAAGTTGAAGGACTTCAATAATTGCTCAATGCTCGGTAATAAACAATTGAGTTATATGAAAAGGAAATTGAACAAAAAGAGGAGGAATTGAAGGTTAATAATTAGTTATTGCAGCAAACTAGTCAACTGCTAATAGATGCTGAGTTAGTTATCAAAAGGTTAAATGCTGAAAAGGCAAAGTTTGATGAAGTTAGGTCACCAAGTGCACTATATGTTGTGTGTTGGCTAATAGTATAGCACAAATTTTAGTGTTTTTGTTACTTCATATTTCTCATTCTAATTCTCCATTGTGTTTTGCAACCTTGTAAGGTAATTAAACAAGATCTGTCTCTCTGTTGCTAGCATTCTTCTTTTTAATGTTCCAACAAGCCTGGAGAACTCTGCTAGTATATTATTTGGTTAGTTTTGCACACTTCTCCTAATCTTAAAGTAGTTGTAATCCAGCAATCTTGTGGACCATCCATCACCTACTAATACATTTTGCAGGCTTGCTGGCTGGAGTCTTCTTTGCTAGAACAAAAATTCGAGAGAGATCTCTATCTTGAGTGATCGTTATGATTCGAAATAATATAGAGAATAAAAAGAAATAATTTTATTAATAATCAGGAGAATACAAAGAATTTGGCAGATTAAGATGAGAATGTGACAAACAATGTAAGAATTCAAAAAATACAGAGGCAAGTCACCAACCTTCAAAATACAATGACAATGACAATGACAATGACTTTCCAGAACTCTAATTCATTATTTAAAATATTAAGTCGATCCACTAATAAACTATTTAAATAAATAATTTATTAATATTAAAAACATCATAATATTTCTCCCTCTTTCAAACTAGCCTTATTTTCAAGGCTATCAGCAGATCACCATTTATCTTTGAAAAAGCTTCCATTTTCCTGTAAATCGTCAACCAAAATAAAATTTAAATGGGTTTTAGGACACACTGAGGGACGGGAAAACAGGGGAAGCATGCAGTGACGGAAAAAAAATAGAGGAAAAAAAACCGCAAGCCTTAAAAGCCACACAGAAGCGTGAAGATTATACATTTGCACTCCTTAAGCATACTAGGTTGAGTAGAAGTGGATTAAATGACGGGAATCGCTTCGCCTTACCCACTTGAAGAAGCTTTCGGTTGAAAACCCGCTAGCCTCCTACTTCGCCTTGTTTGCATGAACGCCAAGCCTTTCAGCTTTCAGAATATTCCTCTACCCAAACTCTAGTCGGTGAATACAACAGTGAAGGGGAACGGTCTCAAATCTCCTTGGTTCTCTTGCTATTGGTTAGCAAAGCTCTAAGGAGAAAACAGAGAAGAGGGAGGCGTAAGAGACAGAGAGAGAGAAACGTGAGTCTCTATTAGTTAGGGGAGATTAAGGTTTTTCTTTTCCAGAGACTTGTTTATTGGTCAACCAAAATTATGTCTCTCAATCTCTGATAAACATATCCCCGGGATATCATATTTCAAAACACCCGGATGTTATCCTGAGAATCAGTTTGGCTTAATCCTAAACTCTTCTTAACCGTATCTGGAAAAAACTCTACGGTCTGAGCCAAAATAATATTTATTATTTCTCTTGGACCCAAAAAATCCAAAATAATAAACATTAATTATTTATTTTCTGGGCTTATATAAATAACCCAATAAATAATTAATGAGCCCAAATAAACTATAATAATTAATCTTTAATTATTTATTTCTTGGGCTTATATAAATAACCCAATAAATAATTAGACATTAATTATTTCTCCTAGTTTAAGCCCAGATTAATTTCTTAATTATTCATACTGGACCTAGGCCCTGAATAATTAATTAACCAACTAAACCAAATAATTAATTTCTCTCATATCCTAATTTTATTTATTTATTTATTTTATTCTAGTCTAATAATAAATTAGACATCCTGAATAAAATCAAATAAAATAAAATCCTCTTGAACTGAGACCAATTCCTAAACCCAAAATTAGTTAGGACTTACGGGCTATTCCGAGGACCAAAAAGACACATCGTCTTGGCTGCTAAAATGACCAAAATACCCCTACTATATAAATAGTTGTATTTTGTATTTTAAATATTTTCTAATATCACCATAAGAAAATATTGACCCCAAGGACAATTTTGCATTAGCAAAGTCTCCGACCTACAGGTGAAATGACTAAAATACCCCTCTACACATTGCCGTACATTTAGCGTGGAGAAGTGTACTAACACCCCTCTAAATGACATCTACCATCCTTAGACTTCTAGTCCAATGATCCACGACTTCCTGAAGTGTTTCTGCTTTCCAAAGAAGCTACCCTAAAACAAACATCTAAGTCATATTTCCTAGGGTCCTGGACATTTTAGATCATTCGAACAACCACAAGAGGCGATATAGTGCAGAAACTATCTTGTACAAGTCTGTCTTAACTAACTAGTTACATATACCCAATACACAAGTATATTAGTTCTACTATAGAACCTTAACTATAGTATATCAAAGCATATGCTTCCAACTTCGTCAGACCACTAACTCATACTCAAGTCATAGAGTACTAGTCCACGCTGTAGTGGTAGTAGTCTAGGTTTTCATCATATAGTACTTTTAGAAACCACTACTACAGGTCCTGTCCTACGTATTCAAAATACGCTTATGTCATGAAGTGAGTGGACTACTCACTGGCTAAAGGTAAGCCATTCCCCATTTGGAATTCATAACATAATAACCTAAACATGATGAGGTTCCCAATCTCATCTATAGGTTAAGAACAAATGTTTATGTGTTAAATAACCCGTGATACATACCTTACTGTGAAAGACCACCATTCACATGGATCACTTATTTAAACACAATGGGTCTGTTCCAAACGAAAATCGTGCACAAACAAAAAGTAAATTCACAAGCAATTTTTGAAAATAAATTCTTTTATTAAAATATTCGATTTTACATCAGAAACCTAGTCTAAAAGGGCATACAATCCAACAATCTCCCACTTGCACTCTAAGACTAGGTAAGTCCATAGGTGCCCACCCCTATGGCATCTAAGTGTCTCTTAAAGACTCTCTTAGCCAAAGGCTTGGTGAATGGATCAACTAGATTGTTTTCTGAAGCAATATGCTCCACCACGACTTCCCGACTCTGGATGAAATCCCGGATCAGGTGGTACTTCCTCTCGATGTGTTTCCCCTTCTTATGGTTCCGAGGTTCCTTAGATTGCGATACTGCTCCAGTGTTATCGCAATACATCACAATCAGCCTGTCCATATGTGGTACGACTCCAAGTTCTGAAAGGAACTTCCGGAGCCAAACTGCTTCTTTGGACGCCTCCGAAGCTGCCACATACTCAACTTCCATGGTTGAATCAGCAATACTGCTTGATACTCCTCCATGAAATTGCTCCTCCAGACAAGGTGAAGACATATCCACTAGTGGATTTTCTCTCATTCTTATCCGACTGGAAGTCTGAGTCTGTGTATTTTGTAGGAACCAAATCATCAGCCCAATAAACCAGCATATAATCTCTCGTTCCCTTGAGGTACTTGAGAATATGCTTTACATCTTGCCAATGAACCTCCCCTGGATTTAACTGATATCTGCTCACTAAGCCCACGGCAAAGCAGATATCTGACCTAGTACACAGCATGGCGTACATGAGATTTTCTACAACCGAAGCGTAGGGAATCCTACTCATTCTGTCCTTTTCTTCTTGAGACTTAGGACAGTCCTTCGAAGAAAATGACAACCCATGTCTGCAAGGGATTAGAGCTCCCTTGCATAAGTCCATGCTGTACTTGGCCAGCATCTTGTCAATGTATGTTGTTTGGGATAACCCTAACATTTTCTGCTTCCTATTTCTAAGAAGCCTAATCCCGAGAATGTAGCTGGCTTCTCCCAAATCCTTCATACTGAATTGACTAGACAGTCAAACCTTTGTAGATGACAATGTCCCTACATCATTTTCAATGAGTAGAATGTCATCCACATACAGGACAAGAAAAATAATATTAATGCCTTCAAGTTTCCTGTATACGCATGGTTCATCTTCGTTCTGAATAAAACCATAAAACTTTACAGTCTTATCAAAACAAATGTTCCATACTCTCGATGTCTACTTAAGTCCATAAATGGACTTCTTAAGCTTGCAAACCATATGTTTCTAGCCTTCAGCAATGAAGCCTTCCGGTTGGGACATATAGATGTCTTCGCTAAGATGCCCATTTAAGAATGCCGTCTTAACATCCATTTGCCATATCTCGTAGTCATAGTGACATGCGATGGCAAGGAGGATGCGGATGGATTTAAGCATGGCTATCGGGGAAAAGGTTTCCTCATAGTCGATTCCCTCTTTCTGAGTTATACCCTTCCGCCATAAGCCTAGCTTTGAAGGTCTCCACCTTCCCATCCGCTCCCCTCTTTCTCTTGTACACCCACTTGCACCCAATGGGTTTTATCCCTTCAAGTGAAGCTACAAGATCCCAAACCTGATTAAGGTATATAGACTCAATCTCGGCTTTCATTACTTCATGCCACAGATTTGCATCGGCATCAGCAATAGTCTCCTCGTATCTAGTGGGGTCTTGTTCCTGATGGTCGGAGACCAGCTCAAAGGATTCTCCAGTCCATCTATCCGGAACTCTAGACACTCTCCCACTACGACGAGGCTCCACTTGCACAGGCTCTTGAGGCTGTGCATCTTCTTGTTCCACAATCGGGTCAGAAGAAGTTGATTCCGTTGATAACTTCTCCTTAAGTTCCAACATTGTTGAACCTTTAGTAGAAGTACTTTGATCATCTTCCAAGTATCTAGCATTGGTACTGACTAGTACCTTCTACTCCTTACGATAATAAAAGCAACCTCCCTTTGTCCTTTTTGGATAGCCTACAAAATAGCATAATTCTGATCTTGGTTCCAACTTGTCTCCATTGATCAGTACATAAGTTGGACAACCCTAAATCCTGAGATGATTTAGACTTGGCTTACGCCCAGTCCACATCTCATAGGGAGTCCTAGGTACTGACTTGGAAGGCACCAAGTTCAGAATATATGCCGCTGTCTCCAGGGCATATCCCCAAAAGGACACTGGAAGAATAGCATGAGACATCATGCTTCAGACCATTTCCATCAATGTCCTCTTCTTTCTCTCAGCTACTCCGTTCTGCTGGGGTGTTCCCGGTGTAAAAAGCTGGGATACTATCTCATGGTGTACTATGTAGTCCTTGAATTCACCTAGGAGGTACTCTCCACCACGATCCGATCATAGGGTTTTAATTAATTTACCTGTTCGACACTCCACTTCAGCATTAAACTCCTTGAACTTGTCAAAAGAGTCAGACTTGCGTCTCATCAGGTAAATGTAACCATACCTCGTACAATCATCCGTGAAAGTGATGAAGTACTGAAAACCTCCCCTAGCTGGTGTAGACAACGGACCACACACATCAGTGTGAACAAGACTCAACACCTCCTTGGCTCTATCCGCCTTTGGTGTAAATGACCTTTTGGTCATCTTTCCCATCAGGCAGGATTCACACTGAGGCCAACTTTCCAATCTCAATGAGTCCAAAAATCCATCATGGATTAACCTCTGAATCTTGGTTGAGTTTATATGACCCAACCTTAGATGCCAAAGGTATGAATTATTGATATTGGTCTTTCTCTTCTTAGTTAAAGGTTCAGACTGAGCGTTATTTCATTGGTTGTTAATAGGGTTTAGAAAGAACAGATTTCCATATATGTGCCCAGTACATAAAATTTCTCCATCTCTACTGATAGAAATTCCAGAATGGAAAGATACAGAATATCCTTGATTAATAAGTTTTGCAACTGAAATCAAATTCTGATGAAAACCAGGTACATATAAGATATCATTTAAAACCACTATCTTATTACAATAAAAAATAAGATCCAACTCTCCCATTGCAAAGGCCCGGACTTGTACTCCATTACCCACTCGTAGCCCATGTTCGTCCTTCTTGAGTCTTCTAATCTTTCTAAACCCCTGCAAGGAGTTACAGATATAATCAGTGGCTCCTGAATCAACAATCCAAGTGGAAGTTGATCCTACCATTGACATGGACTCTAGATAGAAAACATTACCTGTGGGGTTTTTCTTGGTTTGAAGATCTGGACACTCCTTTTTCCAGTGTCCCTTCTTCCCACATTTGAAGCACTTGCCGTTTGATTTGTCCTTGGGCTGGGCTACTGCATTCCCCTTCTTCCTCTTGAACTTTCTAGGTTTAGGCCCAATTCTTGAAGAAGAAGCCTTAGCAATCATGGCCTTTAACTACGGCTTCATGACCTTCTCCGCCATCTGGAGCTCCTTCATCAATTCAGTCAAACTCATGTTCAGTTTGTTCATGTTATAGTTCAACTTGAACTGAGTGAAGGAGCCCGATAAAGATTCGAGAATCATGTCCACTTGGCTCTCGGGGTCAATGACAGCCCGTAAGATTTCTGCCTCCTTGAAAGCAGCAATCATATTGAGCATATGCTCTCGGACTGATGCTCTATCAGCCATCTTAGTGTTTATAATAGTTTGAAGAGCCTCCTGCCTTGCGGGCCGGCTCTTGTTTGCGAACATAGTAGCCAATGATTGACTGATGTCATATGCAGAAGCTATGTGCTCGTGTTTTGACTGGAGCACATTAGACATGGAGGCTAATATAGAGTAACGTGCCATTTCGTCAACCTTCTTCCACGCCTTCTTAGCCTCTCGCTCTTCGACGGTGGAGCCTTCCCCGATAACAGGGCAAGTCTCGTAAAGGACATACTTATACTCTTCGACTGTGAGTATTATGTCCAGGTTCCTTTTCCAGTCCACATAGTTTGGACCCGTTAACTTATTCTCCCTGAGAATAACGGCCAATGGACAAAAAGAACCTCCCACCATTTCTGAAAATCGAAAAATAAAAGAAAGAATTTAGTTTGTGAAAACAAGATAAAATTTGTGCACTGAAAATAATTTAGCTCTTAGGAAAAACTGACATAACTTCTTAAGAAGATTAATAGTTCCCTAAGCTGAGTGTATTAACCACAACAAATTAATTTCCCTTCTAGGTAATGATCTAGAGGATAACTCCATCGTGGGATGACCGTTTCCTCTCATTTCCTATGGACATACCTCGCATTATAACCTCCAACGTAGGCTGGCCGATCATAGTACGTGCCCCGAGTTATTAATTACATCCTTCCATTAGATCTAGATCCTTGTGGTATCCCCATCCTATACGGGTTCACTCACAGAGTGACGCGAGGGGACTCACAATCTCTAATGAGGACCGTGATGGAAGCCGTTGGAACCCCTCTCCCACTTAGTCTTTTAAAATAAAGGTTTACTGAAAAATATCCTTTTGAAATTTCCATTAAGTTTTTCTTAACTCAAAAATAAAATATCCAAATCCATTAAAATCTCTATGTCAAGGCTTATATCCTTTGAGAGATTTCTCCATAAACTAATTTTATTTAAGTTAAAACTTAATGATTTCAAAATTTTTCCAATTAAAATTTTCTAGAGACTTTGGTCTCAAGTTTATTTGACAAAATTATTTTTTTTAGTCCAAAACAAAACAAAATGATTCTCTATTTTAATTTACAAAAATATCTAAATCCAATATATTTTCTATGTCAAGGATTAAATCCTTTGAGAAAATATTCAAGGATTAATTTTTGTACAAATTAAAATAACCATTTAATTTTTTGAAGAAAAATGTTTTTCTCGTCAAAAATGTTCCCAAAGACTTTGGTCTTTGAGAAAAGGCACACTTAGGTACATAAAAAAAATAGCATGCCAGAAAACAGTAAACGTTTTCATACTTTTCTATTGTTAAACCTAAGTGCCCAAATAATAGAATTAAACACATTAATTAATTAATTAATTATCTTGTTTAATCCTAAAATCCCTTACTAATATTTTTCATGCAAATATATTCCAAGTATATAAATATTGCAAAATATTAACTTCGCCTAGTATGGGACCCAAAACAAAAAAGAAAAAAAATTAAAAAAATTACAAAAAATAGCTAGCGGTCCACTGCACCGGCCGCACTGGATCCGCGCCCGCATGGCCTGCGGTCCACCGTGGCCGCGATGCACCATCCGCACCGGATCATCAGCTGCCTCAACCCGCCCGCCCGCCCGAGAACCCGCACCCGAACCGCCCACTTCCTCTCAATGCTCGGCCCGCGCCTCCTCCCGGTTTCGCGCGCCCGACCCGCGCAAATTGGATTGCAATCAGCAACGAAATCGGCTCAATTTTCCTCCAAATCAGCTCGGCTCCAAGGCATGAACAATGCGGCTTCACTCACAATTTCGGCAGCGGCTCAGCGGCGGCTCGGCTCGGCTCGGCTCACACGGCTTAGGAACAGTTTTCTTCTTCGTTTTTCTTTCTCTCTCACGCGAAAATTGTAGAAACATCCTTTCTTTAAGTTTTGCTTATTTCTTTGGCTTCTTTGGACATTTTTACTTACAAAAACTCATCCAAAACAATAACACAATTGCCTATACCCATTTAAATTGGGTTTACACGATTAAAACTTCAAAGCCAAAAAATTTACAGAGATGCCTATGCTTCAACGGTGAAGCTCACAGTGATGTTATCCCATACCAAAATAGCGAAGGATCATAGATATAATCATCTCCTCCATTTTTATTAACTATCATGCTCCCTATATTGATCAAAGAACCATTGTCTCTGATACCACATTGAGGGACGGGAAAACAGGGGAAGCATGAAGTGACAGAAAAAAAATAGAGGAAAAAAAACCGCAAGCATTAAAGGCCACGCGGAAGCGTGAAGATTATACATTTGCGCTCCTGAAGCCTACTAAGTTGAGTAAAAGTGGATTGAACGACGGGAATCGCTTTGCCTTGCCCACTTGAAGAAGCTTCCGGTTGAAAACCCGCTAGCCTCCTACTTCGTCTTGTTTGCATGAACGCCAAGCCTTTCAGCTCTCAGAATATTCTTCTGTCCAACCTCTAGTCGGTGAACACAACAGTGAAGAGGAACGGTCTCAAATCTCCTTGATTCTCTTGCTATTGGTTAGCAAAGCTCCAAGGAGAAAATAGAGAAGAGGGAGGCGTGAGAGACAAAGAGAGAGAGACGTGAGTCTCTGTTAGTTAGGGGAGATTAAGGTTTTTCTTTTCCAGAGACTTGTTTATTGGTTAGCCAAAATTAGGTCTCTCAATCTCTAATAAACATATCCCCGGGATATCATATTTCAAAACACCCGGATGTTATCCTGAGAATCAGTTTGGCTTAATCCTAAACTCTTTTTAACCGTATCTGGAAAAAACCCTATGGTCTGAGCCAAAATAATATTTATTATTTCTCTTAGACCCAAAAAATCCAAAATAATAAACATTAATTATTTATTTTCTGGGCTTATATAAATAACTCAATAAATAATTAATGAGCCCAAATGAACCATAATAATTAAACTTTAATTATTTATTTATTGGGCTTATATAAATAACACAATAAATAATTAAACATTAATTATTTCTCCTAGTTTAAGCCCAGGTTAATTTCTTAATTATTCATACTGGACCTAGGCCCTGAATAATTAATTAACAAATTAAACCAGATAATTAATTTCTCTCATCTCCTAATTTTATTTATTTATTTATTTTATTCTAATCTAATAATAAATTAGATATCCTGAATAAAATCAAATAAAATCAAATAAAATAAAATCCTCTTGAACTGAGACCAATTCCTAAACCCAAAATTAGTTAGGATTTACGGGCTATTTCGAAGACCAAAAAGACACATTGCCTTGGCTGCTAAAATGACCACAATACCCCTGCTATATAAATAGTTGTATTTTGCATTTTAAATATTTTCTAATATCACCATAAGGAAATATTGACCCCAAGGACAATTCTGCATTAGCAAAATCTCCGACCTACAAGTGAAATGACTAAAATACCCCTCTACACATCGCCGTACATTTAACGTGGAAGAAGTGTACTAACACCCATCTAAATGACATCTACCATCCTTAGGCTTCTAGTCCAATGATCCACGACTTCCTGAAGTGTTTTCGCTTTCCAATGGAGCTACCCTAAAGCAAACATCCAAGTCATGTTTCCCAGGGCCTTAGACATTTTAGACCATTCAGACAACCACAAAGGGCGATATAGTGCAAAAACTATCTTGTACAAGTCTGTCTTAACTAACTAATTACATATACTCAATACACAAGTATATTGGTTCTACTATAGAACCTCAACTATAGCATATCAAAGCATAAACTTCCAGCTTCGTCAGACCACCAACTCATACTTAAGTCGTAGAGTACTAGTTCATACTGTAGCGGTAGTAGTCTAGGTTTCTATCATATAGTACTTTTAGAAACCACTACTACAGGTTCTGTCATACTTATTCGAAATACGCTTATGTCATGAAGTGAGTGGACTACTCACTGGCTAAAGGTAAGCCATTCCCCATTTGGAATTCATAATATAATAACCTAAGCATGATGAGGTTCCCAATCTCATCAATAGGTTAAGAACAAATGTTTATGTGTTAAATAACCCGTGATCCATACCTTATGTGAAAGACCACCATTCACATGGATCACTTATTTAAACACAATGGGTCTATTCCAAACGAAAATCGTGCACAAACAAAAAGTAAATTCACAAGCAATTTTTGAAAATAAATTCTTTTATTAAAATATTCGATTTTACATCAGAAACCTAATCTAAGAGGGTATACAATCCAACACACACATGTGCATATGAGTGTTTGTCTCCACATTGGAAGCACAAACTCTTCTCTCACCTTGTCTGCAATTTTGATGGAGTAATTTTCTTGAAAACCAGATTAGTTGGTGTACTATTGTTGAGTTTGGAATTTTGGTCATACAGCGTTCAAAAGATGCAATACTGTAAGATTTTGAAGATTTATTAGCAACTATCAACGAATTTTGCAAGTGTTATGCCTGCTCACAAGCTTCTTCAAGGGTATGTGATTTGAACATCTTCACTATATATCTGAGCTCCTCCTTCAATCCATTAATAAAAATAGAAATATAATATTCTTTAATTGCTTGGGCATATTATACATTATAATTGCTCTGAGCTCTTCAAACCTGTCTAAATACTTTTGCACGCGTCTTTTCTGTTCTATTTTATTGAAATTATTCCATTAATTCGTCGTTTGTACTTTCATCAAACTTCTTACAAATAGCCTTAACTATTTGTTCCCAACTATATACTTCATGAGTTCTCATATACCCATTAAATTGAATAAAAGCCTTTCTTTTCGTATATAATTCAGTAATGTCTAATTTCTTCGCTTCAAGAATATTATATAATTCAAAATATTTTCTATATTTACTCACCTATTCCCTAGGGCCATCCCTTTTAAATAAAGAAAAATCCAATTTTGGTAATTCAACTCTATACCTATTATCTACTCTTACTACAAAAAAAAATAGCAAAACTTTTTCCTAGCTAAAGCCTCTATTTTCCTCGCTAAAGCCCTTCAGCGAGGAAAAAAATTATGTCGCCCATTCCTCGCTAAAGCACCGTCACTAAAGCATTTGGGCAACAAAACTTTGTGTTTTGTTGCTAATGTCAGCCCTTTAGTGAGGAAAATTATTTCCTTGCTAAAACCCCCACTTTTTGCTAGGCAAAGTTTTATCACAAAAGGTACAAAACTTTTGTCACTAAAAGTCCTAGTTTTGTCGCCACATACATTTTTGTGACAAAAATATTTTGTCACCAAAGGTTTGTCGCTAAAGGGCCAAATTTATTTCACAAATTAATTACACTGGTAAAATTATTTTATACACTTTTGGCTAGGAAAATTTTTGACCCAAAAAGCCTCAACGGCGACCAAAACTTTCCTAACTAAAGCCTCTTTTTTCCTCGCCAAAGAGTCATCCACTTTTGGCAAGGAAAACTTTGTCTCATTGGCAACAAAATATATACCATTAGCTAAGCCAAAAAGTCTCTTGGCAAGCAAGATTCAAACACTGGATGTCTTGTGGAGTGTAATGCGCCACTCAAACGCTGGGCCAAACTTCATGTTTGGTCATATCTTTTTTTTTTAATTTATTTAAACTATATCTAAAGTTCTATTTTAATTTTTTTAAATATTAATATTATAACCAAAAATAATAATCATATTAAGTTAACCAAGAAAACAAATTATTTAATATAATAAGTTAATTTTGCATATTTATATAATTTTAAAAGTCCATACGTTGTATATATTCATAAATACATACATATATATATATATATATTTACAAATTCATATATTCATATTCATACATATATATAAATAAATATATACATATATATTTATATATATATATGGTGTGTGTGAATGTTTTGTGTGTGTGTGTGTGTGTGTGTGTGTGTGTGTGTGTGTGTGTGTGTGTATTCATTTTCTACCCCTCAGGGACAATATGAATGGTTAGTTATGCCTTTTGGATTAAAAAATACACCTCAAATATTTCAAAGGAAAATGGATAATATATTTAAACCTTATGATTTTATATATGTTTATGTTGATGACGTTTTGATAGTATCTAATAGTATAGATCTCATATTAAGTATTTAAATGTGTTTTGTGATTTATGTATTAAATATGGATTAGCTTTATTAGAAAAGAAAGCTAAATTAATCCAAGAAAAAATAGAACTCTTAGGAATGATGATAGATAGTAAAGGAATAGAATTACAGCCTCATATATTAGAAAAGTTAAGTATTTTTCCAGATAAATTACTAGCTAAAAAACAAGTTCAGAGTTTCTTAGGAGTTTTGAACTATGCTTCAGATTTTATAGAAACTAAATATCTTATTTGCTTTTAATAAATTCTGTAAAGGTTGTTTTAAGCTAGCAAGATTTTCTATAAAATCTGAAGTATAGTTCAAAACACCTAAGAAACTCTAAACTTGTTTTTTATCTAGTACTTTATCTAGAAAATTACTTAACTTTTCTAATATATGAGGCTGTAATTCTATTCCTTTACTATCTATCATCATTCCTAAGAGTGATATTTTTTCTTGGATTAATTTATCTTTCTTTTTTGATAAAGCTAATCTATGTTTAATACATAAATCACAAAACACATTTAAATGCTTAATATGAGATTCTATACTATTAGATACTATCAAAACATCATCAACATACACAAATATAAAATCATAAGGTTTAAATATATTATTCATTTTCCTTTGTAATATTTGAGTTGCATTTTTTAATCCAAAGCGTATAACTAACCATTCATATTGTCCATAAGGGGTAGAAAATGAAGTATACTTAATACTATATAGTTCCATTTTAATTTGCCAAAAATCACTTTTACAATCAAATTTAGAAAATATCTTTTTATTTCTTGTCCAATTTATTAAACTTTCTTTATGAGATAAGAAATATCCATCAAAAATAATATTATCATTTAGTTTTTTATAATTTATAACCATCTCAACTTTTCCTCTAACTATCTCCGCATGTTTTCTTACAATAAAACCTGGAGAGCTATGAGGAGAATGACTTTCTTGTATTAAATAAGTATTTAATAATTCTTTTATCTGTGTATTAAACTCTTTTTTATCTTCTTCATTATATCTCATTGGTTTAACTCTAATAATTTTATTTTTTATCTATCATTTCTAATTTAGTTGTTATCTTATTTCTATCCCAAAATTTTATAGGATTATCAGTATAACATTGCTTTAATTTTGATCTAATATTTTCTATATCTATATCTAATAATCTTAACTCAATTTGATATTGTAATAAAGGTGTTCCTTTAGGGAAAATCAATGTTTTACTATATCCAATATCACCACACTTAGTTGTGCGAGGAACGAAATTAATAGGAAAAGGTTTAGCATAAGCTTTTTCCAATCTTTTGACAACAATTAAATGATGACAAGGAGTTTTAAAATGTATCTGGTAAGCAAATGTATCAAATATAACTTTATGAAATAATTATAAGAAATTATTACCAAGTAAAACATCTAATCCAGTATTATAAAAGTAAAACGGTAGACATTTAATAAGAAATTATCCCAATAAAATTATAGGTTGTCCTATTCCTGAAGAAATTTTAATAAGATTATTAGAAATATCTTTTTCTTTAATTGGTTTTAATGGTTGATGATATTCTTTACGAAAACAATCAGCTTTACATAAGCATGATCCAGATCTACAATCTATATATGCTGCAAAATATTCTACTTTATAATCTTTATACGTAATCCCAATTGAAATATAAATACTACAAGGACTTGTCATTTTGGTATATATATAAATTTCCCATTATAGGTTATTTTTAAACCATATGAAGTTATCTGATAAGGTTTAACTATTTCAAGGAAAGTAGTTCCTAACATTATTTCTAAAGTATCATTCATTCCTTCATTTTCAATAAGTAATCTAATATTGATTATTTTTTGTCCAAATTTTAATAATATTTCTATGATTTCATTTATTTCATGTATTTCTCCATTAAAATTCGTATATTGATTTGGATTATCTAATGGGAGTTTTTGTAAATTATTACATAATTTATGACTGATATAATTTCCATTAGCTCTTGTATCTATTAAAATATTAATAGGTTTAAATTGTATTCTATCAAAATATTCTCCTATTATTGTATAATTACTTAATTCATAATTTTAAGATATTATCATTCCACTATTTGACCTATTAATAGGATTACTGATTACATGTGTATTAGTAAATAATAATCTTGGTGGTAAATGATTACTAGTTATCAAAGGTTTTTCTTGTAAATCAATATTTAATGGTATTGAATCTATTTCTTCTATTATAGGTAAACTGGGTACTTGAACTTGATAAATATCACGAAGTATAAGGATAATCTATTATATCTTTTATATGAAAATAATCGGAATGATGAGTATTATAAATAGCATATGAAATTGCATAAGTTATTGAATAAGGTCTATTATCTTTATGGGAAAAAAATCTTTTCTTTTAAAATTTCGTAATAAACTCAATGTTTTATCAAAATCTTTATCTTTAATATTATAAGTTATTCTTGGGTAAATATTAAATTTTAATTTTTCATATTGGTGATTTCCTCTTAAGATTCCTAAACATGCTTCTTTTCTATTTCTAATTCTATTATCCATTATTGCAAGATCTATTGGTGTATCTAAGCCTTCTTTGAATGTTGCTTTTATAATTATTTGAATTGCTCCAATATGTATCCATCCAAGACTACTTTTAATTTCTGGTTTTAACTTTTGTGTTTTATCTTCAATATCTTTCCTTGTTAATAATGGTATGATAACTTTATTATTTGTTAAAGATATCTCTAATGCTCTTTCTTGTATATTTAATCCATAATAAATGTGATGTTTTCTTAGTTTTATACCTAATCTTTCTAATGTATTAACATGAAATTCTGAATAATTTGTTAATGAAAAGTTTTCTTGTTGTATCTGTTTTAATTTTCTTTTATCTATAAGTAATTTCTTTATTATATTCTCCTGAAAATTCTTCTTCTTTATCTATTATTGGATTTATTTTGATTATTTTTGTATTATTCATCTTCAAAAGTTTATGTATATTCTGTATCGGTTAGAATAAAAATACTTTCATCTGTACTTAATTCCTCAAAATTATTTATTTGAATAAATTCTCCTTCTTCAATCAAATATCTTCATCGATTTCAATTTTCTTTTTATTCTTATCAAATTTTTTAGGGTATCTATTTGCATAATGTCCTAATTCTTTACAATAATAACATTGACATTCTTTTATACTTTTCTTCCTTCTTTTAAAGGTTGGTTGTTTAGGCTTCTTATATTTTTTCTTTTTATAATTTCTGGGTTTTCTTTTCTTAAAATATCTCTTTTTGTATTCTTTTCTTTTCTTATATTTTCTTTTAACTTTATTATAATAAGAAGGACTATCACATCCTACCATTAATGGTAGTTTTGGCTTATCACAACATAAAGAAATTTTCTTCCTTAATCCTCTGGTTAATTTAGCTAAAATAGCGTCTCCACGTCATTCGCTTAACTTATCCCTGCAGTGTGCAATCCTTTTTCCTAATGTATCATTATCACCAGGTTTATATGTACCTATAAGTTTTTGTCCCCAGGGGTCAGGTATCTTAATAAAAAAACAAGGGTAAATAAGATAATGTATTAGGTTCTTGATTATAAATATGACAATAATAATCTTGGAAAACACATATATATCTATCAATTTCACACATATCACAAAGTTGTAGTCGTAATAAAGCAATCAAATATTTTTGTATAGTTGATGGATCTTTAAAAAAAATTTCTTCACCTAAAAATTCAAGTTTTAATACTTCTGTAGCTCTAGTAATAATATTTGATAAACTATCATCAGTATCAAATATTGTTTGTAAAACATCTTCTGAAAGTTTTGCCAACATCTTAATGCACTATTAAGTAGACTTATGGATATAAAATGTGTTATAGATTCTTTATCCAGTTTGTTAACAGTAATAACTATACTCATTATCGTTTCCCATTTATCTATTACTTCTTCAACATTAGAAATGTAATCTGTATCCAAATATATCACAAATGGATTAATAGGTTCAGCCCTCATTTTTTCTAAATGAGTAGATTTATCTATTTGTTGTTGCATAACGGAGCTTATTCCTGCATATCCTTTAATAAGTTTATCAAAAGCTTGAGTTTGATTTTTACTGGTACTAGGCATATATGAAATATTAGGATTATATTCTGGTTTAGTTTCAATTATTTTAGGTTTCAGATTTATAAATTGATTTTTTATACCTATATCTCCTATCTTTGTCATTAAATTTTCTATGTCATATGGAATTTCATCTATTTCTAATTTACTCATTTCCTTTATATCCTTTAGGTATTTTCATCTTTTCTAAATGTGTTAATAAAGAATTTTTCCTTTCATCAAGTATTATTATTCTTGTCTCTTTTTCTACTTTTGTAACTATTTCTTTTTTCTTTTCCCTGTCTCTTTGTTGTAACAAGGTTCTGATTAAAGTTGTCATTTTATCTATTTCTAATATTATTTTTTCACCATAACTGATGATAGTTTTTTGTCCCTCTATCAAATCTGTATCTATTTTAGTAGTCATATATGTTTCTATTAATATTGTAAATTTTTGTTTATCCATTAGCTTTGTATTTTACTTGATTCTTCTGTAGGAGTATCCTTAAGTGTTAATGAACTAGAGTTAATAAACTGTTCTAGACAATTGAAAAAATCTATTTTTTCAATACTATCTAATTGTTTAAAATCTTCTGATCTGAGACTATGATCTTTTCTATATCTCTACACTATTACTTAAAATTTTTGAAATCATTGTAAGCATATAAGTCCTTAAAGGAAACACAGGTAATAAGACTTTTATTTCTTCTCTAAGCCTTTTAAATTATCTTTCAATTTTTTCTAAATCTTCTAAATTAGGTTGCTGTCTTATAATAGGTCTTGGTTTTCGAGGCATCTTTTAGTCAAATCTATATCCCCAATCTGTATCATCTATATGATTATCAGAATAAAATCTTATCAGTACTTCTGTATTATTATCCCATTCTTTTGCATATCTATGTTCAAACTCTATAAAGTCTTCATCTGATATTTCCTAATTATCGTAAAAAGTTATATGAAAATCTAGTGATGTAGTTGATTCTATTATTTCAATATCTAAATTATCTAATTCATGTAAGACTCTGATACCATTTTCTTGTACCAAAAAGTGTCGGTTCAAAACAAAGACATTTCTGGGTAAGTTGTCTTGAAATATTATGACAAAATCTAAGGAGTTTGTAGAAATTACAACAATTGTAATCATTAACAGGATTGTATCACACCAAGAGTTATATTCATTAACCGATTGTGATATCAAAAGCATAAAGGGTCCACTATACTTCCATGCCTGAGTTTAAAATTATACCTTAACGATATCGGGTCACACCTTAGGACTTTTACCAGGCTTTTCAACCCCAACCAACCTGAGTTGCAAACAGGTAACTTCCCTAAGCTCCTTCAATATCGCAAAGCACAATACTGGGGTCGTTTTCTACTTCCGACGTACGAAACTTAGATAAGAAAGCAAAGTATGCCTTTAAGATTTTGATAGTATAAGGGTTAATGATTTTGGCTCTTGCTATGATACTCAAAGACGGATTTTATTTCATAGTGATAATATTATAAACGAGAGGTTGTACAAGAAAGTTGAAACTGAGAGAACTATATCATTCTAAGATCTAAGGATATGATTTCCTTATTCATCTATATACATATTTATAGATGGCTAGATGGAATCCGGACTTGAAACTCTAATCTATTACATTTAAGAAGTCTTATCAATATTGGATGAGTCATCCTTATCTGGCTGAGTCATTTGTCCTTTTGCAATTATAAGTACCTTTACTTGTCCGTTTGTAATGATATCTTCCAATTGTCTTCATCATTCATCATCAGATCCTCCTAGAAGTAGGACACTTGTGCGACTGGTCTCTGAGTGCTTGTCCACCTCACTGGACCCACTACTTTTTTGAGGTGTGCATGCTGGACATATTCCTTCTCCATGTTTCCTGTATTGACAAATTCTGATTTGTGTCTGATGACTTAATTGAATGATTCTCTTTTCAAGAAATTTTATCTTTATTTGTAAATATCTTTCTGCACTTGGAGATGTTTTCTTGGCTGGGCTAATCATCACTGAGGAGTGCATCTTTTTCCCTCAATATGTACGGAATCCTTTTTTGAAAGCACTTTCCATATTTTGCAAGACTATTTGTACTCTAATTGCCCTCCTATAGTGAATATCTGATTCTTCAAATCTTCGATATTCTTTAGTATTATTTGTTTGAATAAAATAAGGGTACGCTTTTCCAACTTGTATAAAGTGGAAAGCTGGATATCTTTGATCTCCAAAGAAATCAGGACTAGCATAAACAAATTTTAAGTATAAAATATCATTTGAAGTAACTGTTGGATTATGGATGTAAAAATCTTTTACTCCTTCTTATGCCCAAAAGGGTAATTGGGATATTTATTCAAAGCTTGGGGGTGATAAGTAAATTAAATTTATGGCACCAAAATCGTACCAATATTTGATCTCTCTGGAAAAGAAATCTTGTAAATAATTTACCTTTGTATATACACCAATATAATCCAAGTATCTAATTTCAGTATTTGAGAGACTATATAGTTCTCTCATTATCTGTTGTTGTATCTCCACAACTGGGAGTATCTTTGGGGAAATCTTTGAAGGGAACATAGCTGATTTCTCAGTCCTTGGTCTAAGAGAAATTTCTTCTTCTTTTTCTTCTTATGGGGCCTTAGAGCAAGATCTCATGTCTTTTATTTCTGACTTACGTAAGATATTTTTTTTATCAATTTATTAGTCATTTCAAAATCATTTATTCTAATATTTATCATTTTGCTTTTAGACATAAGGACATTTGTGACTTCCTTAGTCATACATGGTAGTTGAACAATATCTATGATATCAGAAATATTATCTTGGATGCTCGATAGGAATGGCAATGGGATTGGGCCAGGCTGGGGACTAGAAATCTTGGCCCCCATTCCCGCATATGCCCCCATTTCCCCATCCCTGCCACTAGGAAAGGCGGGGATCCTTGCGCTCAGTCCGTTGGAGACAAAACAATCCCTAGTCTCGGCCCAGCGGGGAAGCGAGGGCCCGTTTGAACCGGGAAATATTTATAAATATTTTTTTTAAAAAAAAAATTTGCCTCCAATATATTCTTATTCAAAACTTTTTAATTGTATAGAAAACTTTTGTGGTGGTTTCCAATAATTCACGTATTTATCATATCACTAAATTAGTAAGAGTAAAATTAATAATTGATTTTTTTTCTTTTTTTCCTCTTCTTTTCTATTTATTTTATTTTATAAACATATATAATCTACATTTATATTAATATATATAATCTATATCTATATAGTATGTATACATATATAATTCACTTAAATATATATGTGTATGTGTGTATATATATATATTTATATAATCTACTTATATATATATATATATATATAATATGTAAAGTAGACTGGGCTGGAGGCGAGGATCATGCAATCTCCGTCTCCGATTGGCGGGCTGAGGAATGAAGCCTGCCCCCGGCCCGTCCTCGCTTAAATCGGGGAATCCTAGGCTTAATCAAGCCAGGTCCCCGGTTTAAGTGGGGAAATTACCATCCCTATGCTCAGAATCTATTTCTCCATGTCCTCTAATAGCTTAATTATCCGTTGTTTTTGACTGGTCATCTCTTGTTAAAAAATTTGCTAAAACATTTTTGTTAATCTTAATAATCTCAATATCTAATTGATATTCAGCTAATAAAGTTTTTCATCTAATTAATCTTTTATATTCAGATTTAGAAAGTAAATTATTCTTTATAAAAGCTTTAACTTGAGTTTTATCTGTTCTTAATAAGAATCTTTTAGGTAGTAAAAAGTAATAAAATTCCTGGCAACTCTTAATAACAACTAATAATTCTTTTTCATTAATATGATACCTTTTTTGTATATCATTAAAAATACCATAACAATATCTACATGTGAGTTCTTTATCTCCATCTTTTCTCGTTAAAACTCCACTCCAGTAATTTTCAGAAGCATCAATTACTAAAATTAAATCATTTGTTTCAAAAGGTAATTGTAGCTTAGGCAAGGTAGTACATATTTGCTTAATCTTTTTCACATGATTTTCTAAGGTGGAATCAAAACTAAATATCTTATTTGCTTTTAATAAATTCTGTAAAGGTTGTTTTAAGCTAGCAAGATTTTCTATAAAATCTGAAGTATAGTTCAAAACTCCTAAGAAACTCTGAACTTGTTTTTTATCTAGTAATTTATCTGAAAAATTACTTAACTTTTCTAATATATGAGGCTATAATTCTATTTCTTTACTATCTATCATCATTCCTAAGAATTCTATTTTTCTTAGATTAATTTAGCTTTCTTTTCTAATAAAGCTAATCCATGTTTAATACATAAATCACAAACACACATTTAAATGCTTAATATGAGATTCTATACTGTTAAATATTATCAAAACATCATCAACATACACTAATATAAAATCATAAGGTTTAAATATATTATTCATTTTCGTTTGAAATATCTAAGTGGCATTTTTTAATCCATATGGCATAACTAACCATTCATATTGTCCATGAGGGGTAGAAAATGAAGTATAATTAATACTATCAGGTTCCATTTTAATCTGCCAAAAACCACTTTTACAATCAAATTTAGAAAATATATTTTTATTTCTTATCCAATTTATTAAACTTTCTTTATGAGATAAGAAATATCCATCAAAAATAATATTATCATTTAGTTTTTTATAATTTATAACCATCTTAGCTTTTCCTCTAACTATCTCCGCATGTTTTCTTACAATAAAACCTGGAGAGCTATGAGGAGAATGACTTTCTTGTATTAAATGAGCATCTAATAATTCTTTTATCTGTGTATTAAACTCTTTTTGATCTTCTTCATTATATCTCATTGGTTTAACTCTAATAATTTTATTTTTATCTATCATTTCTAATTTAGTTATTATCTTATTTCTATCCCAAAATTTTATAGGATTATCAGTATAACATTACTTTAATTTTGATTTAATATTTTCTATATCTATATCTAATAATCTTAACTCAATTTGATATTGTAATAAAGGTGTTCCTTTAGGGAAAATTGATTTTTTACTATATCCAATATCATCACGCTTAGCTGTGCGAGGAACGAAATTAATAGGAAAAGGTTTAGCATAAGTTTTTTTCAATATTTTGACAACAATTAAATGACGACAAGGAGTTTTAAAATGTATCTGGTAAGCAAGTGTATCAAATATAACGTTATGAAATAATTGTAAGAAATTATTACCAAGTAAAATATCTAATCCAGTATTATAAAAGTAAAATGGTGGATATTTAATGAGAAATTATCCTAATAAAATTATAGGTTGTTCTATTCCTGAAGAAATTTCAATAAGATTATTAGAAATATCTTTTCCTTTAATTGGTTTTAATGGTTGATGATATTCTTTAGGAAAACAATTAGCTTTACGTAAGCATGATCTAGATCCACTATCTATATATGCTGCAAAATATTCTACTTTATAATCTTTATACGTAATCCCAATTGGAATATAAATACTACAAAGAACTTGTCATTTTGGTATATATATTAATTTCCCATTATAGGTTATTTTTAAACCATATGAAGTTATCTTATAAGGTTTAACTGTTTCGAGGAAAATAGTTCCTAACATTATTTCTAAAGTACCATTCATTCTTTCATTTTCAATAAGTAATCATTCATAGGAAAGCACATTCGAAGTTAGAGGAAAAAGCAAGTTTTCATCCGAACGTTAACAGCAACTACCAGGAAAGCAACTAAAATGAGCTCACCTGAGATGCAGCGGTACCAAGCAGCAATGAAGTCAAACCTTCGTATAGCCGATCCCACCCCTCATGCCTTACAACCTAAAGACCACGGACCCAAATTTAAGCATAAAATTGAAATTCAAAAAATGGAACCGCTAAGAAAATTACCATATCCTAAGTAAAAAACCTGGATCATTTCCCCAATAGTCCCAAGCTTCCTCTTCTCCTTCTTGGGATATCTCTCAGTTTGTTGCCTCGTATTCACTGAATAAAACAAAAATATCAACAAAAATTCAAATAAAAATTCAAAACAGAATCAACTTGGGGAAATTTAAAAAGAAAATTACTATTTGAAGCGTGTAGGTGATAAGCTGAGTGTTGATGCCACCACCGGCACTAGCAAGACCATTGATCAAAGCATCTGACATGCTAGTAGTCGGAGGAGATAAATCTAAAAAAAAGGCAGTAGTAGTTGAAGTACTTAGTTTTACAATGAGCGAGAGAAACGGAGACACGAAATTTACATGTCTCTAAGTCTCTCCTTCAGTGTGAAAAGAGAAATCATCAATTCCTTTGATGTTTTCTTGATCTCGTTCTCTTAAAAGATGGAGAGGAAGGGACTATGGAAGAGGAAGCTAGAGAGACATTGGGATGGGTAGTTCAAAAACATTGGGAGAAGAAGCGAGACAGACGCAGGAATGGAAGGGACCTGGGTGAAATGAATTCAATTTTCATGAAATTCGAGTCACACCTAATGAATCTAAAATATATCTTAACTATTATTGTGAAAGGTCAAGAAGTAGTGGTGAAACGCTAAAGGATTGAAGAGGCCATGTGTCGAGTTGCGGAAGGTACCACGATTCACAACGGAAGGCTTTCGCAATTACTTTATATATATATATAGATTTTGTATGATGTGGAGACCTTTGATGTCCCCACAAATTTATTTTAAAAAAAAAAAAAGTTTTGGCTTCTGTCTACATGGGCCAGTGGCTGGCCTGCCTTTCATGGGCCACTCCGATAGGCCTCAATTATTTTTTGTCCTTTTTTTATGTATATTTTGGCTCTTTAGACTCTTATTTTAAAATTGGGATACACTCTATTTTAAAATTAGACTGCACTTATATTTATTTTTAAGTTGGATTACACTTATATTTATTTTAAAGTTGGGTTATACTTATGTTATATTTTAAAATTAGGCTATACTTATGTTTTATTTTAAAGTTAGATTAGACTCTTAGTTTATTTTATTTTAAAGTTAGATTAGAGTCTTAGTTTATTTTATTTTAAAATTAGATCAGACTCTTATTTTTTAAAAAATTGGGCAATACTCTTATTTCATCATATATATACAAATAAATATAAAAAAATTAGTTTCATCTAGATATTTAGTACTATTCAAATGTTTTATTTAAAAGTATATTGTTATATATAACTTACCCATTCTCAATAAGATGTTTGTCCTTTTTCAATGGGTCAAAATTAGAGTTAACGGGTTAACATGCCAAAATTAGGCGAGAATAATCTAATGTGTCAAATTAAAAAAGATAGAGAATCTATAAAATTAAAAATAAAGAATAGAGACCAATTATACTAAAATAAAGAAGTTTAGGGATTAAACTTACCAATTTACAATGAGAATTATAAAGACATGTGTGATTAGATATACTTATAGGCTAAGTGGTTTAGTAAGAGTTTAGTTATTAGTTTGAACTAAGCAATAGTAAACTCATTATCCCTTAGTTAAGGTTGGACAAAATATTTATTCTAATGATAGTTTTATTTATTCATAGAATTTTAATATATGACATAAATTATGTTAGAATATATATTTTTCTTAGTAGATAATTAATTTCAATAAAAATTATTAAACATTATTCTTAGATTAAAAACTTGGCACTGTCTTGGAAATATTGCCCTGCGGTGTACCGAGTACAAACTTGGATTCCATAGTGGAAGCATTACAATATTACAAGTTTTCTCACTGAAATATGAATAACAAAAAATCAAAGAAAAATTGTAAAAATAACGATATACAATGTTTATAAAACATTTAATAACTTTTACTGTAAGATTTTTTTAAAACGATAATACATTTAATTTATCATGTAAGAATATTTGTATGTTCATTGATACTTAACACACACATGTATATACATATATATATATATATATATATATATATATATATATTACAAAACTTTGATAATAATATATTAATTATTTTTTAAGATATTTAATTTTAAAAAATTATAGAATAAATTGCAAAAAATTTAGTTCTTCGAAACAATTTATTTTAGAATATATATATAGAGAGAGAGATAAATCAGGCTTGGCTCAGCCCGCTTTTTGTTTAAACTGAAAATTAAGTCCAAATTTACAATTATTAGAGTTGTGCGAGCTGCAGGGCTCGAATTCAGCCAAAATAATTGACATCTTAGAAGCAAAATGAATTTTTTCAACAAAAAATTTATATAATATTACAGTAAACTTTAACAGGTTTATGATATTATTCGCATAATTCATTACACGGTGCTGACCACTGTTTGATTTCTTAATTGATCCGCCAAAAAAGTCAGACCCTGACCACGACTATGCTACCCATTACACTTTTGTATTTATTTTTAAAAAAAAGAAAAATACCTTCCCATTGTGGGGAAAAAAAACCCTAATAGGAGACTATTTTTTTTTTTTTTTCTTTTCCCCCCCCTAATCTTGAGACTTAGGAGAGTGGGTTTTACTTTAGTAAAATTATTTTAGTATGAAACCTAATGATAAAGTAGGATATGATAAAATAATATATTACTGACTAGTATGATAATTTAATAATAAAATATAAATTTTAAATTATTTTGTAACTGTGACTGGACTAAATGTGAGAAAGAGAAAAAAAAAATGAAGAAACCAGTAATCAACATAGGTAGCATAAATTCATAGTAGAATAGATTTTTAACAACGAAGCAATTTCCTAAGTGTCATACTAGCTAATAATATGATGCGATTAATTTAAAATCTATTCTAGTAATATTAGTGATAGAACTAAGAATTTAAGGTTGGAAGTAAGAGGAGGGGAGAAACTATGCTGAAGAATATGTTACATAACAATATTATAAAATTTGAAAAAAATTTGGTAGAGACAAATGGTAAAATTTGGGAAAAAATTTTTTTTTTAATTTTTTTAAAAGAAAATACAAAATTTTTTTTAAAAAAATTATAGGCTTGGAAGCATCCAAAGGAATGAAAGTCGCCTATTTCTTATATCATCTCTCAAATAGCTATATATAATTAAACTAACATTTTTATATGTGGTTTTTGTAAAACAATTTAATTGACACAAATCAGTTTTCATTTTTGTTGATTTTATTTCCTAATCTAAGCCTTAACCAGAACAATATTGCAAATAGTTTATTAATTGATTTTTAAACACATATATATATATATATATATATATATATATATTCTAAAACAATATATAGAGGAGTCATTAAATAAAAAATTTAGTAATAGAGTACATACCTCGTGCTAAAGAAATTAAAATTCCACTTTGATTTGTATTGATATAATAAGATACAAATATTTATGGCCAACCAATTTATGCATACCCTTTATAAAGTTATGCATAAAAATTATAAAATTTTACATAATCAAAACATCCAATGACGTCGTGACACATTACACACCATCAAATTTTATCAATTTATATCAAACTGCAATTCCAAACCCAGAAAAAAAACATGCATGTATATAGAGACAGCTCCAATTCAGGGATAGAACTAAAACTTTGAAGTTACGGGGTAAATCATATAAAAATGTATTAGAAAATTTCTGAAAAATTTTTAAAGGACTGAAAGGTAAAATTTAAAAAGATTGTTTAAAATTTTTTAATTTTATTAAAATAAAAATAATTTTTTTAAAAAAATATTTGCAGTCCCCACTGTGCTCCAATCAGATCATCAATCAAGCTCCTTTGCACTGATCGCCTGAGTTAAACAAAGCCCAACAGAGTCCACTAAAATCAAATCCAATATAAAGCCCATTGACCCAATACACAATATCCAATGCAACTATAGTAACAAATAGATCCAATACCATTACATTTACATTACATTGGCATAATGAAAAATATTACACATCACATGATTCAGTAATTCACATCAAATGTCCGCGTCCCAAGCCATCCAATTTTCCTCAATAGCCATCCAATAGCAGAAACAGACTTTGCAGTTTGCCCTCGACTTTCTCTTGCCCATCCAATTCATAACTGTTTTGACCTTTCACAAGAGGTATTAAGATTAGAAAGTGCATTTACATCATGAACCAGAAAGTGATCTCTGTGAACAAGGAAAGATTTGCCTTTTGATGCAAGTTTGAAATTCACAAGAAGATTACATAGAA
The DNA here is from genome assembly GCA_026120185.1 of Voacanga thouarsii. Classification (NCBI taxonomy): domain Eukaryota; kingdom Viridiplantae; phylum Streptophyta; class Magnoliopsida; order Gentianales; family Apocynaceae; genus Voacanga; species Voacanga thouarsii. Next base: position 1,914,575 of record JANUWF010001479.1, on the reverse strand, counting down.
AAATCAAAGTGCATACTACTCTACCTAAGACTGATGCATGGGAACTGGGAAGCAAATAAGTGCCAGAAAACCAGAAATCCAAAAAACCAGAATTCTATTTAAAACTCATAAACTCAAAAACAGAATTCTAGTAAAAGGCACTCAAACTGTAATGTTGAACACCTAACTAATCAATGTGTCTGTTGAAACCATCTATGACACTTGTTGGCTGCAACAGATTTGAATAAAAAGCAAAATATTTCTTTAAAGAAAGCACAAACAGATCTAAATAAAATATACTAAAAGAAGACCAAACATCTACATATTTCTCAATGTCTTCATCCAAACATCATTCAAACATCATCCAATATCTTCATCCAAACATCATTCAAACATTTAGAAATGAGACAATTCATCCAAACATCATCTAATATCTCCATCCAAACATCTAGAAATGAGACCATTCAAATTGCATAAGATAAGTGTCAAAGAAAAAGTACATCATTGAGAAAATAGCGATATGTTTGTAATATAGTTAAACTCCAACAACATATATATTATATAGCATTTCACTTTCCACCTTAAAGTAAGACAAAGAATTGTGTTACCCATTTCTGCCTTGGACAATGGACATCAATCTATTTTCTTTTCTTGGTTCCTCTCATTTAAAGCCAAGTCCCTCTGAAAAATGCTCAAGTGTGAATTGAAGTTTCCAAGAGACAAATTTAACTAAAAATCTTATACTTAGGCATGAAATTAAAGAAAAATAGCTTACTTGAATTCTCAATCACTTCAATTCTCTTCAAAGATCAAGAATGGTTGATTCATGACCACATTTTGCAAATTCTACAAAAGGAAATTAAATGAAAAGTTAGAAAATAAATTAAGACATAAATAAATAAATATTTACAAGTGTTAAAAAGCTAAAATAAAACATGAAATAGATTACCATGATCCATTTTTTCAAGAATGTCAATATCTTCTTCAATATTAACTGGTTTTGTTTCATTGCGCAACCAATCGTTAGCACACATAAGACATTGCACCATTCTCGGAGTCAAAGAGCTTCTAAATGTGTCGAGAACACAATCTCCCATGCTAAAAGCTAACTCGGAAGCAATCGTAGAAACTAGAGCGGCCAATATATCACGAGCCATTTGAGCAACTATAGGAAATCTTGGAGCATTAAGTCGAGTTCCATCTTATGGGAACATCTAAACATAATAACCTCTTGCTTTCTATCTTTTCTATTTCAACACACTCCTTAAACTTTCTCAACCTACTCGGAGATTGCCTTATATATCTAATAGCTGCTCGAACACAAGTAATGGAAGGACAAATCTCTTTCAAACCATCAGCCACAACAAGATTTATTATATGTGCTATACACCTCACATGAAGATACTTACCTCCAAGCAAATTAGTACTCCAATTAGAAAATATTTTCTTCAAATAACTAACAGCAACATCATTAGAACTTGCATTATCAACAGTAATTGAAAAAACATTTTCAATCCCCCAATCAAGTAAGCATTTTTTCACACCTTTTCCAATCGCCTCACCTTTATGACTGTCTATTGGACAAAAATTTAGAATCCTTTTATGCAATACCCAATCATCATCTATAAAATGAGCAGTGAGACACATATAATTAATTTGTTGTTCAAAAGTCCATGAATCAGTGGTAAGACAAACTCTCTTAGATGAATGCCTCAAAAAACCTTTCAATTTTGTCTTTTCTTCCAAATAGATATCATAACAATCCCTTGTAATGGTAGTTCTAGATGGAATTTGGAAAGATGGGCAAGCAACGGACATGAAATGTCTAAATCCTTCTTTTTCAACAAATGAAAATGGTTGCTCATCCACAATAATCATATATACACATGCCTTTCTAGTATCAGCTTGATTAAACCTCCAAGTAACAATTGAACCAGCCTTACCACTATGTGCAAATGAGTGTAGTTGTTGTTTTAGTTAGGTTGCATGAGCCTCATTATTGTATGGATTTTTCAAACAGCCTTTCATGTGATTTTTCAGTGAAGTAGTACCATTTATGCTAGGATCAGCTGCATAAGAGAGACTGCAGTAATTACACCTTGCTTTTTTTTTCTCCATCTTCAGTTGTATATTTAGTAAAATGCGACCACACAATTGATCGTGGTGTTATTTCCCTTCTCTTCTTAGAACTTTGTCGGTTATTGTTTGAAGTATTAGACCCTTCATGACTTGCTGGATCATCTTGTGAATTACTCATAGGGACACTATCTGCCTGATCTGACATCCTACAACTAAAAATGTAAATAAACTTAGAGGTTGTAAATAAAAAATGTAAATGATAATCACTAGGCAAACTCTTCAAATGATCAAGTTCACAAGACAACAAGAGATATGATACTTTTGAGATGGTTGGAAGTTGTTAAAAACATTCTAAAACCTTGTCTCCTTATTTCACTGATGTCATGAAGAGTTTCAATCAAGATTCATTAGAGGTATTATTTTTTATGATGTGGCACCTCACTAGGAAATGAAATGTGACTTGCAAAGAGTTCCACTTTCCCTTGTTCTGTGGAGGATGAATGGAGATGCTATTGAAATTTGACAGTTATGAAGTTGTTCTATGAAAGAAAGAGGTTCCTGAACCACTAATGGAGAGCAGCATAGTGCTTCGAACTCTTTGATTTCTTTCTTTACTAGCTGGTAGTTTGTAGTAGGATTTAAATTATCTTAGTGTATATTCTCTTCTAATTTGGTCAGAAATCAATACATAACTCCTGAGGAAGAAACTAGTTGGTAGCAAATTGTCTATGGTAAAAGATAGTAGCTTGATGTTGAATGCTTAATTGAATAATATGGATATGACCATTAGCCCTATGTTAAAGCGAAGCAATATATTCATAAAGCAAAAACCAGCACCTATGGCTCTGCCACTGTCCCTTATATTCACTTAAATTTCTTTTGATGTCTTGGTGTTGAAAATGCAAAGTAATTTCATGTTCATGTCTAATACTATTAATGTTTTAGAATTTCTTTTATAGAGTTTCCATTGTTTCCTTAATTTGATAGTCAAAAGTTTCAGGACACTATATTGGATTATTATACTTGCATTTCCGTATTAAATTGGAGATCATGATTGATAGAACTTCCTAACAAACAAGCAACCACTATTGCATTGCTTCGGCGGGAGAAAGAGATATAGTCAAGAAAACTAGCTGATAACAGAAAAAAATGGAGTCTGAATTCAAAATTACCAATCAACATGTCCAAAACAATCCCAGAAAGTAAACACAACAACACCACAAATTTGATAGAAGACAACACAACACCACAAAAGAAAGAAAATCTAGAAATTCTAAAAATGAATAAACAAGAAATATAAGTGAAAGACTTGAAATTCAGACAGCCGAGAACTAGAAAACTGGCCGGAAATCAGTTGCTAAAATGTGATGAAATTTCGACAGGCGACTGGGTGAGCTGAGAAATCAAGAGAAAAGAGGCAGATAAGGATCAAATTCCATAATTGATGACCTGTCTAGATCTTTTTATGGGAGAAGAAGAAAACAAAGCGGCTAGCAGCCTAGCATTTCTACAGTTTACATACCAAGTCAGGTACTTCTTGTGTAACTCCGCAGGCCTCAAATGCAGAGGGGAATCACCAAATAAGGGATTGAGGAAGCAACGCACCGTGTAACTCAACACCACGGGCCTCAAATGGATACTTTCCGACACCGGCAGTAAGGATTGAGGAAGGAAAGTGAAAGGGAGTCAGGAGTTGGGGCTTGCAACTGAAAGAAAGAGTCTGGAGTTGGGGCTTGCGGCTGAAAGACAGAGTCTGAAAGTGATTTAGGGAGTAAGGGTTTTCACAATTTTCTTTCCATTTTTTGTTTTAATTTATTACCAAAAAAAATAATTTTTTTTTATATATCATAGTTCGATTTTTCGATTCGGTTGAATTTTAATTCAACTGAACCGAACACCGAACCGAAATTTATATTCCCTCTCTGCACTGAACCATATCCCTTAAAAACCAAACCGAACTCATCTATTCGGTTCGGAAAACGATTCAACCCGATTTTTGAACAGCCCTACTGAGAGAGGTCTTCCAGTATCGATATGTAAATGGATATACTACTAACGTATTTATTGAAATGAAAAGTAGAGCGTGAAAGAGAGTAGCGTATGGCAATATGTGATTATCATTGCAGAACTTTTTAGAGTTCCTTGATGAGAATTCGATCAGTTCATATATATTTTCCATTTATGACTATTTCAACAAGTAGCAAGCACCAGCTTGGCTGAAGTATCAAACCTATTGAAAATGAATGTGCATTGGGGGATCCACTCCCTTCAAGATCCAGGGTCAAGAGACTACCATGAAGTAGCCTGCACGTGATATTTATGGCCATGGAACCTTAACAAAAACATCCTGATGAAGCTTCTCCCCAAGCTCATCAAGTTGTCTTCTAGCAATAAACGTTGCCAAATATAATTTTGCAAGATCTGTCATGAATCAACCTGTAATATTGTTACTGGAAGGGTCCAATCCACAACTGCTGTTGCAACAACAAAACCTTCAGGTATGGTTACCACTTTGGGACACTTGTGTACAGCTGTAAGGAAGAACGAGAAGGGTATATTGCAGATCAACTGGGAAAGGAGACAAGATTGGAGCAATTCTACAGAGTCAGAGACCGAATAGATGTACAGGACTCTGCCAGCTTCCTTGGTATGCTGGTCAAGCCATTGCAATCAGTGATTCTCAACCTTCTAAGGGGCAATAGATGCCGCTGTTCACTCAGACCAGGAACAGAAATCGACAGGATATAACAGTAAGATCCTCAGAGAGAGAAATCTGCTCATGTCGACATTCCACAAGTTCTCACATTCAAAGAAAAACAATGACTCAAGCTCGTGAACTGTATCAAATCAGGACATTTATACAACCTCAAAGATAACAGTTTTCTGTTGTTGCTGAATATAACATCTGGAACACGCAAGAATCCTACCATATCATAGATGTCAAGGTCCACAAAAGCAGCTACTTAGCTGCAAATCTTTGATACCGGCAAAACATGAACAAAAGATTCTCTATTTCCAAATGCTTGAGACTCGGGAAATGGCTTGAAGCTGTGGTCAGCTAGGAGCAATTCTTAAGTACTAAATTCTCAAGGTTGAGAAACACTTCTATCACTTCACCTGCTGTTTCAAATTCCATCCACTCAGTTTTGGCATACTTTCATGCTTGATAAATTTAGGGGCTGGAAAACTTTTGCTCCATACACAACTGATGCCAATGTTGCTGCTTGATCAGCTACAATCATTGGTACCATAGAAAGAACGTTGAATGCATGTTATGTTGCCAAGTCCCTTAAATTTGAGATGCACAAGAAATGGAAAATGATCAAGAATAGGTATTTGAGTGCATCTTTTGCAATTCTCTAATTGAGAACATTTATTGATTCCTCACAAAATGGCAACTTATGGGACACAATGCATTATTCTCTCGAAATTAACAGGACTGAAAGACATAAAAACAAGCAAAAGGCAATTTCGAAACCATCTTGACAAGGCAAACTAAACCAGCGTTTTCTGCTTTTAAACTACTTTTTGCCTCTGATAAGAATTCAGATAATTTCGTTATCTTTTGACTTGGTTTAAATTATTTGAAAAATTACCAAGGATTCATGCAAATAAATCTACTCTGTTTACTGGAAGCAGCATTTTTCCATTTTTAGGCAGAAATAATTGTTTGAACACAACTATCACTGTGTCAATTGGCAACCTTTGGCGCAAAGCAACATTCTGTAAAATTAAGAAATGCTAAGCAAGCAAACGCTGTGTTCCTAATTGAGTTATTGTCAAAACTGCAGATATATTGTCAAGTGAGAAACTAAAGAAGAAAAGGAAATCAAAGTTGACTTATGCATCACTCATGTTTACCAATTGAGTTATTAATCTCATTTAACTAAACACTTGAACTATCATCCATTGCAAAGGGCCTCTGCACAACAAAAGTTTTCTTCCAAAAAGTGGGACAACAAATCAATGATTAATTCTGTTAAACCTTCACATATTCATGACAATAAATTAATTATTAATTATGTTAATCCTACAATAAACCAATGATTAATTCTGTTAATCAATCTTCAGTGCTGACAATCTATGGCTGTAAGCCCAATAAAAATGTACCTGTTAATCTATCCAACAAATATTGAAAAATGAAAGTTCTCCTAACGGTACTTTTGGTACATTGGAATGGGATGGCCTTTCCAACTTCTCTTTCCATTCCAGCATATAACAATCTTTAAGCATTCAAATGGTAACTACTCAAGAGCCTCTCTGAAACATATGCATTCAAATGACAAAGGATCACTCATCTCAATATTTATGCAAAGTTCCAGATCCCCAACCAAAATTCAAAACATAAAGAGAGAAAAATGTACAAGTTAGAGCTAACCAATTTAACAAGACAAGTTCAATATAGCCCCTCAAGGAACACAATTCAGGTGAAGGATAGAACCCTTAAATGACAGAGCCACAACAGACAACAATAATGCACACAAGTTGATTCTACAAAACACATTAACATGGCATAGCTCCATATTGATGTCCCTAACCTGACTTGGTATTCTCCAACGAAAAGAAAGAAGAAGAAGATAGAAGCTTACCTTTCCTATGAGCCAATTCTGATTTTTCACCTTATGCCGAAGCATTTCATACATAGTTCTGCTTAGCCAGGACATTATCATTATCACATACCTAGCCCTCAAGCCTCTTCAGCCATTCTGTCACAGCTCCTTGCCAAAGTAGGTTTTCGTCCATGTCATCCAAGACAGCAAAGGTCATCCCTATAGAAAATCTAAATCCTCCTTGAATCCAGAAAACATACCAATCTGGTATTGGCAGCAAAGGAAACAGCTTCATCCCGCATAAGCTTTACGGTGGCAACAATGAGGGAATCTGCCATCTTGATTCCTTGCATCCAGCCTTCTGTATACTTGTTTTTGGCTTACAGAATAAATAATTTCTGGGAACTTTTCCACACTTAAGATTGGAACATCTTAACAATTAATTTATTAATCTTTTTTCACCGAATTCTTGAAAGCTCATAATGTAGTAACCAATTGTCATAGATAAAATCGTACAGTTCAATCCGTGATTTTCTTTCTTTAAATATTAAAAGAATATCAAAATTAAAGTTACAATGCAAACATAATTTATATTGAAAACCTTTTTGCTGCCTTGTTTTAGCATCCAAACCCATTACTAAAACATCTAAACATCTACTTCATTCTTAACTGCAGTTTGAGAGAAGATATTTGGGCAGAATGGCAATAATTTGGGAATACATTTAAGCTTTTTCATCCCTTCAGCAGTCGGCGAAAGAAACAAATGGAGAGAAATGGGAAGAAAATAAAGCCCTGACTTCCCAAGATTGGGAAGAAAACAGAAGAAAAACAAGATTCATGCGAGTTAAGTCAACAAATCTCATTGAAGCCACAAAGTATTAAACCAAGAATTAGGAATGAAAGAAAATTAAGGCCGTTTTTAACAAAATAAAATGGCATGGTAGTAAATATAATTCTGTAAAATATATCTTATCTCCAATTCTCTTCACTAAAATGTCAGAAACATAGAGAAAAAATTATCCCACTATCTCTTCTTTTTCTTCTCCTAATAACTTAAGTTTCTCTTCATTTTTTATCACCATCATAAACATCACATGCATTCTTCCATTGCTATTTTCTTTCTCATTAAAATGAGTTATAGGGCTAATGCTGAATTACTTAGCCAACAAATACTAAAACAATCACTAGGATACTAAAACATTGGAGGAAAAAACAGAGAGTGTAAGGTTTACCACAGACAGAAGTCAAAATAAAACAGGAAACAAAAGAATTTTTTACCGTGATGAAGAAAGGCCACCCATGGGAAACAGAACTGGTAAAGAAAACAGGTTCAGAGAAATGGGTGCTGCTGTAAGAATTCTTTAGAATTTGGAATTGGATATGTCATCATTCTTGAGACTTAGGTCTTTCACAAGGAAGCTCTTTCAATTCCAATTTTTGGCTGCTACAGGGATGGCTCTGCCTTGCATCTCAAAAATTCATTTACCTAAAGGATCATATTTTTCCGGGATCCATCACTTGAAAGATTGTTTTACACAGATAACCAGAGTTAATCCTTCAAATACCTGGCAATACGTCAATTATGAATTCTGTTAATCATTCTTTAGAGTCTGACAATCAACGATTGCACACGATACTATATACTACTTATTCTATTCAACAGATATTAAAAAGGATGTTCTACCTAAAGGATACTCTTTAGTATTTTATGATGAAGGAAAAATCTTAATTAAGATTCTTAATACAGGAAATATCTTAATTAAGATTCTTAATACATCATATTATGAGTTTGTACCAGAAAAATGCCATTATTGTAATTATAGAAGAAGGCATCAAACCTAGTTCACAAGGAAGAGACTATGCAAAACATTTCTTTTCAAAGAAAAATTTTAATTTTCAAAAGCAATGTAGAGCATAATTATGCATTGTGATCTGTGTTTATACCAAAATTAAAATAATTTTGCAATTTATTGGTATAGTACTATTAGTAAGAAAGTCTATCGTGTGCAAGGCGATTACCATGAAAAGGAAACCATGACCATTATTGAAGCAAATGCGAATTGTGCAAGAATTTTTGACAAACCAAACAGTATATGAAACCAAAGAAAGATAATTAAAAAAACGCGAAAAGCAGAGATATCTAATGGCATGCCCATACAAGCAAAAACAAGGCAAATCAAACGTTTGGAATCTTACCTGATTTGATCTCCTTGCCATCTATCTCAATGTAGGGAATATGAGTTATCTTGGCCCATTCGGAGTTAGAGGATGAGTGTGGACAACTTAGCTTCAGCAAATGAAAATTACAAATGTAAAACTTTCATAATTTGGCGAGGCTTCTCACGGCTGCCACGGAAGGTAACTAACAAAGCTTCCTGCAATCATATATCTCCAGCTCTTCAAGACACACAAGGTTTGAAAACCAATCAGGTAAATCTTCAATTTGTTCCAAATCAAGCAACCACAGTTTTCTTAAGGCCGTGAGATGTCGGAGCGGGTCTGGGAGAGACCAAATTAGGCCAGCAATTCAATTCTAGTTTGCGAAGAGACGATGAGGAGGACTATGCTGACCAGTCAAATTTTACTGAATATGAAAATCCATGGATTGTCAGTGTAGATAGAGAAGGCATTTGTTACAAATCAAATGGAAGCGAGTTGAGATTCCATAAGTCGAAGAGATGTAGTTGATGACTTGAGCAAATCAGTAGGTATACTTGTCAAACTATTGCAATTTCTAATTGCTAGATACTCAAGAGAGAGAAAGGAATTTAGCAACTCATTGGGTAAATTGGTCAAACCAGTGCAATCCCATACGTGCAGAGAGTGAAGAGATGCACAAGATTTATGTAGGATGGCAGGTATACTTTGTCAATCCATTGCAATTTTAATCAATTGATATTCTAAAGAGGCACATGACTCAAGTAGCTCACAAGGTAGACTGCTCAATCCATCTCAATGCTGTATGATCAACCTCTTGAGGGAAGTTAGGCAGAACTGGAAGTGACATAAGATTTGGACAATTGTATATCTTTAAATATTGCAGTTTCTGTAATGCATATAGATGTCAAGCTCACTTAAATTCCAACAATCTAGGATTGTCACTAACTCAAGAAAAGTGAGGATAGCCTCCTTGTCTATATCCCTTGAATTGGAAGGCCTACAAAACTCAATCAGGGGTCAATCCCACCCTGCAATGGCATTTTCTTTTCTGTAGAGAAGAGAAATAAAAATTAAAAAGGTTTTCCTTAAATGCCGATAGAACAGATAAAGCTACACATTATCTTGTATTGGTGAAAGTATTTGCATTCACTTTTATTTTGCTAATATAAATATACTCTTTTCTTTTTTTTTCATATTCTCATTTTGGAAGAATTTTCTTATTTATAATTGTCACTTTTATAACTCCGCCTGTGAGCTCCACGGGTTTTGTCTGCGGTGTTCATTGCCGGTCTCAAGCCCGGATAAAGGAGGAGAGTTGCGGTAGGCTTGTGACGGCCAGCGTAAAACATAGTCACATCTATGACATGAACCAATTGAGAAAGTCGTCTGCGTTGGTTTAGACACGTTTAGAGAAGACCGAAGGATACTCCTGTTAGGGTGATGGGGAGAGTGAGGCAGGATAGGTTAGACAGAGGTAAAGGTAGAGGTAAGCCTAAAACGACATAAATAAAGGTAATTAAGAGAGATATGTCTTTGTTAGATTTGGATGAAAGTATGACGTTCGATAGAAGAAAGTGGCAAGAGAGGATTCATGTGGATGACTGACCACACGTTGCCTGACGTTAGTTTATGTAGCCGACCCCAAGTTACTTGGGATTAAAGCTTAGTTTGTAGTTGTTGTTGTTGTTGTTGTATAATTGTCACTTTTATATAGTTTTAAAATTTTCAAACTAAATTTTACTATTTTTAAAACAAGGACCACAAAAAATCAATAGTTGAATCATGCTTTCACACTTACAAAATAATGACTATATAAATTTAAGAAATTTATAGATTTAAGAGAACGTTAATTTAGTCTTTTCTACTTAAAACTTCATAAATTTAAAAATTTTCTTAATTTTATACTAAAATATTACATGTCATATCTTTTAAACAAAAACTAATAAGGAAGTACTAAAAACCTACAAATTATAATATTTTATTTCATACAATCAAATTGGGACTACGTAATTGGATCGAGGGTAAAATCATTTATTCAAACTCTTCAATTTTTTATGTTGCATATTCTCAATACACAGATATAAAATTTGTAATTATTATACAAACGAAATTATAAATTTAATATCAAATACAATGAAAATACGCACTGTACTTGTTATGTAACATTTTATATACTTTTTTCTTTTATGTATCAAATTGGATGTTCAATTTTTGTATGAAAATATATTTACTTTGTAGAAATTTATATTCATTGTTTCTAACATTTCCAGATGATAACTTGAATTATTAATCTGAGGCAGAATATCTAGTTTCAACTTTTGGCGGCGTCATTACTAAAATTATTAACATATTTTTACGAGACTATTCAAAAACAATGGACCATCTACTAAAATGATATGAGACACAATAGATCGAATTGTAATACCTGCGATGTTGATCTATTTTTGGCAAAACATGGTTGATATTGAAACCTGAAGAAGAGATATCCAAGTGTTTGAGACTCCAAAAATGATGAATTGGGGCACTGCTCAACTGTGGGCAACTGCAAACTCGCAAAAACTCAAGGTTGGGAAACATCTTGGCGACCTGAGCATTTGTTGTTTCCGGTTCTGTCCAATCTTTTAGATTCACCATATCTTCAACTGAGAGAAAATTGAGGCTTGGAAAAATCTTATTGACCGGAACCTAGGCACGTCCCAAAGACTTGATAAATTGGTGTCCTTAATTATAGAATACTGCAAAAGATGCAAACAACTCCCTGCTCTAAGGCAATTACTATCCGTTGAGGTTCTTTTTCTACGTGAACTGGATAATATAAGTTGCATTGACCGTTCATTTTACAATATTAATGATTGCAGTGGATTAAGAAATGGTATAAGTAGAAGTCTGGTTCCATGAGCATTTGTTGTTTCCAATTCCATCCAATCTTTTAGATTCACCATATGTTCAACTGCAGACTACTGCTTACATTGTTTCCTAATCCACTACAATCATTAATACCATAAAATGAACAATTAATGCAACTTATATTCCCCAATCCATGTAGAAAAAGAAACTCAAGGGATAGTAATTGCCCTATAGCAGGGGCTGTTTACATGTTTTGCAGGCTTCTATAGTCTAGGAAGCCAACTCCTCAAGTCTTTGTGACGAGTATAGGTTTTGATCAATACACACAACTATATTCATGAACCATGATGGAAATTGACTGTCCAAGAAAGATCTAATACTTAAATATAGCAAATCTGAATGTGGTGGGAGCCCATTCAACACAACTTTATCATTTTCACCTTCTTCACCCCAAATAAATTTTAACTTATCAAAGAAAGCTAATTGATAAGTTAAAATTTATCAACACACCAAATAAATCATTTTCATATTGGCTTCAATCGCATTTAAATACGAAAAATCTAAATTTCTTCAATACATGTCTTGGATAAAATCAACTACGAAATGCTCCACCATATTGTGAAGGATTAAAATCCGCTCAAAGATAAGGTACACTTTATGTTATCCCATAACATTACTGTTTTTCATTAGAAAATGTCTCGTAAGTTAAACGATATGAACAACAAATTTGAATTGATTAACAAAGAAGAGAGTATATTTAGACTTTAGTTCCGAATAAGAAGTGTGATTTATTTGGTATAAAGAAGGTGAAAATGCACGGTATGGCAGATAAGTGAAAAGAATACCATGAGGATGGGTGGGATAAGCTTCAATTGTCTTCCTCGATAAATCATCACATTATTTTCACCTTCACACCCTAGTGTGCATTTTCACTTCCTTCGCACCAAATAAATCATTTGTACTTCAACACTTCCTACCCAAAATTGAAAGACCAAATGAACCCACTTATTTGTGAATCAATTCAATTCAGTATTGATATACTTTAACTTACAACTCATTCTCCAATACTCGATTCGTCCCATAATATAAGTCGAGATTACTTTTGGAACATTTGAAGCTACTTTAAATTTTTATCCTTATTTATTTTTCTCTTTCCCCCTCTTTCTCTCCCTCCTCTTCTCTTAATTCCAAAACATTAAAATGGGGTATTTTAGGTAAAAAAAATATACAGTCACTTTATTTTTAAGAATCGAAATTAAATCAAACGATATGGGACGGAGGGAGTAATAAAAAAGAATAATGTTGTGAAATAGGCTGAAACCTACCGTAGTTTGAGCGAATTTTGATCCTCTACAGCACATTGAACATTTCGTAGCTGATCTCATCTAAGACATATTCCACCTGAGTTGCCATTCTTCGAGCTTCTTTAGCCAACAGCCCGATCCTTCACTTCTTTTCCCTCAGCATCATCCACGACCGCTAAGTTCTACAATTTCTTTTAGCCTTCCCCGGTCCATCTCGAACCCCATAACCAAGCCAATCTAATCAGTAGCAAAGGACACCACCTTCTCCAGAGCAATCGTTATGGTGGCTCCAAGCAGGGCATCAGCCATCTTCATTCCTTGCATCTCGTCCTCGGCGGGCCAGTTGCAGACTTTCAGCGGCTAAAGATTTCCTTGGCAGCAAATATCAAGACTTTTGATGAACTCTAGGTTATCGTCAAAAAATGTTAAATTGAAAAAGCAGAGTTAGGTAGACCTTTGTTCAAAGCATTTTCCTTTCCAAGGTCTTTTGTCCTCTTGCCTTTGTCGGAGGGGAATCAATTTTTGCATTCACGCAAACCAACTTCCTATGGTTCTCTTTAAAAAAACCTAAAATTACTTCACCATCAAAATATTCAAATTTGAAACAGACTAGTTAAATGTTCTACTATTGGTTACGTAATAGTTAAATGTTTAAATATTTAATTCATATTTTAGGTACTAATTAATAAAAATATATTGAAAACTTTATTTTACTTTTTCATTTTCTGCATTTTTTTTGTGGAAAGAGAACATATTTACTTAAATGTTCGATATGAAAAATCTTGAAGGTACAAAAAAAATTGTCAGTTCACAAAATATAAATTCAATAAATTATATTCTTTTATTTAGAAGATACAAAAAATATTTTAAAAATCAATAAAGGTCTTTAAAAAATATTTTAAAATAAAAACATTATACATATGAAAAACTTTAAAATTCTAACTATTTCTCACGTTATTGAGCAATTTAGATATATTTTTTTCAAAAAATTATAGTAAATAAAAAGTACATAAATATTGTCTTTTCATCTTTGAATACAAATTTTATTTTGTTATATTAGGTTCAAATTTTAAGTCTTGTAATATATATACATATATATATATGTGTGTAAGAGAGAGAGATAAGTGAATATATGAAAATTTTTAATATTATATTAGGTTAAAGAAAGTGTGAGATTAGAAAAGAAAATTATAGATATGAGGATTTTTTATTTTTATTTAATTTTTATATTTTTTATTATTAAAATCGCACAAATAAATTATAATACTATTTTTAATAAAGATTTATGTTTTAACTATTTGTATTTATTTTCTTTGATGCGAAGAATCAAATTCCTTTTATAAAATCCAAAATACTAAATTTTAAAATTGAACAATCTGTTATGAATTATTGGAATCTCCATTAATTAGTGGAGGCTCCACTAATTATGGATTTATGTGAATTATTAGAAGATTTTTATGGATGTCCACCATTTAGTGGAGACACCATTAATTGAGATTAGTTGAAGATGATGTATGCCATGATGTATTCCACTAATTAGAGCTCTATAAATAGAGCTATTCTCTAAGCTTGTAATACACCATTATTTTGTGAAAGAAAGATTAGTGAAAGAAAGATTAGAGAAAGAATTGTGAGAGAAAGAAAGAGAGAAGTTTGAAGAGAAATTCTTGTGCAAAAAATAGTTAGAATTTTATTAGTGTGTAGTGTGAAGATTTTATTCTAACACTACCCTAATTTTATAACACGTTATCAGCACGAGTCTGTGCCATTATTAAAGCCAGAAGACAAGCACGAGTCTCTGCCGTTATTAAAGCCAGAAGACAGGTACGCATTTATTGATCTCGCTAAATTCGAATTTGTAGCCATTGATATTTCTGAAAAAAAAATTTATATGTCATACAGAAATGCATCTAAATGCTAAAAAAAAGGGAGATCCATATATCATGTGGATAAAAAGAAAGATTTGACCACCTAAAGATAGTCGTACTACCCACTGCACGGTATGAATGGTTGCACCTGAAGTTGCAAGATTGTAAAACCGTGAACTCCGTGATGTATAAAACTACATCTTAGTTAAAAATTTTATGGAGAAAAAGTTACTGATGAAGTTATATTGGAGAAGACATTCTCCACTTTTCATGTTCTACAGTAACAATATTGAGAAAAAGGGTATCCAAAATTAACAGCTTTAACATAAGTTATTATTGAGAAATCATGAAGCCAGATGAACTGGCTCAACAGCACTCCCAAAAGTGAATGCTGTTGGCTCCAGCAGAAGCCATCGTTATAGTCGTAGTTGTGGCAGTGGCCGTGGTTATGGTCATGGACACACTCGATATTTCCCTTATCACAGAGAAATACTGGCCACCTGAAGTGGAACAGAAAAGATAATAAGGGAAAAGATATTTCCATTAATAATAAGCATCACATCTTTTATTCATATCACTAGTGTTCATATGAACTTGATGATACATGCTTATAGTTGCTCTTTTGTAATTGAGCTGACAAATTTAAGATAAAGGTTTGTAATTGTTCTTTTTCAATATTTACATTAGAGGAAGACAAACAATTAGTAATTATGGACTTCAGCTCCTCTTTTTCGGCATCCTCCTCATTTTCTTTTCCCCTTGAGCCAGTATCGAGACTAGCAGCAGAATTAGCCGTAAAATTACTGCGAAATGAGCCTTGGGATTTTATGATCTCCTTAAGTTTATTATAATGAAATTTCTTATTATATTTGGCATTGAAGCATGCTTGTCTCAATTTCTGTGTTTGGTCTTCTAACTGCGTATTAGGACTTTCTTCCACCAACTGTTTTTCACATTCCAGTATCGCAATGGCTTCTTTCAACTTCTTCTCAGCCATATGTCCTCCTTCTTCTTTATTTTGCATCTCCTGTAAATCGAAGTGATATCATCGGTTATTTATTTATAAATCTTTCATAGTTTCATACTTGCAAATTATAAGTATGTATGAGAGAGAACCTAAACATTCTTGATTATGGTCTCTAAGCTCACCAATTTCCTGTGAGGCCATCGACGAATTCCTAACTCCCTACATCTTTTCTTGAGACGGGTTATGCCAATATTCAATTCTTTGGCTGCGCTCTTGATTGGTAGGTAAAAGTACTGCGAAATTGTTTCTCTTGATAGTGTCTGGGAGTTATTGCCCTTCTTTTCTCTCTGCCTCTTAATCATCTTATTCTCCCCAGGAATTTTGTCTGCAATAATATCTTGAACTTCGATATTATGCATTTCATGAGTACTTACTCCGACTTCGTTGCCAAGACCACTCATTATTTCTCCTAGAAAAAGAAAATAATATCAGTAAATGTAATACTATTCAAAATCCATGTTTAAATGTATAATAACCTGGAAACATATTCTGGCTTTGTTCAAAATCCATTAGAGAGTAGAAAGGATCATGCACAAGCATATCCTCATTCAAAGGAATAGCATTAAGAGGAATAGTATCAAAAGCAGTCTCTTGTAGGGGCAGATCAACTTGGTCCAAAGCAGTATGTTCAAAACTTCCACTGATTTACATCAAAAACAAACCAAAAGAGAGTTTAATTTCATTATCAAGCATACTAAAAACAAATGGAAGCCCTCAAAGGTATCTCACCTGAAATTAGGAGGAAGCGGTTGGTATGAAAAGGAAAACATATCAAAATCTTCTGCGTTCGAATTAGGCAGAAGCGGTTGGTTTGGAAAGAAAAATACATCAACATCTGCTGCAGAAATCGAGTCAAAATTTGACCATGTCTCAAATGAATTACGAGTCTCCATATCTGTTTTGTGATTTTTGTTTTTGGTATTTACTAATGACTGATAACTGAGATATATATCAATACATATATATATATATATATATATCTGTATGAGGAAGAAGAAGAGGTAGATGGTAGGTAGAGGGTCGGAGGAGAAGAAAAGACAAAAGAGGAAGAGGAAAAGTCGGTATCGGGAAGAGTGAAAAAAAAAGATATATTTTTCTTGGCATTTTTTGCTTGTCTTCATTTTCTTATATTTCTTTTCTTATTTTCTTGTGAAATCATTATTCCCTAAATTAGGGAGAGAACAGAAACAGTACAAGAAAGAACGTGATTGGACAACATCATTAAATTATCTTGATCCGCATAAAAGCGCATGTGAACTTGAAATTCAAAAGATAATTCATTTGCAAAGCATTGCAAATCAAATGCCAGATGCTTTTGTTGACTCCAGAAGAATTACAAAATCGCATATTCTAGCTATAAATGCTCATATTCGAATTGAAGTTCCAGCAGAACAAAATATTATACATATAGCTGCTGAGTCAAAAACACGCCAGAAGCGTGGCCGACTTCTTGGTTCTAAAGATAAAAATCCTCAAAAAAAAAAAGAGGATTAAATGATCCAGAAGATCATATTGAAGAAAAGAATGATAAAGACCAAGAGAGAACTAATGACAAAAAACCAAAAGTTGATGAAAGTAACACTGAAATTTCTATCAATTATACTACTTACGGTAAAATATGGAATCAGATATAAACTGTTATTAATAATATATTTGCAAACAATATATCTCTCGATGTTACACAGGATAATGATGATCCTGAACCAATATCAGTTGATGAATGTCGGCATAGAAAATATTGGCTGCAATGAAAAGATGCGATTCAATCGGAGTTAAATGAACTGACAAAACGTGAAGTCTTCGGACCTGCAATCCGAACACCAGAAGGTGTAAAACCTGTTGGCTACAAATGGATATTTGTGCGAAAGCGTAATGAAAATAGTGAAATCGCTTGATATAAAGCGCGATTAGTAGCCCAAGATTTTTCACAAAGACCAGGTATTGACTATGATGAAACTTATTCTCCTGTTGTTGATGCTATTACACTCCGATATCTTATCGTTTGGCAGTACATGAAAAGATAGATATGCGCCTATTAGATGTTGTCACTGCTTACTTGTATGGAAATTTAGAAAATGTTGTTTACATGAAAATCCCTGAAGGATTTCATATGCCTGAAGCATATAAACATTATCCTCGTGAAAATTACTCTATCAAGTTGCAGAAATCATTATATGGCCTGAAGCAATCGGGCGCATGTGGTTCACACGTCTTAGTGAATATTTATTGAAAGCGGGATTTAAAAATGACCAGGTATGTCCATGTGTTTTTATTAAGAAATCTGGTTCTAAATTTGTGATATTAGCTATATATGTTGATGATATTAATCTTATTGGAACTCCTGAAGAGCTCCAAGAAACAATTGATTATTTAAAAAGAGAATTCGAAATCAAGGATTTTAGTAAAACCAAATTTTGCCTTGGTTTACAAATTGAACATCTGGAGAGTGGAACATTTATTCATCAATCAACATATACAGCAAAAGTGCTAAAAAGATTTTACATGGACAAAGCACATCCATTGAGTATTCCAATGATCGTCCGATCATTAAATGTGGATAAAGATCCTTTCAGACCTTAAGAAAATGATGAAGAACTCCTTGGTCTTGAAGTACCATATCTCAGTGCAATTGGTGATTGATGTATCTTGCTAATAATACACAACCTGATATTGCTTTTGCTGTCAATTTATTAGCAAGATTTAGTTCTTCACCAACACGACGACATTGAAATGGAATTAAACAAGTCCTTCAATATCTCCAAGGTACAATTGATCTCGGATTATTTTATTCAAATAAAACCAGTCCAACATTGATAGGTTATGCAGATGCTGGCTATTTATCTGATCCACATAAAGCACGTTCTCAAACGGGTTATCTATTTACATGAGGAAATACTGCTATATCATGGCGTTCTACGAAACAATCTATAGCAGCTACTTCTTCAAATCATGCTGAAATTATAGCCATTCATGAAGCAAGTCGAGAATGTGTATGGCTAAGATCCATGATTCATTATATCCGAGAAAGTTGTGGATTATCATCAATCAAAGATATTCCAACTCCTCTTTATGAAGACAATGCAGCTTGCATAGCTCAATTACGATGAGGATATATTAAAGGAGATCGGACAAAATATATTTCACCAAAATTCTTCTTTACTCATGAACTTCAGAAGAAATGTGAAATTGATGTGCTACAAATTCGGTCATGTGACAACCTCGCAGATATTTTCACGAAGACTTTACCGACTGCAACATTTGAGAAGTTGAGATATAAAATCGGTATGCGTCGGTTTAAAGATTTAAAGGAATCATCTCATCAGGGGGAGTAATAAACAAACATATAGAATAGTGTACTCTTTTTCCTTCACTAGATTTTTTTCCCACTCGGATTTTTATCTAGTAAGGTTTTAACGAGGCATATTCTTTATGTATGGATGGACATCCAAGGGGGAGTGTTATGAATTATTGGAATCTCCATTAATTAGTGGAGGCTCCACTAATTATGGATTTATGTGAATTATTAGAAGATTTTTATGGATGTCCACCATTTAGTGGAGACACCATTAATTGAGATTAGTTGAAGATGATGTATGCCATGATGTATTCCACTAATTAGAGCTCTATAAATAGAGCTATTTTCTAAGCTTGTAATACACCATTATTTTGTGAAAGAAAGATTAGTGAAAGAAAGATTAGAGAAAGAATTGTGAGAGAAAGAAAGAGAGAAGTTTGAAGAGAAATTCTTGTGCAAAGAATAGTTAAAATTTTATTAGTGTGTAGTGTGAAGATTTTATTCTAACACTACCCTAATTTTATAACACAATCTAATTATTTTTCCCCTTTATTTGTTTGTTGACTGTCAAACAGTGCCTTAATAATCTTTTTAACAGTTTCCAGTCAAAACCAAAACAAATAGAAAAAGAAAGAAAATTGAAAAGTGTGAAAGGAACTATTCCTTGTCAGAAAATGTTGAATCTTGTGGGGACAATGACATTGAAATTAGAATAAGACACGGAAAGACTGAGCAGTTAAAGTCTATGGTTGTTGGACCTTCCGTTCACGCACACGGCACATCTAAATGAAGGGGTCCACTCTTTTAACGATTTAATATCCTCCCCAATTGATGTGGACTTGGCATAAAGATTTTATTTATAAATATATTTTATTTAAAAAAATTAAAGTGAAATTATTTTGAAAGTAGTCTATTTAAATATAATAAAAATTATAAAAAATATATAATAATTTTTAAAAAATAAATAATTATTTTAAATTAAAATAAAATTCTAAATTAAAAGAAATCGTAATCCATTCACACTATTATTTTGTTCTTCTGTCGGTATGGCAGACTTCATCTAATGAAACCTTTGTTTTTTATAATTATATATATATATATATATATATATATCTTTTTTATTGAGAAAAATCAATTTTGTAGATACTATTCATTTTTCGAGGGTATTTATGTCTTTTTAGATTTTTTTTTTTTTTTTGCCGGTGAGGTGCAGAGAAAACCCTGCTTTTTCTAAGTAGAAGGGATGTAGAGTATTAAAGCTGACATGTGTACATTTGTGGCTAGGTGAAGTGCATGCAGAGGCCTATTCAAACAGCTCTATAGGCCACATTGTCTTCCCCTAGGCTCACCACCAGTTCTGGTTCCAAAACCAATTGGACTGCAAGTACATCTTCCTCTTCTGCCCACTATCTCTACCCTCCACTCCTCCTCACCTTCCTTTTAGAAGGCTTCCTCCACCAGCTTTGTTGTTGAAACCACATTGAATTTGGACAACTATCGCAAGGCTTGTGATTGTGGAAGAGGTACTTTTTCATAGTTGCCAGGTAGTTTTTCTAACCTTAGCATCTTTGATCACATAAACCGCTCTACTTCTCCAAGCATAAAACACCCCAATATCTTCCATCTCAAATACTCAAACCTGCTCTTTTTATTGGTAATTTCCACTTTTCTTCCTATCAATCAAAGTGCTGAAACATTTTCCCACATAAACAGATGATAAATTCACCACAAATTCAGATTTATATACAACCCAATAAATGTACTAGCCGGAATAGAATGCTATAAAGCTCAACTGCAGTAAAGTAGGAGTCCTGCATGGTATAAAGTTCATCTGCTACCTTTGCTATCTTTACAAACAAGTCTCCTTTGATTTCTTAGATCTTTCTGCTCATCTTCGTGATTTCCACAAACAAAAAGAGTGGGATTGCTCCAGATTTGGGGTGTATGAGGGTCACCATTGAAGGTACCAAAAACAAACGAATTCTCTTCAATGATGGGTTTTTCGGCTCATCTTGGTGATTTCCATAGACAAAAGAAGTGGGTTGCTACGGATTTGGGGTGTAATAAGGGCCAGTCAGCTTCTTGGATTGTGCACTGTTTAACTTTCATTTGTTGCAGCTATGTAGCGATGGGCATCTTTGTCTTTTCACTAGGCCCACTAAAACTTTACTTCTCGGCTTTTCTTTTTGTTTTTGTCTTTTGTTTTCCACATTCCCGATGCAACACTTTCTTCCCCATTTTTCTTCTTTTGCTTCTTCTTCTGCTACTGTACATGCAACATTCCCTCTCCCTTGGGTTTCAAATCACTTTCACTGCAACACTCTCTTCTTTCTCTTCTTATTCTACTTCTTCTTCTGGTATTGTAAATGCTCTTAATTTACATTGTGAGTCCATTGAAGAAGGGAGCTATTTCTTGAGCTCTCATTCCGAGCTAGTGATTGATTCCTTCAGATTTGAAGAAAATATGAGTATCTTTATATGTGATGAGAACAATCCTACTCTAGTTTAACGTTTGATGAAATGCAGCTCATATTTGAAAGTTCTATGGGTTTTTATGTTGATTTCAGCTGTAGCAGGATTTTGAATTTTTTGTTTCTTTTTTTTTTTTGGAAATAGTGAAAGGTGGAAATAGCGTAATTACATTTCCAGAAGCTGCAGTCTGCAGAGGTCGTTTTAAATTAATGACTCCTAAGAACAATGCATGCAAGAAGCAGCAATGTTTCATAAGTCAAATTAGCCTTTTTTCTTGAGTTTTTGCAGTCTTAAAATTGTTTGACTCATTTACATATGATTTTGTGGTTTTAGGAAAGAGTTGTGCTTTGCACAAAGGAGTTGAATTTTGCACCCTTCAATTTTTGTTGTTCAAGTTTCATCATGATGGGCATTTTTATATTTTTACTAGGCCCACTAAAACAAGCATTGTTGTTCTATCTTTTTAAAAGGCCATTCTTGTCATTTACCTATGCTATTGCACCTCTTCAATGACTATCCTTTGTGCTTCGTCAGCACTCCGAACAACAGCAACAATAGCAGTAGCTTGACAAGTGCCCAAAATTGCTTCACAAATGCACAAAGCAGATAGGTGTACAAAGCATTTTTAGATGGAGTTCAGCTTGGAATGCTACTCTTGTTTGTTGCTATTGAAAACTGTCGTTGTTGGTGGTTTTCTTTCTCTATTTTTGCTTCTTCTTTGACCTTGGTAGCATTTGTGTGAAATTTTCACCTTTTTTTTTTTTTTGTCTTTTAATGAACTTTTAATAATTGTATATCAAACATATTTTTTATATGAGTTAAAAACATAGATATTATATTATAGCAATTGGTGTTTTATAGCTTTTTTAGTACATTTTTTTCCTTATTTTGTTTTTTTATATATGGTGAAACATAAATCAGAAAGAGGATTATAGAAGATATTTGTGGAAGTAAGTGTGTAAATTCATTTTATGTTTCAAGAAAATTGATATTCATTTGCTATTTTAATATGATGTTTCCTTTATTTTATGCCAGCTGCCTTATTAATAGTTGTTTTCTATAGTTTTATGTGACATAATTTGTTCATTACAGTCATGTCATGATGTATAATTGCTCAAATGTGATGAATATTGTGTTTCGATATGTTATATGAGTATTAAGGAAGACAATTACATGCAGTAGTTGCAAAGTTGTAGCTAATTGAGTGTGATTAGATTATTTTCGTTATTGTTAAAAGTATACCGTGCTGGGTAAAAATCCAGAAAAACAAATGCTAAGAAAATAATCTAGAAAAGAATCATCAGAAGTTGCAAAAGCTGACTGATTAAGAAAACGAAAAGAGAAATATGCAGCAATGTTAGAGTTTGAATCATGTAATCATGGAAATTTATTAAAATTACATTAGTTTTTCTTTAGAGAAGTTGCCAAAACTTTTGGTAGGCAAGCTATTTGTAGAACATCATTGTCTGCATTATTTAATTAGAATGACTGGGTGTCCTTTTAGACATGCATTTTAGGATATAAAAAAGGCTAAGAATAGGATGAAATAATCAAGATATTCATTTTTTGTTTAGTGTATCTATATTTTTAATATTTTTTAATTATTAGGATCAAGTTTCCTCAAAAAGTTTATTTGATGATTATGACAAATGATACATGTTTCCACTGTAGGGGTAAAGTAGAAGGTATAGATTTTGATAGGCATTATGGTAGACTTCTTGGGATTCTTTTTAATTGAAACGTTTACCTTCAAATCATTTTTACTTTTTATATTTCCCATCACCTGCTTATTTTATTGTTTGAGATGAGTTTCTAAGCTCATAAAGAATTTTCTTTTAAGTTGAAAACAGCAAAAAAGGCAACATAGATAAAACTATGCCCAGTTGGAGAAAGTTCAAGATACACCTGGTGGCTATGCCTCGACATTGGTAATATGACTACTTCCTAACTCAATTTGGAACATTTGTCTGGTAATTATTATTGTTAATTTTACAGTTACTCTTAAATGTTTTACAGTTTGCTCTTATTTCTTTCTAAGTTTTAGACCAATTTACCTGCTATAAGAGAACGATTGTAACTCTTTTTTTTTTTTTTTTTTGCTTGTTGATTTAGAAGAGAGTGTGTTTGTGATTTTGGGTGCTGCAAGAAATGAAAAGATTATGGAATCATAGAAATATAAGAATTTCAAACTCATGAAAGAATGCTAAAATTATTTGCCTCAGTGTAAAAAATATCACATAGATGATTGTAAGTTTAATGCATATGGGAATTCCTGTCATTTTTTATACACGGGTGTCACTTCCTTAACATAGAATAGTTCTATTCACTCACTTGCCTTTTAGTCATCTTAGTAATGTAGAGAAGCTCTAAAAATGCTAAATGCTATTGTAAGTAGCATAGGCATCCCAGTACATCCATATGGTTGCAGAATGCTTTTTCATTCTTCTTCAGGATCATCCAGTGATTATTCCCTTATACTCTACTATTAGTTTGTTTTAGGAACACAAACAATCTTCTCAAGAACTGAAGATTCCTTTCCCTTTTGCTATTACTTTATGGGTTCATTTGACTATGGATTGCTTTAAGCATATGTATGGCCTTCTACACATTTGATAGCATCTTGAGGTACTTCATGTTTTTAGCTTAGATTTAACTTCCATACACTATCAGTGTTGCAAACGGGTGCATTTAGTCATGCTTATGTAAATTAACAGGTAATTGGAAATCAAACATATCTTCTGCTACTTAGTGACAAACTTTTAGCTGTGTTTTGTATGGTGGGAGCAGACAGGACTTTAAAAGTATCCTAGGGGAAGATTATTGTGTTGGAGTGGGCTTATCTGCAGTCTCAAAGAAAAGCATAATTCTACAAGAAAGAGGAAGTTAAATGGAATTTTGAATTGATAGTGAGTTTCAGATATATGGTGGTTAAGCAAATTGGCCATGACAAAAAGTGAATAAAGTAGATTTGCTTTCCATTATATCTATTAATTATATGATATCTAAAAACTATAAATGTGTGAAGTTTCATCGAAACAAGTCTAATTTTCTTCTATGGTGGAGCATGTGCTGAAATATGCTTTTACATCAATATTTTAACGCATTTTTCTATAGCTCCCCAAATGTTAGACTTTTTGGTCCTTGATTTTTTGCAATCATATTACAAAAATCTTTTAGAGTTTGCTCTTATTTTTTTAAAAGTTTTGAACCAATTTACTTGCTACAAGAGAAGGATTGTAACTCTTTTTCTTTTTTTTTTTGTGCTTATTGATTTAAATGTGGGGGTGTTGTGATTTTGGGTGCACTAATTAATTATTTTTCTACCTTATTTGGTGAGAAGTTTCTTTATTAAATTTACTTGACGGGTATCTTTTTCTTTCATTAGGTTGGTTAGATGTTTTTGGTGGTTTGTTCAACAACTCACATTTACTCTAGCCACTATGTTTCAAGGAAGTTTGTCTTCTTCTAATTGCTCTACTTTTCAGTCTCTCTTACTAGTTTTTGTATTCGGATAATTCCTGTTCGTGGAGGTTTATATCTTGGTTGTGTATTGCAAGTTGGAGAGGTTAAGATTCCTATATTATGAACTTGGTGTCCTGGAATAACACTAAACTTCCATGAAAATGATTGGCTTTCTTTACTGCTATATACATAGATGGATGCTTCTGAATACCTAAGAGGTTTCTTTTCTTCAAGTGCACTCTTATTTTCTTTTCTTCCTAGAATTTACTTGGGTATCCATTCTGTAGGAGGTTGGATGCAGCCATGCTCAGAGTGTTGGATTTCCAACTGATTGATTTGCAACAACACATACCATGAGAAAGTTGCATCTCATCTGGGTTACTACTCGAATGCATATTGAGATCTATAAATACCTGCTTGGTATTACATCCTTGCCTATACAATCTATTTTATTCCAATCTACTAGATTTTACAGTTTTCTGATTCCACATTCTGATCTATAGGACAGGAGTGATGTAGTTGAAATAGAGACATGGTGCCAAAGTGAAGGAAGAATTGGAACTAGGCGTGATTGGATTCTAAAGGACCATGCTACGGGTGAAGTCATTGGAAGAGCAACAAGGTCTGTTTCAAATTGGCTATAAGTTTCAAGTTTTTATTGAAAGTGAATAGGTAAGATAGTTTAGTGTAATAAAAGTTCAAATATCTGAATCAACAATTACCTATCCTGGAGAATCTCTTAGCATTCTACGGCTTGAAATTTTCTAGACCCTTATAGATTTTTGTTCCCTTCTTGTTCTAGGAAGGTATCTTTTCCTGTCATTTTCTTTTTGGTTTTTTGATACTCATGCATATTCATTTACAATTAGGTATGATTCACAAAGCAATTCTTGTGCAAGAAGTAGCCCCAATGGCAAATTATTTCTAAGCAGTGGTTTTAGTTTCTGGTTCATGAGATCTAAAGCTTCAGAACATTTTTTTGGTACTTTATATTTCACTATTTCACTAGGTATGATTCACAAAGCAGTTCTCGTGTAGGAAGTAGCCCCAATGGCAAATTATTTCTAAGCAGTGGTTTTAGTTTCTGGTTCATGAAATCTAAAGCTTCAAAACATTTTTCTGGTACTTTATATTTCACTGTTTCACTTGGACATTGGCCTCTGTGTGTATCACCATGCTTTGTGTATTGCTTTTGGAAACATTTTCTAACTAAAAATTTGGTATCCTTATTTGTGTGTGTCATTTATTCTCAAGTAGCAATGAACTATATTTCTCATGCTTACAGTATACGGTTTGAAGATACGAGTTTTTCTCCAAAAGCTAATTATCTATTTTTTGGTAACTATGTGGATCGTGGCAAGCATAGCTTAGAAACAATATGCCTCTCCATTGCAGCAGCAAAAGACGCAACTATTTTGACACAAATATTTGATGAAACCATGTGAAATTTTGTGGATGAGAGATTTTCAAAACTTTCTTAAGACATCAATGTATGAATATAATCTACAAAGTATGCAAACAATGCAAATATTTGAACTCATATCTTCATATATGAAAGTGTTGTTTTTATATTTTATTATAGTTTGTTGTATTTTGCATCAATATTTTATTCTCACAGGTACCCAGCTCGCGCCTTGCACGAGACAGCTTCTCCTAGTATATAAACAAGAACAAGTTATTGTTCTTTTTAATTAAAAATTTAATGATCAAACCTACTGAGTAGTAAATTTGTACCTTTTAAATAAATAAAATTATTTGTTAAAGTACAACAACAAACAACAAACTAAGCCTTAATCTCAAATAACTTGGGGTTGGCTACATGAACCAACGTCAGGTAATGTGTGATCATCCACATGAATTCTCTCTCGCCACTTCCTTTTATCGAATGTTATACTCTCATCTAAATATAACAAAGATATATCTCTCCTAATCACCTCTATCCATCTCGTTTTAGGCCTGCCTCTACCTCTATCTAACATATCCTGCCTTTACCTCTGTCTAACCTATCCTGCCTCCCTCCCTCAATCGTCGCAATAGGAACATCCCTCGATCTTCTCTGAACATGTTCAAACCAATGCGAGTGACTTTCTCTCATCTTTTCCTCAATAGATGCCACGCACACCTTTTCCTCAATGGTTTCATTTCTCACTCTATCATTTCTAGTATATCCACACATCCACCGTAACATATGCATCTCAGCTACTTTTATTTTTTAAATATGACACATTTTAACTACCTAACATTCTATGCTATATAACAAAGTGGGTCTTACAGCTGTCCTGTAGAACCTTCTCTTTAGATTCAATAGTACATTACGATCACATAGAATACCAATCGCACTCCTCCATTTCAACCAACCCGCCTTAACTCAATGTGCAACGTCACCATTGAGCTCTCTGTCTTTTTGAATAATAGATCTTAGATATCGAAGCAATCAGCTATTAGTATATCTCTATCTTCTAAAGTTACACTTTGAGTTATATTTTTGCTACTACTGAACTTGTATTTCATATACTATATTTTACTCATACTAATTTTGAAATCCTTGGATTCCAATATCTGTCACCACAATTTCAATTTAGCATTTGCATTGACTCTAGTCTCATCAAATAACACAATATCATCCGTAAACAACATACACTATGGCACAGCCTTCTGTATAGTGCAGGTCAACTTATCCATAACGGCCGCAAAGAGGAAAAGGCTAAGCGCTGATCCTTAATGCACTCCGATAGACAAAAAATCTTATTTTAGGAAAGCTAATAATTTTTTAATATTTAAAATAAAAATATAGACATTTAACTTTAAACAAAGAAAATATCATATATTAGAAATTGTAAATGAATAAAAATTGTAAATTATTAAGTAATTTACGAATGTAAATGTAGGGTATGATAATGTTTCATCCAAGAAAACCTGAAAATAATATAAGATGTATATAAGACAATATTTCAAGTAATCTCGCTAGAAGAAAGATGGAGTTAGAACATTCATTAATAATTATTAATAGAAAATGGTAATAAAGTGACTGAAAATAGTATTTTGAGGATCTGTTGGCAAGCAAATATGAACCCGTTGAAGATGTAGTTTTTTTTTTTAAGGAAAAACTTGTATTAAGTAGATGAATTAGCCAAAACAACCAAGATTACAATAGAGGGGAAGTTCCCATACCACTCATAAAGGTGAAACAAACCAAGCCCATGTTTTGCAAGAAAATGAGCAGGTTTATTGCCATCCCAAGGAATGAAAGAAACAAAATCTAAAGAAAAAACATGAAGCATGTCTCGAATGGAATCGATAAGATGGCTGATAGTAGAAAGATCAGGTCCGCTAGCCCTAATCTTGTGGATCACATTATGACAATCACATTAAAAAATGACATAAAAAAAACCATTGAGAGCAGCAAAACGAACCCCCATTTAGAGTGCATAAGCTTTCACATATTTGACATCACGGTATGAAGGGACTCGCATAGATAACCCACATAAGATCTAGCTAGATAAATTTCGTACCACAATCCCAGCAACCGCACCAGTCCTAACAAGAGCGCTATCAAAGTTAACCTTCACTTGGCCATCCCCTAGAGGCTGCCAATGCATAGAGGAGGAGTTATAAGTATGGTAAGAGCTTCTCACCAATGTAGTACTTTGGAGTTCATCAGCCAAAGCCACCCTCTGAAGAATAATCTACTTCACTAAAGAGGAAGAATACTAAAAAATGTACATGTTTCTTGCATGCCAGAGGTTCCAACACACCAGGCAGAAGAGTATAACATCGTTCTCTGGAAACTCCTTCCAAAGAAAACGAAGGATGTCAAAAAAAGAGAGATGAGAAAGGCTGAGCAAACGGGCTCCAAAGGTAAAACTATTCCACATTAATTTAGATAACTTACAATGAAAGAAAATATGCCAATCATCCTCAATAGGAAAACTACAAACCCCACACTTAGGATAGCATCATATGTGCCTTGAGAGATTAAAGGCAGTTGGAAAGATATTTTGGCATGTCTTCCATACAAAATGCGTCACTTTGGAAGGAACTGGAAGGCCCCAAATACCCTTCTAGAAATTTCAAAAGCATGAGGGGTCAGACATAGAGGCTGAAATATTAGAGGAGTGACGAGCTTGGAGCAAAGCTTTATAGCCACTCTTTACAAAGTACTCTCTTGGGAATGATGCCAAACCAACGTATCCACAGCATTTATTGGACAGAGCAGGATGGAAGAATTAATGGAGGCCTCAAAAGGTAAGAATATTTGCTGTAAAAGGGGCATATCCCAGCAAAAAGAACATTAGTCTATCAATGCTGAAATAGTACTAAACTGATATTCCTCACTACGATCAAGAATAGGTTTAAAGCCTCCAGTAGATGGAAGCCAGTTGTCATGCCAAAAATTAATAGTTTCTCCATTTCCAACTCTCCATCTTAAGCCTGCGTACAATGTTTCCTTACCCTTGTAGGATGCTCTGCCAAAGAAAGCTAGAATTGCGGCCCCTAGGAGCATGCAAGAAGTCCGACATTGGGAAATACTTAGCTTTAAAAACCTAAGCCATAAGACTAGACGGGAATTTCATAATCCTCCACCCTTGCTTTGTAAGAAGAGCAAGATTAAAGAGACGCAAATCACGGAAACCCAAACCACCCTTTTCCTTAGGAAGTCATAAATCTGACAACTTTTTCCAACAAAGCTTATAGTAATGCCTAGTACCAGTAAAAATCATTTACAAGGGTATTCCCCTAGTACCAGTAAAAGTCTAATTTCCAACAAAATGGTCCAAATAGGATTGTCGACCGGAGATGGATGACCAATAAGTCATGGGATGAAAGATGGAGGAGTATTCCCCCTTGTGGGCCAACCATCTACTTCACTATAATGCAGGATTTTACAATGGCTAATCATGATGTAGGGTTTCATAATTGTATAATTATGAAATTATGTTATTGTGATACGAGTGATTTAGTTATTGAAATACTTCTATTTTGATTATCCGGATTCGAACTGTTTATCTTGTGAACTATTTACAAATCTTGGAACCACTTAGGATTTATTTAATTTATGACTTGCAAGTATTTTTCTGTCAACTGTTTATGTAAATCTCGCATCATAAAAGTTTTCAAAAATGTTCCATATGCACGCACAGGACTTACTGAGGATTCCTTTCTTGCACATTTTCTCTACTATATTTAAGGAGGCACTAGACCTGAGATGGGGAACTATTAGAGATAAATTCTATCCAAGTTACTTATTTATGTATGATTGAAGAGATTTTTGTCTCTAAACGTTATTCTATTTAAGTCATGAATTTTGAGATTGTACGCTTGAAGTTTTTCCTTTTCCCGAGACCTCGTTATAAGTTTTATCTGATGTATTTTGAGTTGAGTTTATTACTTATCTGGCTTTCTCCCGATTATAAAGACCCTTAGTTCTAAGGATGGGGCGACATCCTTAACTTCCTTCGAGTCATGTAGTAGTGGGGTTTTACATAAACAAATAGGGTTGAATTCAGGGGATCTCGTGTCACCTTTAAACATAACAACATGCTACCAGATAACTTATTTATGGAAATTCAGGCCCATTCCACACGAAGATTATTAGCACAATCCTCATTTTATGTTGACTCCAAATGTTCATCGGTTCAAGAACTGTCATCACGGTCGCATGAGGACGTCATGCATCAGGAATGAGATGGATAAGCGCAACCCTGATTCGCCTCCTTATTGTAGAAACTGTTATCATACTGGACATAATAAGATGAATTACCCCAACAGTGTCGTACAGGGTTCATGATGCTGTTGGGAAATATGCCCTCTTAGAGTAGGTTTCTGATGTAAATATCGAATGTTTTAATAAAAGAATTTATTTTCAGAAACTGTTTGTGAATTTACATTTTTATTTGTGCACAATTACATTTGGAAAAGACCCATTGTGTTTAAGTAAGTAGTCCATGTGAATGGGGGTCTTTCACAGTAAGGTATGGATCATGGGTTACTTAACACATAAACATTCATTCTTAATCGATTGATGAGAATGAGAATCTCATCATGTCTAGGTTATTATGTTGTGAATTCTAAATGGGGAATGAATTACCTTTAGCCAGTGAGTAGTCCACTCACTTCATGATATAAGCGTATTTCTAATACATAGAACAAGATCTGTAGTTGTGGTTTCAAAAAGTACTATATGCTAAAAATCTAGACTACTACCGCTACAGTGTGGACTAGTACTCTATGACTTGAATATGAATTGGTGGTCTGACGAAGTTGGAAGCATATACTTTGATATGCTATAATTGAGGTTCTATCGTAGGGCCAATATACTTGCATGTTGGGTATGTGTAACTAGTTAGTTAAGATAGACTTGTATAAGATAGTTTCTATACTATATCGCCCCATGTGGTTATCTAAATGATCTAAATATCTAGGGCCCTGGGAAACATGACTTGGATGTTTGCTTTAGGGTAGCTCCCTTGAAAAGCGGAAACAATCTAGAAGGTCGTAGATCATTGGACTAAAGGCCTAAAGATGGTAGATGTCATTTAGAGAGGTGTTAATACACTTTTTCCTCTCTAAATGTACGACGATGTATAGAGGAGTATTTTAATCATTATACTTGTACGTCGGAGACTTTACTAACGCAACACTGTCCTTAGGGTCAATATTTCCTTATAGTGATATTAAAAAATATTTAAAATGCAAAATACAGTTATTTATATGGCAAGGGTATTTTGGTCATTTTAGTAGCCAAGGCGGTGTGTCTTTTGGTCCCCAGTATAGATCGTGAGTTCTAATTAAATACGAGCTAAGAAATTGATCTTAAATTAAATAAAATTTATTTTATTTAAGTAGTCTGATTTAATTATTAGGTTAAAATAAAATAAAGATCCATGGAGAGAGAGAATTAATTAAATTAGTTTAGTGGGTTAATTAATTATTCAAGGTTTTGGCCCAATTTGAATAAATAAAGATTAACCTGAGACTAAACTAATATAAGCTTGTTAATTGGACTAGTTTATTTGGGTTGAAAATTTAATTATTAATTGGGCCATTTATGTGGTTCTAATTAGAATAATTAATTAGGTCCAAAAGGTTAAACTAAGAGTCCAATGGCCCAGTCTAGATTAATCTAGGTTTTATTTAGGTTAAATAGGAGGATTGAAAACAACGTTGTTGTCAGACACACACACACTCTCTGAGAGACAACTTCTTCTCTGTGAAAATAGCCAGACGTCTCTCTCTCTCTCTCTCTCTCTCTCTCTCTCTCTCTCTCTCTCTCTCTCTCTCGTTTTCTCCAGAAAAGGGTTCCTTAGTCTGTAGTTGTTCACCAAACGGATTTAGGCAGACCATATACTGGAAGATCAAAAGTTTGGTGTTCACCTACATGCAAAGATGGAATAGGAGACTTGTAGGAATCGTACTAGAGGTTTCCACCAGCACACCTACTCCGGTAGCACACATTCCGATCCAGCCAATTCTTAGAATAAGGAAAAGAGGTAAATATTTTTTTAACCTCGGAGTCCCGCCAGAGCACGACCGGCGCTGGCTAAGGCTACCGGAGCCGGCGCTTGCTCCATTCGAGAATCCCTGTTCTTGAGTTTTTCCAATTTTTTTTATCTTCGCTTCCGCTACGTGCCCTGTGTTTTCCGCTTTCTATGCCTTCAGATACATTTTTCCGTTGTGAATTGTATGATTAAAAATTATTGTATCATATATCTCTAAATATTATATTAACTTTATTCAAGCACATTTAGGATAATATATATGAGCCTACAACTAATATTTTTATGTCTTTAATTATTGTATCATATATATCTAATTGTTATGTCTTTAGCTGATATTTTACTTTGTTTTATTGAATAATAAATTTACCATTCCTCTAAACGTGTCATGGTTTCAAAATAATATGTACGAGCCTACAACTGACGGAATTGATCTTGGACCGATTATCCTGGATCTGCTAACCTTATAGCATAGACATATGTTTACTTATATTTGGGTAGGATAGTTAGAAAATTAAGTACTATATACAAGGCGTAATGATAGTACATTTTGGGATGCTTGACCATTTGATCTCCTCGTCGAGCAGTTTATAGATGTAGTTGGGTTTGGTGGAGTCATCCATCTGCCTTATATAAAGATTGACCATCTACGAATTACAATATTGGTAGAGAAATGGCACCACGAGACACACACCTTCCACCTCCCTGTTTGAGAGGTAACTATTATACTCTAAGATGTAGAGGTCTTATTTGGTTTACACATCGATGGTGATCCGATTATTGGTCGTGGGTTAACTGACCATAAGTAGAGCTGTTAGACTTGTATGACGCGTTTCTCAATTTTTTACCTACGGGCACGGACCTTGACGGTTCTTGATTGAGATTAAGTGCACTCGAGAAAGCTCTGACTCAACCACTCCCGCCAAGCGTGACTCCAGATATGGTTGCACAATACACACAATGTCGTATCATGTAGCTTCTTGGTGGGTTTTTATTCTCAGACAAATCTAGAAATCGTGTTCATTTGTGCTTTCTCAGATACATCAGTGAGCTAGAGTTGTCAGGGATATTTAATTGGGGAAGTGCGGTACCAGCATATTTGTATCGTTATATGTGCAACGCTACTTCATACACGACGCATCAAATCAGTGGTCTACTATTATTGATTTAGGTATGAAATGAAGTTCAAATTTTACAAACTATTTTTAATTAGTAGTTCATTATAAAAATAATTATGAGATCTTATTTAAAAATTATTATTTTTGTAATAGTTATGGGCATGGGTGCGCATTCCTATTATTAGATCGATAGAGTACGTTCAATAGAGGATGTTGTCCAACACACGTCTAAAAGAGCAGTATGGCAGTGTCCATTAGACCTTTCCTGCACCCCAACATATGTGCTATTTGTATACAGGGATTAATTAGATCGAATACGACACAATCATGTAAGTATTATAAATTGCCATTATTTATTGTTTGATACTAAAATTTTCTATTTGTACAATTTATTTGGCAACTATACAATGAGCACATGTTGGCATCTCTACCTCCATATTGCACACATGAACGACAAATTTGGGTATTCGCACATCACTATTGTGTTAGGAGACGATAAAGTTGTATCGCCCTGATAAAGTCATGCGACAATTTGGATTGGCACAATCAGTTCTTGATGTTATTAACACGGGATCAAATTTGCACTAACATGACATGCTGACTACTGGTGTTGGTAGGATGAGATTGATGCGCTACACCGTATTAACTGGATAAATCGCCACACATATATTATAGTAGGATAGCTCACTTTCGAACAAGCTATGGTTTCAGCTGATTATGCTACATAGTATTGGACTTGCGCACGACAATTGATTAGCAATCCAACAATATAATAACTGAATCCCGAGGGTTACCAATCTAGTAATTCAGCACTTGAAGTATATGTAAATAAATTTTTTCTTGTGCATGTAAATATATATAAAATTATGATTTATATATTTTTATTAACATTCCTGAAAATGCATATGTAGGCCAACGCGTTGCACTAGATCTTGTACATAGGTAATAAAGCGTCTTAACATACTAACGCCTCGTACTTTCAAAAAACAGCCGGAAGAATGTCAGATATTACCAGATGTACATTAGTTACTAGTGGCGAAGTAGATCGTATAAATCGCATGCCATATAAGCCATCCAGACGATCGTACGCTTCTGATCCGATACCGTCAATTCCGCAAGAAGTCTCTCGACAAGCACTACCAATTACGCAGGGCGGTGGATGGCCATGTTGCCATGCTGTAGCTGATGAAATTCTTCAGTAGCATCACTACTCACCTGTGTATTGAGGTGAAGATGATTATTTGTCAGGTGCTCCTATAGCGATTGATAATGATTATGTACCACATGCAACTAGCACTACTAAATTATAGAGCATAGCAGTTGTATTTGATGGGAAAGCCGTCGTATTAGCCAAATACGACGACTAAACGACAGTTTCATAGCCGTCGTAATTAATCTCATCACTTTTGCACAACAACGGCTACAAAATCGTCGTATTAGCCTAATACGACGGTCAAATACGACGGCTTAGGGTGAGGGTGGTTTTTGCTTGCAACAATGGTTTTTGACGACAGTTTTAACAAACCGTCGCTTTTGGGTGCCAAATACGACGCCACGTCGTATTTTTTCCACTCAAATATGACGATCACAAGGCCATCGTATTTGTTCCACTCAAATACGACGGCCACACGTATTTGGTATCAATTACGACGGCTTTTCCAGCCGTCATATTTGATTGCCCTTAAGCAAATACGACGGTTGCAGCCATCATATTGTGTATTTTTTTGTTTGTAAATCATTTTTTTATTTGTACGGGTTCCTGTACACTTATAATTTAAAGGCAAACATAATAAAATCAACTCATTCAACACCAAATATAATAAAACACAATCTCCTCATCGCCAAACAACTCAAAAGTAATATCCTCAATAGACAAATCATACATCAAATGGGAAATATAATCTTCCAAAGTACAAAAAAAAAAAAAAAGATAGTACTACATTTGTGAGAAATAGGAAATATCAATAAATCGAACAGAAACAATAGTACAAATGGAGGTTTAGGCACTACATCAAATGCGCCTGCATCCTAAACTCCACAAAAGAAGTAATACTACATATATAATAGGTAAGAAATGCTAAAGAATCTATTAGAACTTGTAGTACATGTAAAACAATAAACAAAATTGAGGACGTCATGTCCTTCCCGTTATCATCTTTTCTCCTTCCTCCTTGTCTCTTCCTCTCCTCAGTCTCGATAAAATATTAATTTTTACTCAACATAACTCTAAGTTAATAGGTTGGGCTTTAAAATATCTCCTTATCGTCTTTTCCATTTTCTCCTTAACTCTTTCTGCAACAGAACAACAGAAAAATGTCAGTTCAGTCTAATTAAAAATGTCAGTTCATTTACTCCTTCCTCTTCATTTCCCAGTATTGTCTTTTCCCCTTCCTCCTAGTCCCTTTCTGCAACAGAACAACAGGAAAATGTCAGTGCAACAATCATTGTATTTAGCCTAAATAAAAAATATCAGTTCAGTCTAATTAAAAATGTCAGTTCATTTTTTCTTTCCTCTTCATTTCCCGGTATTGTCTTTCCCCTTTCTTCTTTGTCCTTTTTTGCAACAGAACAACAGAAAAATATCAGTTCAGAAAAATGCCAGTTCATTTACCCCTTCCTCTTCCTCTTGTCTCTTTCTGCAACAAAACAATAAAAAAATGTCAGTTCAGAAAAATTAAAAAAGCCAGTTCATTTACCCCTTCCTCTTCATTTCCCAGTATCGTCTTTTCCCCTTCCTCCTTGTCTCTTTCTGTAACAGTACAACAGAAAAATGTCAATTTAGAAAAATGTCAGTTCATTTACCCTTTCCTCTTGTCTTTTTCTCTCCTCAATCATCTCTCCCCTCTTCTCGCACAGATATATATATCCCTTAGTCATCAACCATTAGTCATCCCCTAGTCTCTGTCTCTCCTCAGTCTCTCGCATATATATATATATATATATATATATATATATATATATATATATCCCTTTCTAAGAAATGTATAGTCATAATTCGTTTGAGAGATGGCCAAATTTTGAATTAGTTTCCAAAGAAGATAATTTCGATGTGTTTTCCTTTCCATTCCCTCTTGATCTGCCTATTCAAGAGCCCGTTCAATTTGATCTATCCATTCAAGAGATTTCTTTTGATACTTTTCCTCTGATGGAGGATATGCTTATGCATTATCCTTTCTACTCCGTAATAGATTTTGAACTAAGTTAGAATACGATTCATGAAATGCACCTTGAAGGTATCACTTCAGAAAAAGTTTTTGTAGAGAAGAAGATAATCTGGAGGCAGGGAAAAGAGAAGAGTAGTAGCTCCAAGACATTGTTAAGAGAAACTATTTCAAAATATTTTTACATGCCACTCACTCGGACAGCTAAAGAACTAAATGTTGGCCTAACTATTCTCAAGAGAAGATGTAGAGAGTTGAAAATTAGTCGATGACCTTATAGGAAGTTGACGAGTTTAGAGACCCTAATCAAGAAAGTTCAGATTCTCTCTCACACACTTGTAAATAAGTTAATTATATGCTCCCAATATAACAAAGAACTAATAATTTGAGAGTATATCTTTAAATTTACAGGAGATGCGAAATGAAAAAAGAGGACATATGGCTGAGAAAAACTTGATAGAAACCATTGAGATATTGGAACGTGAGAAGAAATCCCTAATACACAGTTGGAGGACCGAACTAAAAGACTGAGACAAGCATGCTTCAAGGCCAACTTTAAAAAGAAAAAACTAAATCAGTATTTTGAAGAGAATCGTGGAGGACTGGATCGACTTGATGCCACATTTCATGAAGGATATGTTCGTTGATCTCTGAGGAGTTATTTCTTTTACTTTAACTTTCATTTTATACTTTTATGGTGTGTTTTATTTTATTTTGTGCTTTGTTTTTAGTCCAACTTATCATTAAACAAAAAAAGATAGATCCCTTTTGTTTATAAAATCTGGAAACATAAAATCAAAATTGTATTTATTTATAAAATCTTTATTATCCCTTTGGTTTTCAGACAATTGGTTTTTTCAGACTCATTTTGCTCCCTCAAAAAACCAAAGGGATAATAAAGATTTTATAAATAAATACAATTTTGATTTTATGTTTCCAGACAATTTTCCGCCAACCTCGCGTCTGCCATCGTGTCTGGTAGACACGAGGAACGCCCCAGCAACCGGTCAAGATTCAGACAAAAAAGCAGGCGTGTCGGGTGACAAAAAAGCAGGCATGTCAGAAAATTGTCTGAAAAGCAGACAACCTCGCGTCTGCAGACGCGAGGTTGGCGGCTTTTCTGCGGCTTCACGTGGTCGTCATAAATTTTTCACGGGTGAAATAGGCAAAATTTTGCCTATAAATTTTGCAACATTCAGCCGAGTTCATTCCATACATTTCGCTCACACATCCCACATCTTCAATCTCTCTCAAACAACTTCTATTATGTCGTCTCAAACTGCTTTTGTTCTGTCGTCTCAAACACAACAACAGAAAATCAATTTATTTGTTCTATTGTCAGTTCTCAACACATTCCTAATCTTCTGTTGTGTTGGAATTCCAAGTCAAAAAAAGTATTGCTGATTGTACATTCGAGACATACACGCGACTTCTATATTACCGGTTTTTTTTAAATAGAAATTGTATCAATTAATTAATTTATTTATTCAAATAGATATATTTGAATTTAATATTAAAAATTAATTAGTAGACGATGATATTTTAATGAAATTATTGACATTTTTAAATATTATGTGTAGTAAAATATTGACTGATTTTTAAATATTTATATCAATTATTGATTTTGTCTATTTTATGTTTTGTTGAATGGTATGCATATGATTTATATTTGACTAAATGACTTACTGCTAGGTTAAAGAAAAAATGATCGACTAATTATTTCTAATAATTTGATTAGAAAAATATTAATATAAATTAGACGAACCTTATCTTTAATTTTTATGGTGAACTTAATAATTTGATTTATTTATAATATTTAGTTAGTTGTTTTTTTATTCTTAATTTAATTTAATTACGATTTACGTTCATATTTATATTTTGTTTGATATTTAGTTTTTGATTATTTGTGATGATTAATTGATTTATATTGATATTGTATAGCACAATATATTATTTTGGGTTGAGATGTGATGAATAATGAGACTAATTATTTATAACAATTTGATTAGGAAAATATTAATATAAATTAGACAAAAAATATCTAATTATGCACAAATTTTCAAACAAAAATGGAAAAATTTAATGTAGTATATATTAAAAATATAGGGTGAACTTTGTCTTTAGCTTTTATGGTGAATTTAATAAATTAATTTATTTATAATTTTTAGTTAGTTATTTTCTATATTTAATTTAATTTAATTTACGTCCATGTAAAAAAATCGTTATATTTTGTTTGATATTTGATTTTTGATTATTTGTGACGATTAATTGATTTATATTAATTTAGCTTTTATGATGAATTTAATAATTTAATTTATTTGTAATTTTTAGTTAGTTATTTTTTATATTTAATTTAATTTAATTTACGCATATATGTTAAAAAATTCGCTATATTTTGTTTGATATTTGATTTTTGATTACTTGTGACGATTAATTGATTTATATTTATTTAGCTTTTATGGTGAATTTAATAATTTTATTTATTTGTAATTTTTAGTTAGTTGTTTTTTTATATTTAATTTAATTTAATTTACGCATGTATGTTAAAAAAATTCGCTATATTTTGTTTGATATTTGATTTTTGATTACTTGCGACGATTAATTTATTTATATTTATTTAGCTTTTATGGTGAATTTAATAATTTTATTTATTTGTAATTTTTAGTTAGTTGTTTTTTTATATTTAATTTAATTTAATTTACGCATGTATGTTAAAAAATTCGCTATATTTTGTTTGATATTTGATTTTTGATTACTTGTGACGATTAATTGATTTATATTTATTTAGCTTTTATGGTGAATTTAATAATTTTATTTATTTGTAATTTTTAGTTAGGTGTTTTTTATATTTAATTTACGCATGTATGTTAAAAAAATTCGCTATATTTTGTTTGATATTTGATTTTTGATTACTTGCGACGATTAATTTATTTATATTAATTTAGCTTTTATGGTGAATTTAATAATTTTATTTATTTGTAATTTTTAGTTAGTTGTTTTTTTATATTTAATTTAATTTAATTTACGTCCATGTTAAAAAATCGTTATATTTTGTTTAATAATTAATATATGATTATTTGTGATGATTAATTGATTTATATTAATTTAGCTTTTATGATGAATTTAATAATTTAATTTATTTGTAATTTGTAGTTAGTTATTTTTTATATTTAATTTAATTTAATTTAATTTTTTATATTTAGTTAGTTTAATCTCCATGTTAAAAAATAGTTATATTTTTTTACATTTAGTTTTTTATTATTTGTGATGATTTTTATTATTTTTGTCCATGTTAATTTACTTTTTTTATATTGATATTCTATTGTATAAAATAATATATTATTTTGGGTTGAGATGTGCTGAATAATAATGATATTGGTTTCATATAGTAATTCAATGTTGCGACATTCTTTATTTTTTTATTTTTTTAATAGAAAAATTCTTTTACATTGTGTATTTAGGCACAATGTCACTAGAACAACCTGTTAGATTACGGTTGTATTGGGATTGCGAGATTATACGTACCCTAAACGGCAATTTTTTTAACGGTCCATGTCGCAAGGCATTGATTGTTAAAAATCGAGTTAGTTACCTCGGTTTAATCAACAAAATATGTACACTTCGTGAGTGGGACATGTCTACTGTTCAGTTGCAAATAACAATGAGAGAAGATACTTTTTTTGGCGCTACACTAAGGTCTACAACAACTTCTATTTGTGACGATCAAGATATGGATGGATTGTGGGACTATGCATCCACCGTGAAGGGACAACCAATCGATTTGCACGTTCATTATGAGATGGTACAGATTCAAAATGTAACATGTACAAACGTTGCAGAACAACACAACCCCATGCCTGTTACGGAATCCTTCACTGAATTAGTGAATTCAGCCACTCCAGTGCATAGGGCTAATATTGATTTAAATGCGCCTACACCTGCTTATGCCAGTAATCCTGGACATCTCTCAAGTGACAATTTTCAATCCCTTTATACTCCGATAGTTTCGGATGTCTCAGTCGTCAGACCAACTTCGATGGGGTTTGTCACGCCTCCATTTCATGTCGATGTTCAGCCTATACAAACACAGTCCAACCCCACGCCGTTGTTTTCCACTGCGGAAATAGATATTCCATTGGATATTACCCCAGTTGATGAGTGGGTTTCTCGAGAACTCAATTGGGTAGGTGCTCCAGAGGCGACCGTGGATGGTTTAGGAGCAACATCTGACCTTGATGGACCGAATGCGGAAGATACCCCCGACGAGGACGAGGGAGATGGTGATGCTGATGAACATGGTGCCGGTCCTTCCGTAATGCCACAACCCGGTAATATACATGTCGAACCGGACCGGTTGTATAATCCACCGTATTCAATGTATCTTGACAGGTTGACTGCTACTCAAGAAATGGAAAATGAATGTGATGGAACGGCGACGGGAAGCAGTCGGATGGATTTATGGTCAGAATCTAATAATGACTTGAGGATTGGAATGTAGTTTAGAAATAAGGAAGAGTTACTTTGGGCAGTTCGATCGTGGTCTGTCAGATTGGGTCGTGAGTTCATAGTACAAGAAAGCAAAAGCGCGTTATGGGTTGCCGAATGCAAAAATTCAACTCCCCAACATCCCTATTATTGGCGAATTCGTGCGTGAAAGAAAAAAGGTTGCGGACTGTGGCAAATTACTCGATGGCATGGAGATTACATTTGTCTAGTTCGAACAATAGACGACAACCATCGCAACATGAGCGCCAAATTTATGGCGAAGCATATTATGTCAACGATTCACAATAATCCAGAAATAATGGTCAGCGAGATAAACAACCATATATATGACACTTTACATTTTACTCCGTCTTATAAGAAAGGTTGGAACGCGCGTAGGCATGCCATTGAGATGATTTATGGTGACTGGCCTTCTTCATTTGCACAACTGCCATGGTATATGCAAGCCTTGCAAGATGCCAATCCAGGTACCGTAGTGGCATGGCATTTCCTACCTATGGATAGCAATGGCGCAAAGACGTTTGGATATGTTTTTTGGACGTTCAAGCCATGCATTGATGCATTTATTTACATGAAACCGGTAGTCAGCGTCGACGGGACATTCCTTAGGGGTATATACAAGGGAAAATTATTAACGGCTGTTGGTCAAGATGCCAACAATCATATATTACCCCTTACTTTTGAAGTCGTTGATGAGAAAACAAATGATAGTTGGGGTTGGTTTTGTCTTTACTCAGGGCCCATGTGCTTAAGGATCGAATAATTTGCTTAATATCCGACAGACACGTTGGGATAGTGAATGCTCTTCATCGACTACCCGGTTGGTAGGAGCCAATGGCAGTGCACAGATTTTGTCTCAGACATATCCGAAGCAACTTCAATACAAAGTTCAAGAATCATCAGTTGAAGAAGTTGATGTATGCAGTTGAGGATCAAAGTAAGAAGCGAAATTTTTTGCAGATTATGGAAGAAATTAATATGTTGAACCCCCAAGCCAAGGCATGGTTGGATTTGATTCCGAAGGAGCAATGGACGCTTGTTTATGATGGTGGTTATATGTGGGGTAATATGACAACTAATTTGGCTGAATCATTCAACAGTGTCGTCAAAGGTATACGTGCCCTGCCCATCAAGGTTATTATTGAGTCTTCTTTTAAAAAAACAGTCAAATATTTCAACGATCATCGACAGGAAGCTAATTACGGCAGGTATCACTTCCCTTCGACTATATGGGCAAAGTTTGTGAAGAATGAGACAAAAGGAAGAAAGCACCGTGTGCTGGCTTTTAATCAGGATAGGGGTATTTTTAGTGTGGTGTCAGCACATCGAGAGCATGGAAAGGGAAATAATTCTTACGAAGTTAATGTTGGTACCAGGTCATGCAGTTGTTGCAAATGGGAAATATATGGAATTCCTTGTTCGCATGCATTTGCAGCATGTCAGCAATTGGGGCTGAACCCTGGGGATCTCGTGTCATCGGAGAATACAACAAT
This sequence comes from Voacanga thouarsii, assembly GCA_026120185.1. Taxonomy (NCBI): domain Eukaryota; kingdom Viridiplantae; phylum Streptophyta; class Magnoliopsida; order Gentianales; family Apocynaceae; genus Voacanga; species Voacanga thouarsii. The sequence goes on along the minus strand of JANUWF010001479.1, from coordinate 1,871,758 downwards.
GTCCTACAGGTTAACGTGTACGCCACAATTCATTCCGCACGAGGATTATTGGCGCGACCCTGGTTTAATCTTGGCGTTGTACGCTCACCATTTCAAGAATCGACGATCTGGTCGAATGCGGACGGCACGTATTCGGAATGAAATGGATGAGCGTAATCCTGATTCACCTCCTTGATGTGGGTTATGCCATCACAGTGGACATAATAGGAGGAATTGCACCCACGGTGCTATAGATTGATGTTAGAATATTTTACATGTTCTGCCTTTGTAATTTATATGACTGTTGTAATATTTCTTCTTTGATATGTTGTATCAAAACATCTTATATTTGTAATAATATTTATCACGTCTGTTTATCTATTTTGTGGTATTATAGTTACATAAATGATAATATTTTAACTTTATTTCGTAGGAGTTGCACCCATAGTACTGTAGATTAAAGATAGAATATTTTACATGTTATATATTTCGTGGTATTACGGTTGCATAAATGATGATATTTTTCACTTTATTTTGTTTAACAATATATTTTAATCATTTTTTTTTCGCTTTAGGATACCATTGATGGACCCTGCACAAGACGGAGTTGATCCCGGTCCTATTATTCCGGACTTATCGACTCTCGCAGCGTCGACATAGATCGACACATATATGGGCGGGACAGCTTGGAAGATACTCGTCCTTATCGCAAAGCGCAATGACAGCGCTTTTGGATTGCTCGACCATTCGATCCACGAGTCGAGCAACTTATGGATATAGCTGGATTCGGCGGGATTATTCGTTTGCCGTACATAAAGATTGATCATCCCCTGATTACAGCGTTGGTGGAAAGATGGCGCCAAGAGACGCACACGTTCCATCTTACAGTGGGAGAGGCCACAATTACACTGCAGGATGTCGAGGTTCTTTTTGGATTACGCGTGGAGTGTGATCCAATTATTGGCCGTGGGTTCAACTGCCCACAGGCAGAGCTACTAGATCTATGTGACGCTCTCCTTGGTTTTCGACCCACAGGTACAGACCTGGATGGATCTCGATTGAAGTTAAGCTCACTCGAGAAAGCACTGGCTCAACCTCTCCCAACTCACGCGACTCCTGATATGGTTGCACAGCATGCAAGGTGTCGCATTATGCAGCTTATTGGTGGGTTTTTGTTCTCCGATAAATCCTGAAACCGAGTTCATCTGCGCTTCCTTAGGTATATACGCAATCTCGAGTTGGCTGGTACACTGAGTTGGGGTAGTGCAGTATTAACTCATTTGTACCGTTGTATGTGCAACGCTACTGTTTATACGGCGCATCAGATCAGTGGTCCACTTCTATTGATTCAGGTATGAATTTAAATTCAAAATGCGAATGTTACTATGTTAAATCAATCATATTTTTCTAATATTATTATTTCACTGGAAGTATAGTTATGGGCTTGGGAGCGCATTCCCACTATTAGACCCGACAGAGTACGTCCGGTGGAGGACATTAGTCTGAATGTGCCTAGGGGAGCAGTATGGCAGAGTCCACTTGAATTGTCCCGCACGCCAATACATGTGCTTATTGCGTACAGAGATCAGTTGGATCGGATGCGATACAATCACGTATGTATTACTACGATATTATTAGCTTGGAATTAAATTTTAAATAATATTTATTGTTATTTATTGTTTAAAACTAAATTTATTTATTTTGCAGTTTATTTGGCAACCTTATGATGCGAACATGTTAGCATCTCTACCTCCGTACTGTACGCATGGCTAACAAATTTGGATGTCTGTCACATCTCTACTGTGTTGGGAGACGATTGAGCTACATTGCCCCGATCGAGTTATGCGACAATTTGGATTGTTGTAAATAATTCCAAATGCTGTTGATATGGGGATAAATCTGCATCAGCGGGACCTACGCACTACTGGTGCCGGATGGGATGAGATGGATGCGCTACACCGTGCTAATTGGATCAGCAGACATGCTTCTACCATCACCGGACAGCCCACTTTCGGGCAAGCTGTTGTTGCGCCTGATTATTTTGCATGGTATTGGACTCACACACGGCGATTAATTAGCAATCCTACCATACAACAACCAAATTCCGTGGGCTATCAGTCTAGTAGTTCAGCAGTTGAAGTACTCGTAAGTCTATTTTTCCTCGTTCATATAAGTATATATATAGAATTCTGACTTATTTAAAATTTTAATGATGTTCTTGAAAATGCATATGCAGATCGACGCACTGCACCGGATCTGACATATAGGTAATGAAGCGTCTCAGCATGATGCATCATACGCGCAACAGGCAGTCGGAAGAATGTTCGATATTGCCATGCGTACTTTGGCTGCCAGTGGCGAATCCGATCGTCTAAATCGAATGCCGTATGAGCCATCCAGACGATCGTATGCTGCTGATCCGATACCGCCGATTCCGCAACAAGTGCCTCGACAAGAACCACCAATAAGGCGGGGCGGTAGACGAGCACGTCGGCGCACTGCAGTTGAGGAGGTTCCCCCGCAGCAGTACTACTCCCCGGTGCATGGAGATGAAGATGTTTATGATCCAGGCGCTCCTGCAGCGGTCGATGATGACTACGTTCCAATTCCGCCAGCTGCAGATGACTTCGTCCCTGGTGCAGCGTTTTCAGGTGATCACGATGATTTTTTAACTCCGCAGCACCTAGTTTTTTATCCTAGGTATGTTTCTTCGGGGGGCGAGTTTGCTACCGGTACATCTACTGGACCATCTCGTAGACAGTATAGACAGTCTGAGGACAATGTAGGTCCGTCGTACGCTACAGATGAACAAGAAGAGGGACAACCTGAAGCACATCCTCAGCAACAACCAGCGAGACGAGTTCAACCTCAGCGAAACCGTCGAGATTTTCATTGTGGGACTAGTTTTCATAATTGGTTTTGACGATTTTATGTGTATGTGTATATTATTGACATTTAAAGTTAATTATAATTAATTTTTATACATAATTGTAATTAAATTTTACCATTCAAATTAATAAATTAAACTCTAATAATTAAAATTAAATTAAAAATAATTAATTATTATTTGAAAAATATTATGTTTAACAGATTAAAGATACATAATAATATAAATTATATGTCTACATATAAATATTTTTACGCTAACAAATTAATGTGAAATTCAAAAAAAAACTATTACATGTTTTTAACGTACACATTTAAAATTAATTATATATAATTGTAATTATATTTTAACATCTAAAAATTAAAAGTAAATTTAAAGAAATTAGAAAAACAATAAATTATCATTTCAAAACTATTATGTTTAACGAACTAAAAGATAAACAATAAAATAAATTAAAAATATTAAAAATTATTGTCATTTTTTACGATAAAAATAAATTAGGATTCAATTTTAGTATTAATTGAGATTTAAAATTATTTAAAATTTTATTAAAAATAACTGTGATTTTGTATTGTGAGCGAAACTAAATCAAAAAAATTATTGAATATAATTGTTTATTTAAATAAAAAACTAAATTAAATAGAGTTGAAATTACATGTCTACATAAAATAATATTTTTGCTAAAGAATTAATGTTAAAATAAAAAAAATTCTAAATGTTTTTGCTAAAGAATTTTTGCCATGCAAAGAAGTCATGTTTTTTTTTAAGGATTTCTTTGTAGAGAAATCATGCAGAGAAATCAAATTGTCAAACTTCGTGAAGATTTTAGGTGTATGTTATTGACATTTAAAATTAATTATAATTAATTTTTTTACATAATTGTAATTAAATTTTAGCATTAAAATTTAAAGAAATTTAAAAAATAAAAAATTGTTATTTTTTAATGAATTAAAAATAATAAAATAAATTAAAAAGATTAAAATTTATTATCATTTTTTATGATAAAAATAAAAATAATTTTAATTTTAATATTAATTGAAAATTAAAATAATTTAAAATTTTAAACATAAATGTCTCGTAAAGATTTTAGGTGTACGTTATTGACATTTTAAATTAATTATAATTAATTTTTATACATAATTGTAATTAAATTTTAGCATTTAAAATTTTAAATTAAACTCTAAAATTAAATTTAAATTTAAAGGAATTAGAAAAACAAAAAACTATTATTTCAAAAATATTATATTTAATAGATTAAAGATAATAAAATAAATTAAAAGGATTAAAATTTATCACCATTTTTTGACGATAAAAATAAATTAATATTTAATTTTAGTATTAATTGAGAATTAAAATAATTTAAAACTTTAATAAAAATAATTGTGATTTTATACTGTGAACGAAACTAAATAAAAAAATTATTAAATATAATCATTTATTTAAATAAAAAATTAAATTAACTAGAACTAAAATTGTTAAAGAATTAATTTGAAATTCAAAAAAAAAAAAAAAACAAAATGTTGTTGTGAAAGAATTGCAATGCAGAGAAACCAAATGAATTGATAAAATTGATGCACCTCGTGTCTGGTAGACACGAGGTGCAATTTGGCTTTCACATTTGACCGCCGAAAATTTTGACAGCCATTTGCGCGTTTAATGCGAAAGGAAATTTAGATTTTTTTTTTTTTAGTAGTCATAGTCCTCGTGTCTGGCAGACACGAGGTGGAGCTGTTCCTCGTGTCTGCCAAACACGAGGTCCTTTCGGTAGGAGGGTGGCCCAAAAAATGTACCCTCATCTGGAGTTCATATTTAAAACCCCCCTATTTTGGTCAAAAACCCAGAAAGGTGTCGGTGGGGAAGAAGAGGGAGGGGGAAGGTAGAAGAAGGCACAAAGGGAGTGTTCTCGGACAAAGCGAAAAATGTCAAAAATGTTAAAACTAGATAATTATTATCTAATAGTACACAATTATTACTACAAATGTCGAATATAGTTGTTATTCAAAAACATGAAACCATTGATATAAATGTCATAATTTTTAATTAATGAATAAATTTAAAAAATTATTAGACAAGTATGATAGAAAATACAAGTTAATATATAAGAATAATTAATAATAATTAAAAAAATACTAAAAATGATGTCGATGAGAATTGAAATATTATTGGAGAAGAATGACAAAAAATACAAGATAAAATATGGGATTAAAAATAAAAATCAAGTTCCCGTCAAAGATCAAACTCGGGAACTTTGGCAACCTCAATTGTGTGCACTATATAGGTTATAAGGTCAAGAATTTACATATATAATTGTGTGCACTATACAGGTTATAGGGATAGATAGTCAAGAATTTACAAGGTCAAGAATTTACATATATAATTGTGTGCACTATATAGGTTATAGGGATAGATAGTCAAGAATTTACATATATAGTGCACACAATTGAGGTTGTTTGTTTCTATTTTTCTATTATACTTTTACTGTTTAAAAATAATTATTACTTTTGAATTTTTATTTCAAATTGTGTATATATTTAATGAAGTCAAGAATATATTTATTATCTTTTAAAATAATAAATAATAATTTTTAAATTTCAAAACAGCTCTACAAATTTCAATAAAGATAATTTAGTCTTTAAAAAAATCTACAATTAAATTTGTCTTAAATTGGCACTAAGGCATCATTCTTATTTGTAAATATTATAATGATATATGATTCAAATTTGAAAAGAGAATTAAAAATAAATTATTTATATTTATATATTTTATAAATAAATTATAATTTTTTAAAAATAAAAATATTTATATTGACATATTTTTAATTAAATTAAAATTTTAGATAATTCATTCTATCATATTGTCTTATGGTGTATAAAAGAATGAATAATTTTTAGATTTCCTAATCAAATGATACAGTTTAAAATCTCGTCTATTTATACTTTTATAAACAAGATTACTTTAATTACTTTAAGAAAATTATAAAATTACTTTAATTAGAAATTATAAAACTACTTTAAAAATTAAGAATGTTATAATTTAATAAAATAATACATGATAAAAGTCAATTAAAAAAACAATGAACATATATTTGATTTCTCAGGATAATAGATAATTTAAAATAAAAATAATTAAAGACTACAAATATTTTAAGAAGAAAATAATATATATGAAAACCATAATTTTATCATAATTTTTTAATGCATATAATATATACACACACATAATATATATATATATATATATATATATATATATATATATATATATAACAAACAAAAGCAACAAAGGAAAAAGAAAATGTAATAATCAAGAGATATGATACTTTACCTAGGTATATTATGTAACAATTATTTAAATTTAACATAAATGGTAACGAAATATATATAAAATAAGTTTAGTGACCAAATTCGAAGGTCATTCGTTTTATTTTATCACATTTGTACAATAATATATATAAAATAAAAAGATATCTTAATATTTATAAATATAAAGATATCAAATTAACGATCTAGCCGTTAATTTTATTGTAATCATTACAAGTAGTATTGTGACTAAATTTGAAAATAATCAGATAAAATTTAACGTAAATTTTAAGGAATTTTGTTATAATTAGACTAAAAACGACGATTATAATAAACCGTCATATTTTGGTATATTCTATTGTGACGGTTATAATAGACCGTCGTATTTGGTCTACTCTATTATGACGGTTACACTAAATCGTTGTATTTGTTTTACTCTATTACGACGGTTATTCTAAACCATCATATTTGGTCTACTCTATTACAACGATTACAATCAACCGTCGTATTTGGTCTACTCTATTACGACGGTTACACTAAACCATCGTATTTGGTCTACTCTATTGCGACGGTTATAATAAACCGTCGTATTTAGTTACCAAATACGACGGTTGGAATTCGACCGTCGTATTAGGTCTATCAATTGCGATGGTTTCAAAACCGTTGCATAAAGTACTCTATTACGACGATTTTTGACCGTCGTATTTGTCTTCGTCGCATTTGCCCTATTTTTTTGTAGTGTAGCATAGGCATGTGGGCCGGCCCACATGGGTTCGGGCCATGCCCGAGGATCAGCCTGTGGCTTGTGCAGGCTAGTCCCAATAGTATGCGGGCCGATCCGTGCCAGGCCCTAGGCCCAGCACGGCCTAGGCCCTTGGCCTGTGTGGCCCACGGGTTGGGCAGGTCGGTCTCGGGCCTTCCTCTCTCCTTCTTTATTTGTTCCCACTTAATTCGATTACAAATTTTGATATTCAATTATTTTGTAATTTTTTATTATTACTTAAATAATACATTTTTTTAAAATTATAAAAAAAACCACCTTGAAGTGGTAGGTGATTTAGCTTGAACCCCTATCTGTTTTATTAATTAATAAAATAAAGATTATATAAGAGGGAGACTTGATTCCTAAACCTCTTAAAAATATTACAATGATAAAAAGTTAAAAATAGAATAAATATCCTAAAATAAAATTAAATGCATAATATTACTTATCCTAAGTTCCTATTTATTTGAATACTAAACTAACTATTTAGCTCACCTCATTCATCATCTGAGTCATTATCAACAATCTACGAATTAGCCGACCTATCTTCGGCTGTGAACCAACTACTACAATACATTAACATCTCCAAAATATGAGGAGCCAATCGAAATCTTTTTTCATCGATTGTTCAAGTTCTCTCATTAAAGACGCTTTCCAATGGCACTGTGGAGTAGGTAGTATCAAAAGATCACGTGCCATTTTAAATAAAATAGAGTATTGACTTACATAAGCCTTCCACCAACCATAAATGTCAAATATATTGATATTCATTTTCTATCAAATGTTACATCTCGTAAATTGCCATCTCATTACAGGTGGTAGATGATTTTTTTTTTTATGCTTCATGATACCCCATGGATTAAATACTGATGAAATCGAAGAGGTAGATTTTCGTGCTGGTTGAAATTGACTGTTAGATGATGATGAAACTTGCTTACTTAAAGTAGCAGAACCAAAACAAGAAGACTCAAACTTATACAAATTATATATGTCAGATAGAGTTTTAGTCGCTTTATCTTTTATATCTTTTATCATATATTGCTTAAGTACTTGAGATTCATCAAAATCAAATGTTTCATATAGATCTTCAATAATACTATAAAATCCAACTGTTTTTACTCGAGGATCCATACACAGTGCCATACAATATAAAATAAGAATATATTCATAATATTTTTTATATTTTTCAAACATACTTCTCATAAAATAACCATTTTAGGGATAGTCCATATACTCACCAAAAATATGTGATACCTTAGCAAGTGTTGGCAGAATATGATGAATAGTGAGATAATAAGATCCCGATAAAAGTTTATGAATAACTTCTTTGAAAGTAAAAAAAATGTTGAAAGCACAATACAATTTTCAAAATGAGTTTCAGTTAGTTGAGGTTGAAAATTGTTATTATTACAAAATTCAATAAGTTGATTTTGAAAAGGTATAACACTTTCAAACATATCTAAAGTTGAGTTTCATCTAATTTTACAATCTAATATAAATTTTTAAAAAGATATGCCTTGTTCTCGGTATAAAATCTTAAAATTTTGTTGCCTAATTGTAGAAGATTTAATAAATAAAACAACATTTTGTTATGAATATATTAAATTAGTGGAAGCTCCACTAATTAATGGAGGCTCCACTAATTAATGGAGGCTCCACTAATTATGGATTTATGTGAATTATTAGAGAAGATTTTTATGGATGTTTACCATTTAGTGGAGACACCACTAATTAAGATTAGTGGAAAATGATGTATGCCATGATGTATTCCACTAATTAGAGCTCTATAAATATAGTTATTTTTTAAGCTTGTAATACACTATCATTTTTGTGAAAGAAAGATTAGTAAAAGAAAGATTAGAGAAAATTGTGAGAGAAAAGAAAGAGAGAAATTCTTGTACAAAGAATAGTTAGAGTTTTATTAGTGTGTAGTGTGAAGATTTTATTCTAACACTACCCAAATTTTATAACACGCTATCAGCACGAGTCTCTACCGTTACAAAAGCCAGAAGACTAAGCACGAGTTTATACCGTTACACAAGTCAGAAGACAGGTACGCGTTTATTAATCTCTATGGCTAACTTAGCTAAACTCGAATTTGTAGCCCTTGATATTTCTGAAAAAAATTATATGTCATGGGTTCTCGATGCAGAAATGCATCTAAATGCCGAAAGCCTTAGTGAAACTATTCAAGCAAATAATAGTATATCTGCACAACACAAGGCTAAAGCTTTGATTTTTATTCGTCATCATCTCGATGAAAATTTGAAAATGGAATTTCTTACTGAAAAAGATCCATATATCCTGTGGATAAATTTAAAAGAAAGATTTGACCACCTGAAGATGATCGTACTACCCACTGCACGGTATGAATGGTTGCACTTGAGGTTGCAAGATTTTAAAATCGTGAATGAATATAGCTCTGCAATGTATAAAATTACTTCTCAGTTAAAATTATGTGGAGAAAAAGTGACTGATGAAGATATGTTGGAGAAGACATTCTTTACCTTTCATGCCTCGAATATTGTCCTGCAGCAACAATATCGAGAAAAAGAGTATATCAAATTTACAGATTTAATTACTGCCCTCCTCATTGTAGAGAAAAATAATGAGTTATTATTGAGAAATCATGAAGCCAGACCAATTGCCTCAATAACACTCCCAAAAGTGAATGCTGTTGGCTCCAGCAGAAGCCATCATTATAGTCGTAGTCGTGGTCGTGGTTATGGTTGTGGACACGCTTGATATTTCCCTTATCACAATCATAATCAAATTGTGAGAAATACTGGCCACTTGAAGTGGAATAGAAAAGATCATAAGGGAAAAGAAAAAGAAAAAGAAATGAAAGAAAATTATGAGGATACATGTTATAGATGTGGCATGAAAGGTCGTTGGTCACGTACCTGTCGTACGGCCAAGTATTTAGTTGAATTGTATAAAGTTTCATTGAAAAATAAAAATGTGAAAGCAAATTTTTCTCAACATCCAGTAAATGATGCTGCAAATGATGATATTGATCCTGAAGATCTTAATATCAATATTACACATACGGATATATCAGATTTTTTTGAACACCCAGACAGTAGGATAAACCATTTAATTGGTGATGACAGTGTCTAAAAGAACTAAAAGTCTCACCCTGATATTTTTGTATTTTCATTATATTCTAATAAGATTTACGTTTGCATATATATATATATATATATATATTTATGTTCAGATGGCTGTTGTTAATGATGATGTATGTATTATTGATAGTAGAACTACACACACCATACTAAAAATGAGAAATATTTTTCTGATCTCAAAATGAAAGAAATAAATATTTATACGATAAACGGTAGTACAAATGTGATTGAAGGCTCCGGAAGAGTTAGTATATTGTTACCTGAAGGAACAATACTTATTATTGATAAGGCACTATTTCCTTAAAATTTAGAAGAAATTTATTGAGTTTTAAAGATATCCGCGGAAATGGGTATCATGTTGAAACAAATGAAGAAAATAGGATTGAGCATCTTTATATTACTCAAATTCATTTGGGTAAGAAATCTGTATTAGAAAAACTACCGTCTTTTTCTACTGGCCTATATTTTGCCAAAATACGTACAATTGAAATTTATCATATCGTAAACCAGAAGTTTACTGATCCTATTACTTTTAGCATTTGGCATGACCGGTTGGATCATCCGGGATCTACCATAATGAGAAGAATCATTGGGAATATACATGGTCATCCAGTAAAAAAATAAAAGGATATTAACATCAGAAAAATTCGCATGTACTGTATGTTTTCTCGGAAAATTAATTGTTAAACCATCACCAGTAAAAGTAAGAGCTGAAAGTCCTACATTTCTCGAACGGATTCACGGAGATATTTGTGGACCTATTGATCCACCATGTGGACCGTTCAAATATTTTATGGTCATGATTGATGCATCATCCCGATGGTCACATGTATGTTTAATATCTACTCGCAACCTGGCGTTTGCAAGATTACTTGCTCAAATAATTAAATTACGAGTACAATTTTCTGAGCATCACATTAAAAATATCCATTTGAATAATGCTGGTGAATTTTCATCACATGCTTTTGATGCATATTGCATGTCAATTGGGATTAATATTGAACATCCTGTAACTCATGTTCATACACAAAATGGTCTTGCTAAATCTTTGATTAAACGATTACAATTAATTGTTAGACCATTATTAATAAAAATAAATCTCCCAACATCTGCCTGGGGACATGCTATTTTACATGCTGCAACATTTGTACGCATAAGACCAGCTAGTTATCATAAATTCTCTCCTTTGCAATTGGCTTTTGGATTAGAACTAAATATTGCTCATTTAAGAATTTTTGGGTGTACTGTATATGTTCCAATTACACCAAACCAACGTACAAAGATGGATCCTCAAAGAAGAAAGGGGATATACGTTGGATATGATTCTCCCTCTATTATCAGGTATGTTGAACCCCTGACAGGAAATGTATTCACAACAAGATTTGTTGATTGTCATTTTGATGAATCATTATTCACTAAATTAGGGGGAGAACAAAAACAGCATAAAAAGAATCTTGCTTGGACAACATTATTAAATTATTTTGATCCGCGCACTAGTGCATGTGAACTTGAAGTTCAAAAGATAATTCATTTGCAAAGCATTGCAAATCAAATGCCAGACACTTTTGTTGACTTCAGAAGAGTTACAAAATCGCATATTCCAGCTATAAATGCTCCTATTCGAATTGAAATTCCAGCAGAACAAAATATTATACTTATAGCTGCTGAGTCAAAAGCACGCCAGAAGCGTAGCCGATCTCTTGGGTCCAAAGATAAAAATCCTCGAAAGAAAAGAGGATTAACTGATCCAGAAGATCATATTGAAGAAGAGAATCATAAAGACCAAGAGAAAACTGATGATAGAGAACCAGAAGTTGATGAAAATAACACTAAAATTTCTATCAATTATACCACTTCCGGTAAAAGTTAGAATCGAATAGAAACTATTATTGATAATATATTTACATACAATATATCTCTTGATATTACACAGAATAGTGATGATCTTGAATCAATATCAGTTAAATGCACTGACAAAACATGAAGTCTTCGGACCTGCAATCTGAACACCAGAAGGTGTAAAACCTGTCGGCTACAAATGGATATTTGTACGAAAGTGCAATGAAAATAATGAAATCGTACAATATAAAACACGATTAGTAGCCTAAGATTTTTCACAAAGATCAGGTATTGATTATGATGAAACTTATTCTCCTGTTGTTGATGCTATTATACTCCGATATCTTATCAGTTTGGCAGTACATTAAAATATAGATATGCGCTTATTAGATGTTGTCACTGCTTACTTTATGGAAATTTAGAAAATGATGTTTACATGAAATCCCAGAAGGATTTCATATACCTGAAGCATATAAACATTATCCTCATTAAAATTACTCCATAAAGTTACAGAAATCATTATATGGCCTGAAGCAATCTGGGCGCATGTGGTTCACTCGTCTTAGTGAATATTTATTGAAAGCGGGATTTAAAAATGACCAGGTATGTCCATGTGTTTTTATTAAGAAATCTGGTTCTAAATTTGTGATATTAGCTATATATGTTGATGATATTAATCTTATTGGAACTCCTGAAGAGCTCTAAGAAACAATTGATTATTTAAAAAGAGAATTCGAAATCAAGGATTTTGGTAAAACCAAATTTTGCCTTGGTTTACAAATTGAACATCTGGAGAGTGGAACATTTATTCATCAATCAACATATACAACAAAAGTGTTAAAAAGATTTTACATGGACAAAGCACATCCATTGAGTATTTCAATGATCGTCCGGTCATTAAATGTGAATAAAGATCCTTTTCGACCTTAATAAGATTATGAAGAACTTCTTAGTCCTGAAGTACCATATCTCAGTGCAATTGGTGCATTGATGTATTTTGCTAATAATACACGACCTGATATTACTTTTGCTGTCAATTTATTAGTAAGATTTAGTTCTTCACCAACACGACGACATTGGAATGAAATTAAACAAATCCTTCGATATCTCCAAGGTACAATTGATCTCGGATTATTTTATTCAAATAAAACCAGCCCAACATTGATAGGTTATTCAGATGTTGGTTATTTATCTGATTCACATAAAGCACGTTCTCAAACGGGTTATCTATTTACATGTAGAAATACTGCTATATCATGGTATTCTACAAAACAATCTATAGCAACTACTTCTTCAAATCATGCTGAAATTATAGCCATTCATGAAGCAAGTCGAGAATGTGTCTGGCTAAGATCCATGATTCATTATATCCGAGAAAGTTGTGGATTATCATCGATCAAAGACATTCCAACTCCTCTTAATGAAGACAATGCAGCTTGCATAGCTCAATTACGAGGAGGATATATTAAAGGAGATCGGACAAAACATATTTCATCAAAATTCTTCTTTACTCATGAACTCCAGAAGAAAAGTGAAATTGATGTGTTACAAATTCGGTCATGTGACAACCTCGCAGATATTTTCACAAAGATTTTACCGACTGCAACATTTGAGAAGTTGAGATATAAAATCGGTATGCGTCGGTTTAAAGATTTAAAGGAATCATCTCATCAGGGGGGTAATAAACAGACATATAGAATAGTGTACTCTTTTTCCTTCACTAGATTTTTTTTCCCACTAGGTTTTTATCTAGTAAAGTTTTAACGAGGCATATTCTTTACGTAATAGATAGACATCCAAGGGGAAGTGTTATGAATATATTAAATTACTGGAAGAAATTTGTGGAAGCTCCACTAATTAATGGAGGCTTCACTAATTATGAATTTATGTGAATTATTAGAGAAGATTTTTATGGATGTCCACCATTTAGTGGAAACACCACTAATTAAGATTAGTTGAAGATGATGTATACTATAATGTATTCCACTAATTAGAGCTCTATAAATAGATCTATTCTTTAAGCTTGTAATACACCATCATTTTTGTGAAAGAAAGATTAGTGAAAATTGTGAGAGAAAAGAAAGAGAGAAATTCTTGTGCAAAGAATAGTTAGAGCTTTATTAGTGTGTAGCGTGAAGATTTTATTCTAACACTACCCAAATTTTATAACACATTTCTAATTATATTAATAATATCATCAACATATTTATATCCTTCCTTGACACACAAATTAAGTACATGACAAGCACACCTAGTATGAAATAAAATACTATTTAACATAGGATTCATAGTATTTTTCAAAATTGTTATGACAGAATCATTATTTAAAGCATTATCTAAAGAAATAAAAATAATTTTATTTAAAATCCTATATTCACAACGTGTTTGAGTAATCATTCTAGTAATATTAGTACCTACATGAGGACATTTAAATAATTTAAAACAAATAATTCTTTTTTGTACTAATCAATCATGATCTATCCAATAACATGTAATGCACAAATAAGACTCATTAGTAATTGTAGACTAACCATCACAAGTAAGAGCAAATTTTCAATTACAAGAATCAAACATAACAATTGGGTACTTTTTCATTTCTTTATATAATTATTTTTTGGATCGAATCGAACCAGACCGGTTGGTCGGACCGTGAACCGGTCCTCAAACCGATTCGGTCCTTCTATTTGAATCGAATTTTTAAAAAATTATCTTATTTTGTTTAAATTGATTTGGATCGGCCAGTCCAATCGAATTGAACCGTTTCCTCTTCTTCTTCTTCTTTTTTTTTTTTTGTGGCTAAATTAGATAATATATTCATAGAAAGAAATAAGTTACACAAATAGACTAAATAGTCTATAGTAATAGAGAAAATATCACATTTTTTTCTAATTTCGTTATTTATGCATTTATGAACTTGAATTACACTATATTATTGATCAATTTTATTCTTAAAAATAATTATATTTTTAATTTTTAAATTATAATTTTATCGACTCAATTATGATTTAATTATGGTCCACTTACGGTTGAACCATTAAACTGTGAATCAATAAATTTTTCGATTCGATATCCAGTTCGATTCTAAAAACATTGCTTTATATATCTATATTATATCATTTTTTAACGTTGTTCTAGAAATCATTTTCCATGCAAGTTGATAATTGTTTTGCATGTATTGTTCATAATGTGAATTTTTTAAAAAATTAAAAGGTAATTTAGTTTGAACAATCATTTTAGCAAATCCATTTCTATTTTTTTATGATCGTATTGAAAATTATCAATAATTTGACCTCTTGAAGTATGAATTTATTGTTGTTTAAGTAGGTTTTTTAACAAATCATTATGTGACATTTTCATATGTCTAACTAACGTTCCCGTCCCTCCTCACTTCTTATGTGTATATATCACTTTACAAATTTTATATGTTGCCCTATCATTATCATTATCTTTTTCAAAAAGATTCCAAACCATAAATGTTTTTGCTTTAATTATAACTTCCAAAGTTTCACCATCATCTATATCCTGACCTATATTAAATTCATTAGGATTAATAGTTGGAGTTGGTTGTGATTGTGAAACACTAACGCTAGGCTTACTAGGGCCTTCATTTTCATTACCTACTTCATTATTTATTAAATTTAAGGCTGGATCTATATTGAAATCAAAATGTGCAAATGATTGTGATGAAAAAAAATGATTATATTGATTTGGATCCATTATTTCTTTAAAAAAAATAATCAATCAAAATTCAAATAAAAGTTCAAAAAATGAAATAAAGTATTAACAAATAATGAAATAAAATAATTGAAAAATATAAATAACAAATTAATTTAAAAATTAAACAAATAACTAAAACAAATAAACAATTAATAAAGCTAAAAAAAATAAGAATGTAAAATTAAGAAATACTAATTAGTTGATAGCCAAGAATAACAATACTTTGTGGAGCTTTACTTCTTGTATCCACTATTCCACCACTCAATAATCTTCCAAAATATGAAGACTTTCTTGAATAATTGAAAAAATATACTAAAAAATAAATTATATTCTAATACTTTTTGTAGAAGAAATGAAGAGATTTAAAGATTATGAGAGAAAGATGAATGAAAATAAGAGAGTTGGAGAGAGTATTTCGTGAGTTTTACGGTAAATTGGGGGTATTTATAGAGTTTTGGAGGTTAGGGAGAGAATATAGCCGTTAGGGGTTTAAAAGAAAAAAAAAACATTCAAAGACATTATAGGGACCAAATAGCAGGAAAAAAAAGTTGAGAGCCGTTGCACCTCAAGCATGGGCCGGTCTGTGGTGGGCCAAGGATTTTTATTCCTGGCCCGGACCGGCCCTATCTACAGTGGCCGGTTTAGCCCTCGGGCAGGGCTCGGCCAGGCCCGACACACTGGTCCGACAGACCAAATCAGCCCAGTTGCCATTGCTATGTACAACAGATGAAGCTGATTATTTGCCAGGTGCAATGGTTAAAGGTAATCCACTTTTTAACTCCGCAACATCTAATTTTAGATCCTAGATATGTAGTTTTTGGTGAGAAGTTTGTTGCTAGTCCATCTACTGGATGCTCTCGGAGCAAACATGGGTATTCTGAGGAGGATGTAGGTACGTCATACGTTGCAGAAAAACAAGATAAGGGACAACTTGAAGCACAACCTCAACAACATCCTCCAAGACGAGTTTAACCTCCGAGGAACCGTCAAGGATTTTATTGTGGGACCAACTTTCATACTTGGTTTTGATGATTTTAGGTATACATAATTGAGATTTAAATTTTATTATAACTAAATATTAAACATAATCTTAAATTAAAAATTAGATTTTATTTTTACGTCATTTTTTAAAATTAAAAAACACAAAATAATCATGAAATATTCAACTATTATTTAATAAAATACTTAATAATATTAACTAAATCCATATTAATTAAATACATATTAAATTCTTACTTAATATTAATTAAATCGATATTTATTGAAATATTTTATATTAATTAAATACATATTTTAGATAGTTGAATAATATTTAATATAAAATATATAGTGAATTGTTCGAATTCAACTAAAATATAGATTATTTGAATTAAATTATAAGAAAATTATAAATTTACATAATTAACAGTTGAAGATTTTAAACTTTTTGTAAATAATTAATATTTATAATCATTTGTAACAAAATATTATAAATCATATTTTATTTAATAATTATACCCAAAAGTATTACAATTTAAATTTGAATGAATTATAGATAATATTTTCAAGTTTTAATCTCCATTTATAATTATTTCATTATTTTCAAATTTTATTTGGAAACAATATCCACAATTTAACCAATCATAATTAGAATTAAAAATATACTAAAACTTAGAAAATTTTAAAATATCATTTATTTTTAAAAATGAACTAAAAATAGATTTTTTTTTTTTAATGATGGTTAGATTTACATTTAAAATTATCATTTCTATTTAAAAATTGAAGATTAAATAGAAATTAAAATTAATTCATAAATAAAATATTTTATTGTGGATCCATCAAAATAATAATAATAATAATAATAATAATAATAATAATAATAATAATAATACAAATTTAATTAAAAATAGTAGGGGCGGTAATATTGAACACGACACGCCAACACGACACGAAAACGACACGGTTATAGCGGGTTAGGGTTGGGATTTCGCGGGTTCGGGTCGAAATAGGTCGACCCGTTTAACTTTAAATGTGTACAGGTAATAAACGGGTTCAAACCGTTTTAACCTGTTTCAACCCGCGAACCCGTTTAACTTTTTTTAATATTTATATTTAATACTTTTTGTAATACCCTACAAATTTCACTATAAAAAATTAGATAATTTAATTTTTTACATGAATTAATTGAATTAAAATTTATTATATGAATTAATTGTATTGTTTGTGTGTCTATTTTGTTTAATTATATGAGACCTCTTAAGAAAAATAAATGATGTTAATGCGGCTATTTACTTGATATATAGTAAATGAATCATTCTTAATTAATTATGATTTAGTGTTTATAATAATATTATTATTACAATGACTTTTAGTTAGAGAAAATAATTTTTTGAACAATCCAATTTTATTGCAAAACTATATTTGTTTAAATTTTTAAGATTAAATCTTATGAATTTATTAAGATCTCTAAATATTGAGTGGAATAGTTTGTTATTTTATTGATTTTTTATGACTTTATGGGTTGTTTTATTAGTTTTTTTAAATTTATATGATTTGATTTAATTTTGTACAATTTTTTGTGTAATAGTGCACAGATTGGTGGGTTTAGTAAGTATTCGGATTGACGGATTTAATAATTATCTATTTAATTTTTGTGTCTAATCGTATCAACCCGTTTTATAACACGAACACGACACGAGAATAAATGAATTGACACGACACGACACGTTTATTAAATGGGTCGTGTTCGGGTTGGCCTATCGAGTGTAATTATCTCAAGTTGACACGACCCGCCAACCCGAACACGACACGATTGCCACCCTTAAAAAATACATTAGAATGCAGTTTTATGAATAATTAAAGTATTTCACAAATTTTAATTTATTTGAAAAACTATAACAAAAGAAAATTAATTTTTTGACATACTAAGATGGAGAAAAAGATGCCTAATTTGATTTAAAAAACTAGCCAAATTTTATTTAAAATCATCATACTTACAATTCCACTCTTTTTCTTCAATCCCTTATTTTACTGTTGTTGAAAAAGCTACAAAACAATGAACGAATTGGGAAGACAGGTGAGCGTAGCTCGCGCTTGGTAGACGCAAGTTCCAAGAGACCTCGCACTTGGCAGGCGCAAGTTCTTTTGGTTTGCGTTTCACGGGCATCAACCGGGCAAGGGCCTTGCATTTCATGGGTAGAGCCACGCATCGTGATTGTCAAACACGAGATCTTCTTGGACCTTGTGCTTAGCAATCGCGAAGTATCCCGACACGGGATTCCTCAAATTCTCATCCCATTCTCGATGGATATAATGGGTTTTAACCCATTTTGATATAAAAATAAAAAAAAAAACTCCAAATTTTTCCTCCCAGTCTCATCATCATTTGGGCATGGCAAACATCATATCACCCCCATAACGCTTGTAGAATCCCCCCCTCCCCCCTCTCTCTCTCTATATATAGACTTACGCGCTAATAAGTATATGTGTTCATTTTATGATTCACGATTAATCCGATCTTCATTATTGATTACACTTTTTTTTTTTACAAGTGATGACAGTAATTAGCCAATCATATTGTAGCTTGTAAGTTCCACTCATCACTTTATTTGGATATTAACAGGAGTAATACAACATTAAATTTAATACTTGATTTGTTCTTTACAACTATTATAAAAAATATTTTTTTCTGTATATTGATGTATTTTTTTACTCTTAATTCTAATTAAATTGACAGTTTTAGACTTAATATAGGATTTTATATAAAACTAAAAATTGTAATATAATAATAAAATATAAAGAACATATACACTACAGGAAAAATCGAGTTTTTGCGATGGCCAAAAACCGTCGCAAACCCGTTTTGCGACGGCCAATGGAAACCGTCGCTATTTGCGACGGTTTTGCGAGGGCAAAAAAAATTTGTTGCTATTTGCAAGGGTTTTACGACGAATATTTTTGGTCAAACTTCGCCTAAAGAAACAAATTTGCGACCGTTTTGCGACGAAAAACATTGAACCGTAGCAAAATCCTCGCAAATTGCGACGGTTTTGCGAGGGTCTTTACAGAGCGTCGCTAATTGTGAGGGCAAAGGCCCTCGCAAAACCGTCGCTATTTACGAGGGACATGGCCGTCGCAAATAGTGAGGATTTTGCAAGGGCCCCCCAAGTCGTTGTCCTTGCAAAATCGTCGCAAATTGCGACGGTTTTGCGAGGGTCTTTTTGGCCCTCGCAAAACCCTCGCAATTTTGCGAGGGGAGAATTAACCCCCAATTCATGGCCCTCGCAAAACCCTCGCAATTTGCGCGGTTTTGCAAGGGGAGAATTAACCCCTGTGATGGCCCTCGCAAAACCGTCGCAAATTGCGAGGATTTTACGATTATTTTTTATTTTTCTATTATTATATTTATTTTAAATTATTAATTTCCTGTAAATCAATCCTGAAACACTATATAAATAAATGCCAAAACTATGTTCATAATCCAAAAAAATATTATAAAAAATTAAAAATAAGCCCGAATAAATATAATTAAAATACTAAAATGTAATATAATATAAATACATAATAAGTATCTAAAAAAATAAAATAATTCACAGAAATAAGTAATATTGTATAAAGAGTATAAAAATAAATATAACAAAGTCTATGTAACTAATGAAGGAGCAGCTGCAGAAGGGGGTGGAGGAGGGGAATGAGAGCCCCTACGTGGGCCTGGGTGCTCATCAGCTGGATCAAATGTATCGTCAGCATTTGGATCTTCATCATCAGCATTAGCAGCCGCTATGTGCGCTTCTATCTCCTCTATGGATGGCATAGATGGTGCAGGAATACCCATCTTGTTCGACATAGCTGTCATCCAACCACCAAATGTAATCTGCTGTTGCCTCATGAAATCCCGGTACAAGTCTATTTGTCGATTGAACCTCCGCTCGGCCTGTTGAACCCTTTGCTCTACTAGATGTCCAATATCAGCTGGTGTAGTGGAAGATGCATGCAATCCACTTTGAGACAGTCTAGTTCGAACACGTGTCGCCTCTGAGCCTAAGCCAAACACTCGTCCCCTTTTGAACCTGCCTTGTGCCTTTACGAATATGGCTTTTTCATCAAAAGGAACAACAGAATTTACGGAGTCACTAGACTCGGACTGAGGAGTGCTCTGTATGAGATTTCGCACCTCATCCTAAAA
Organism: Voacanga thouarsii; assembly: GCA_026120185.1. NCBI lineage: Eukaryota > Viridiplantae > Streptophyta > Magnoliopsida > Gentianales > Apocynaceae > Voacanga > Voacanga thouarsii. Next base: position 1,850,982 of record JANUWF010001479.1, on the reverse strand, counting down.
AACAAAAAAAAAAAAAGAATTGTCAATAGTAATTATCAAACTAAAATACAAATTGCACATAGTATAAAGAATTTCAACATATTTAATCTATATACTACCAATGTCTGGCGAGATCGCTCATTGACAAACTGACCCTTTTGTGGCCCACTCTGAAAGACATGTAATGTCTCAAACATGTCTGTGTAACTAAAAGAACTCCCCTCCTTGGCCCGCTATATTTATGTTAACAAAATACAATTATTACAATATTATATAAATTTGTTTCAAAGCAATTTAGAATAATAATTAATTAAGTGAAAATGAATTACCAAACGGTCCTCATGTTCTGTGAACGAAATAGACCCTCCAGTATGGGTGCAGCTATTTCCACGATTCTTTTTGTTGGTGGATGAGAGCTTCTGATACTTCTCTGATCTCCAGTACTCGCAAATTTCATTCCAATACTGTGCCTCTATCCAATGAGGACATACCCAATCATCCCTCTTCCTCAGCCTAGACATTATGTCCGAAAATCGCGTCCGACACTTCTTTTCCCAAGTTGATCGAATTTGGGAAGTATACTCTTCCCTCCACCGAAAATATTTCTACATGATCATGATTAAAATTTCTGATTAACATATAACATAGTCCTTAAACGACAAAAAATACTCAGAAATTGCTTACCCCAAATTCTTGAAACCATAAATCTCGCACGGTTATTGGGACGTGCGTGTATGTCGGATACGAATCAGTAAAGTACTGCTGTATTATATTTGAAATTTCTCGGACACATTTGTCCGAGCCGACGAACCTATTTTTGGTGCAAAGACAATGTACAATATTGTTATGTTAATCTCAAAAATAATAATAATAATTGAACTAATACTTAACATCTTACAAAGTATGAATATGTTACTTACTCGTTTCCCCGTGGACAATCCAAGGTCTGGAGTCTGTAACTTGCAACCCAACAGAATGCGAAGCCGAAGCAGCAGATGATTGAAAAGCCGGGATGGTACTCCCTCATCTCCAATAGAGCCATGTAATGAACGAGGCAATCGAAAGCCGAGGTAGCTGAGTAGGGGATGGAGTATAAGGCTCCTGACCCTCCTGACTCCCCTCCCTCAATGATCCTTCATTAGAAGACATTGCTAAAGGAGATGAAAAAAGAAAAATGAGTAACCAATAAAGACGAAGCCCATTTCAAAAGAAGGATGTAAATAACCGTGAATAAAAATGATAAAAGAATAATAACATTGAAACATTATATCTATTCGCTAGTTTAAAGCAATACAATAATATGTTTGATAATGATGGATATGTCAAAATAAACATTGTACTTGTAAATTGAATTTTAAAAAAAAATTGACAGAGTCTCCCTATAATTGGATATTTCCCAGTGCACAAGGCCACCTCAAGTTTTGACAATCAAAACGTCGTTACAAACAATAAAGACAGATCTTTCAAATATAGAAAAATTCAAAAGATAACTAGGGGTAATCACCCATTACCCAAGAGGAATGATCACCCATCACTCACGGGGTTCCAATTAAAATGTTAGATATAGTTAAAATCAAGCTAAAAATCACAAATGCCTCTGTCCTTGTGAATTGTCTCGTCAATACAAAGAACAATACACTATACAAATTACCTTGTTGTTTACACAACAAAAGAGTATAATAAGGAATAATAAAAATCCTCCTGGCCGTATAAGTCTAAACGATAGACAATTCCTACAAAAAAAGAAGGACATGAGATTCCCGACAATTAGACATAATTGTGAAACAAAATTGTATGTGATGTGATTTCATAATAAAAAAAAATTTAAAGATTTTGAAATGTGAAAAAAATAAATTGTAAATGAATTTAGATCGTGTAACAAATAAATTATAAATTAAAATTTGACATGGGATAGTAATGATGCAATAGATTTCAGGAATCCCTCACCATTAACTATGTTGTTTGTAAATGAATTGAAGAAATCAGGCATATTCACTAGAATCATTCTCCGATACAGACTCATCGTCATCTACTGAGGTATCGCTATTCGTTTCCCATTCATCATCATCATCATCTTCTTCTTCTTCATTTATAGGAGAATTTTCCCTTGCTGTTATAGTCTCATCTTGAACATCCAACATTTCATTCATACCATTCTCATGCGTCGAATACCAAGATCAACAAATAACGATATGCCGACTTCGTCGATAGCATCTACTTCTTCCCGATAAGCTCGTCAACCACAGGTGCATCTATTATATGTCGAACTTTGGTTTTGCAAACTACCAACCAATCAGATCTTGGCCTCTTACTCCCTGGATATGATGCATAATACACTTGGCTAGCTTGTTGAGCTAGAACAAATGGATCATAGTTGGCATAGCTCCTTTTGTGGTTAATTTCTACAAGATTATACTCGCGGATGTACTCGGTACCACGATTCAATGTTTGATCAAACCAAGTGACATTTAAAAAGAACAACGCTTTGTCTGTGGATTACCAGGAAATTGCACTTCAATAATCTCATTTAACACTCCATAGTAATCAGTGTCCTGATGCGTCATTTCCAATCCCTTTCACGCACACACCACTATTAACCGTTTTCTTTCCTCTCGCATAATCATTAGTGTGAAATCGATAACCATTAATTACGTACCCACTATATGATTTCACTAGCCTTGACTGGACCCCAAGCAAAGTTTCTCAAGCATTCATTTGTAACCATATTTTCTGAATCTTGTACCTAAAAAACATTAGACAAGTTAATTTTTTAATTATGAAAGTTATAGCATTACGAAACTCCATTGAATCCCCAATGGAGTTCCAAATGCAAGTTATTAACTTATGAGACTTACATATCCACTAAACCATTCTCGCAAATTCAAGGCCGATTCTTCTATTGATTTCTATCTCTCGATATAGTCGGAGCCAATCTTCGTAAGTGTGCCGTGAATGCCCCGTAATGCATTAGAAGTATGAATACGTCAAAATCATTACGAGGTATCGTTTATCGTATAAAATGTATAAAGTAGTAGCTCGTACTCAATGTATGGCTGCACTTCACCACAATTAAGCAACATATAAATTCTTGCTGCAACGAATTCTTCATATGTAAGGAACCGAGTTCGAATCCGTCCTATCACCCTTCCTTGAACATTGCAGATTGACAGCCCAGGTTCTTGCACCCTCTCTAATCGTTCTCCCTCTTCATTACGCGCCGTATTTGTACGTTTTGTTTGTACATGTGGCTCAAAATAATAAGAGAAGAAAGTGGATGCTTCTTCAACTAGATAAGCATTGCAGATTGACCCTTCAACTCTAGCCTTATTTTTCACCTTGATTTTCAAGTGATGCAAATACCTGTCATTTAAAAAAATTTCAACTTCAGTCACACACACTTATATCGTACCTGCTATGAAAAGAATTAGATTGAATGATTCGATTACCGTTCAAACGGGTACATCCACCTATATTGAACAGGGCCACAAACTCTTGCTTCGTAAGGCAAATGAATTAATAGGTGTTCCATTACATCAAAGAATGCAGGTGGAAATATCTTCTCCAACTTACATAACAATAAAGGGATGTCGGACTCCAATTTGGCCATATGAGCTACATTCAACTTAGGAGAGCATAGATCCTGATAAAAAAGGCTTAGCTCCGTCAAAACACTCCATACATTAGACGGGAGAAATTCCTTCAATGCAATGGGAAGTAGTCTCTCCATGAATACGTGATGACTCATGTGATTTCATACCGGATAACTTCAACTCCTTCAAATCAAGCACATCTTCCAATGTTTGAAGCGTATCCATCCGGGAGTTGCAATCCCCTCAACCATTCAAGTAAAAGTTTCTTTTGTTCTGATGTCAACGAGTAAACAGCTTTAGGTATAGCCACTTTTCCTCCTCCCACATTCAAGGCATGTAGCTCGGGCCTATGGCAATATATTTCTAAGTCACGTCTAGCTTTTAAATTGTCTTTTGATTTTCCCTTTACCTCCAGAACTGTATTCATGATATTGTCAAATACATTCTTCTCATTGTGCATTACATCGATATTATGTCGGACCAAATGAGTACGCCAATACGGCAAATCCCAAAAAATACTCCTTTTTGCCCAATTATGAGATATTCCCCTGCCATTACTCCTTCCAATTTCTTTGCATGTTTCTGTGATTTTTTCATAGTTAGACAAACTATCCCAGATTTCTTCACCAGTAGGGTATTTATTGCACAAGCTATGATGTCTCAAAACCTCTATCCTCCCTAACAGATCTCGTATCCCTCCTGTAAGGATGATTCGATGGTAAGAAACGACGGTGACAGTCAAATCATGATTGTTTCCCACCATTTTGTAGATGAAAAGACTTTATATTGCTCATACAATATGGACAAGCCGCCTCCCAGACAGTGCTCCAGCCACTCAATATACCATATGCAGGAAAATCATTAATAGTCCATAAAAGCACCCCCCGTAGTTGGAAGTTTTGTTTCTTCGATATATCATAAGTAGTGACACCTTCAAATCACAATTGGGTTAATTCATCTATCAAGGGTTGTAAATAAACATCCACCTGGTGCTTTGGATTCTTGGGGCCCGGGATAATGATTGTTAAAAACATGACTGGGATCCTTCATACACATCCACGGGGGAGATTATACGGTGTGAGAATGACCGGCCAGGATGAATATTGCTTACCCGACATCCCAAATGGTGAGAATCCATCTGTACATAAACCAAGTTTGACATTCCGTACTTCTTTTGCAAATTCAGGATGCATCCGATCAAAGTGTTGCCATGCTTCAGTATCACGGGGGTGACTCATGGTGCCTTTCTCCGATCTGCTCTCTCCATGCCATCTCATGTGTTCAGCTGTTGTTTTAGAAGCATACAATCTTTGTAGCCTCGGTGTTATCGGGAAGTAATACATCTTCTTGAATGAAATTTCCTTCCTACTTGTGTTCTTCCCAACCTTTTTCTGTGCATATCGAGGATGGCCACAAAATTTACACTCTCTACGATTCATGTCATCTTTCCAGTAAAGCATGCATCCATTATTGCATACATCTATTTTTTGTACCGGCAAACCCAACCCAGCCACTAATTTTTTCATCTGATAGAAATCATCAGGAATCGTATTACTGCTAGGCACAACCTCTTTCATCAATTGCACAACATCGTTAAAGGCTTTACGCGAGAGGTTATTTTCAGACTTAATGTTTAATAACCTTGAAGCAAGTGAAAGCTGCGAATGTGTAGTGCATCCATCCCATATAGGAGTCTCTGCAGCCTTTAACATATCGTAAAACCTTTGTGCCTCTACATTAGGTGGTTCTTCAAAATGTTGTGCTGATGGAGCTTCAGGGGGAAAGTCAGGTCCTGCTACGTCTAAGACCATTTCGCGAGACAGATTTTCTTGATGTGAATCAAATTCTGGGATTGAGGTAGACACACTTGAGGTATACTCGAATGGCTCACCATGACATGTCCACCGGTAATAATTAGGCACAAATCCAGACTTCCACAGGTGGAGCTTAACTTGTGTTGGATCTAGATACTTTTTATTCTTACATTTTGCACACGGACATCTAATTACGCTTGATATTGCATTTGATAAGGCAAATGTCAAAAAAGCTTTAACCCCTTCCTCAAATTCAATAGTGATCCCTTTTACACCTGAAGCGTGCCTTCTATACATCCAACTACGATCCTCCATGACGTCTAAACGAGAGAAAAGAACAATCCACTCAATAATTAAAATCACCCCTTAAACAAAAGGACGAGAAGTGTAATTACATTTTCCTTTCTATTATCTAACAAAAAGAGGTCCAAAACATAGAATATACAATTGCTATCTTTGGATACAGCTTACACCTTCAATATTTACGTTTTATCCTAATTCTACATTTATTTGAGGTGAAAAGTACAATTATTTGAAGAGTGAAAATAAATGTGGAAATAAATGAGAAAATTTTTTATTTGATTAAGGTAAATAATATTAAAGCTAATTATATTCTTATTTTACACATTCCAATGGTTAAAATAATAACATTTTATTTATTTTCATTCCAATGTTTATATTTGTTAAAACTCTCTCTATAACGTATATTATTCCTACTATTATTAACATTCATATTATATATGATATTATTATTATTATTACTCATTTCATTAGTCCTATTCTTATTGTTATTAGCAATATTATTTTTAATAATAATGCTATTATGGGATATATACTCATGTTCAATTGAATAATACACTCCAAGATAAGGGTAGTTATTCTACTCCACAGTAAATAGCGGCAGATTTTGAAAAAATTTTTGACAGAGTCTCCCCTGTAATTGGACATTTTCCAGGCACAAGGCCACCTCAAAATTTGACAATCAAAATGCAATTGCAAACAACAAAGACAGATCATTCATTTATAGAAAAAAAAAAAAAGATAACTAGGGTAATCACCCATTACCTAGGAGGAGTAATCACCCATTACTCACAGGGAATCCAACATTTGAATTCAACACAAAGGCAATTTATATGAACAACACGCAACTCTTACATCTTCATAATCCAAGGAAACAAATTTCTCACATAAAAGAGCCTTCAAAGCATTCCACTAGAGTTAACTCTTCATTCACACGCTTAATACACTTGTTACTGTTAGTATACATTAAATTATCATTTATAGAAAGGTATCATTTAAAGCTAAATTGTCTTTACCTAAACTAAAATTTAGAAAAATATATCTACTAAATATAGTGTTGATACATTGTAGAGTTAGAGTTGATGGTTTTGCATTTTGACTAGAGGTACAAGTTGAGAATTGGTTTGAGCATCTAGATATCTGGCATTCCTCATGAGACTCAAGTTCACTACCTTGAGATGACATTTTTTCTCAATAGTTTAATAACAAAGAGGTTGCACTTAAAATCTGAAAATAAGAAATTTAAAATTAAAAAAATAATAATGAATTATCATAAGCAGAAGAAATGCTGTGTATGTAAAGTAAAACACAATTACCACAATCAATCCGCTGAAACTAATAATTTATCTTTGAGTTATGAACTTGTTATTTTAAGCGTGCCCAGTCTCCACATTCCTCTAATCTAGAAACCAAACAAATCGGGCCACATTCCTTTAATCTGGTTTCCCTGAACATCCATATGTTATAATTTCTATTTAAAATTATGAATCAGTCAATCACCCAGATTAGAGTGGCCTATTCTTATAGTGGTATTCTTCTGTGTTCTATCTATTCTCAAGCAAATATCAACTGCAAACGTAACAGAGAAAGAAGGTATAAAATTTACATGAACTCATGAATTGATTAGAAATAGTAGACAAGGGATTACAAGAAAAGCAATAAAATAAACCTTTTGCAGTTCACCTGAGGATCGGACGACTCAGGAAAAAACTGGTCAATCAGTACTTTCGTGGGAAACAAAAGTCTCCACCTTCGGCCTTCGGTACTGAAACTTCTGGCGGTAGGGAAGTAGTTGTGAGTTTATGGTTTGGATGGGTCACAGATGTGGGTACGAAAGAAGAGTTTGGCGGTAGGGGGCGGGCTGAGGGGGACCTGCAGGAGGGGGCGCGGGGGGGGGAGCCGTGGGGGAGGGCCCTTGCGGGTGGGGGGGCACGGGGAGGGGGGAGCTGCAGAGGAGGGAGCGCCGGGGAGAGGAGGCTTGGGGGAGAGGGAGCGTTGGGGAGAGAGGGGGCTTGGCGGGGTGCAGGGGGCTCGGGATGGGGGGGAGTTGAGGGAGGGGGCGCGGGGATGGGGGAGCTGCGGGGGAGGTCGCCGGCGGGGGGGAGGGGGGAGGGATAGGGAGGGGAGATGGGCGGCGCCGAGCTTGGAAGGGGAGGGGGTGGCGGATCGCGTGGGAAGGGAAGAAGTGTGTGAGGAAGAAGGAGGGGGAAAAAAAAGAGGGAGTGAAAAATTTTGGAAAATTTTAGTTTTTTTTAAATTTCTAGCTATTTCGTCGCAATTTGTGACGAAAAAATAAAACACTCGCTAATTTCTCATAAATTAATACGAATAACATTATAAATCGATCTATACATTATAATTTTTATTATTTTTTAGTGATTTTAATAATATTATTATTATCTAAATTATTTTTCTTTATATATTTTAATTTATACATCACTTAACTAAATAAATAGATCAAAAAATTAGATATATGTATATATATAACTATATAGTATAATATATATTAATAGGTAGGAGATGAATAACATTACAAATCGATCTCTACATTATAATTTTCACTAATTTTTTAGTGATCTAAACAATAATAACAGTATTTGAATTCTTTTTCTTTATATATTTTACTTTATACACCACTTAACCAAATAGATAGATTAAAAAATTGGACATATGTATATACATAGCTATATAGTATAATATATATTAAACATGTAGGAGATGAAGAACATTACAAATTGATCTCTACATTATAAATTTCACCATTTTTTTAGTGATATCAACAATAATAAAGTATTTGAATTATTTTTCTTTATATATTTTAATTTATACACTACTAAATCAAAGTGATAAATTAAAAAAATTAGACATATGTATATATATACATACATGTTATAATATATATATTAAACTAAATAGATACTTATATACATTGTATACATATATTTATATATTAGAGTAAGTATATAACATAACATAACATAATTAACTATATATATTTATTTATGCAATACATTAGGTGTATAACATGACATAATTACATATACAAAATTATAATAGAATGCACTAATTGAGACATGTTATTAAAAATATTTCAATTAATTTGTCAAAATACACCACCACACAAACACATAAAGAAAAATTTAAAAATAAAAAAATATTAAAACCCTATTTTGTCGCAAAATCCTCGCAAATTCGTCGCAATTAGTGACGGATTTGCGACAAATTAGGGTTTTGAGAGTTTCTAAAAAAAATTTCATTTATTTATTTTTTAATTAAAAATATTGGCCGTCGCAAAGCCCTCGCAATTTGCGAGGGACTAAAGCCGTCGCAAAGCCCTCGCAAATTGCGAGGGTTTTGCGATGAACATCCAAAAATTTTTTTAAAATATTTTTTTTAAATAAATGGCCGTCGCAAAACCCTCACAATTTGCGAGGGCTTAAGGACTGTCGCAAAACCCTCGCAAATTGCGAGGACTTTGCGATGGACGTTCATAAATTTTAAAAATATTTTTTAAAAAAATAATTGGTCATCGCAAAACCGTCGCAATTTGTGACGGTTTATTGACCGTCGCAAAATCCTCGCAAATTGCGAGGGTTTTGCGATGGAAGTTCAAAATTTTTTTTAAAAATATTTTTTTTAAAAATAAATGGCCGTCGCAAAACCCTCGCAATTTGAGAGGACCTTGCGATTGATATTTAAATTTTTTAAAAATATTTTTAAAAAATAATTAGTCGTCGCAAAACCTTCGCAATTTGCGAGGGTTTATTGACCATAGCAAAGTCCTCGCAAATTGCGAGGATTTTGCAACGGGCGTTCAAAAAAAAATTTTAAAATATTTTTTTAAAAAAATCTTCGGCCGTCGCAAAACCCTCGCAAATTGCGAGGGTTTTGCGATGGACATTCAAAAATTTTTGAAAAATATATATTTAAAATAAATGGCCGTCACAAAACCCTCGCAATTTGTGAGGACTTTGCGATGGACGTTTATAAATTTTAAAAATATTTTTTAAAAAAAAAATTGGTCGTCGCAAGACCCTCGCAATTTGCGAGGGTTTTGCGAACCTCGCAAATTGCGAGAACTTTGCGATGGATATCTAAATTTTTTAAAAATATTTTTTTAAAAACAATTAGACATCGCAAAACCCTCGCAATTTGCGAGGATTTTGCGATGGACGTTCAAAATTTTTTTGAAAATATTTTTTTAAAAAAAAATGGTAGTCACAAAACCCTCGCAATTTGCGAGGGCTTAAAGACCGTCGCAAAACCCTCGCAAATAGCGACGAGTTTGCTACGAATTTGCGAGGGTTTATTGGCCGTCGCAAAATCGTCGCAAATTGGTCGCTATTAGCGACGGTGTTGAAGCCGTCGCAAATCTCGATTTTTCCTGTAGTGATAGATTTCACTATACTTTATATTAAATCTAAATATATAAAAATATTAATCATTTTATAATATATAAATTTTCCTTTAAAAAAAAGCCAGTTCTTTTAGAACAATTCAAAATAATAAATAAATCAATTTTGATAAGACAAACGGAGTATATGATTGGTAAATATTTAAAATATAAAGTACATCAGAATAATATAAATGATTATAAAACTATATTACAAGTTTTTTCATTGAAATAAATCAAAATGTCAAAGGAGAATTGTAAAGATTAGGATATATTTCCTCTATTTCAAAATAATTGTCATTATTTATACAAGTTACACAGACTAGAAAAACCCTAACGTTTATGGAACTTTTAAAAGAAAAATATTAAATTACTCTATTATACATTATAAAGTTGTTTTGAGATTTGAGAGTCAATTAATGTTATGATTGAGTGGAATAATAAATGAAAAACTGTACAATTATAAAAATAAATAGATAGATTTTTAATTTTTACAATTACAATACGAAAAATTCTAAAAGTAATTGTTAGTTTTTTGAAATGAATGAAAATAATATATGTGAGGTATATTGATTATTTTATAATAAATTATATAGTTAAAATTTTCCTTTTAAAGAAAGTGTTAAAATTTTTGGGACAATTTAAAATAGTAAGTATGTTAATTTTGTTGGAACAGAAAGAGTATATTTGAAACGAATGAAATATGATATTTATAAAAAATTAACAAATTTTTATTCTAATATTTTCATTTTGAAAATGATAATAAATATAATTTATCACATAAGAACATCAATACATGTGTTAGCATTTGAATTATAAAAGCAGTATTATCGCAATGCATCTTACCACCAATCTTCTTTCTATTACTGAAAGATTCCATTAAAAATTATCATACATTTCACAGTTAATAAGATCAAACTGTTAACCTAAGGAAAAGAACAAAATTTTGATGAAAACTGTAACCTAGAAGTTCCCTAGATAAAAGGGAAAGAGAAAAGAAACAATAACTATCCGAACGTCCAAAGTCCATCCCTCGTCCTATCATTCAAGTTTGAAATGAGTGTAAAACGAGTTTGAGTTGCAACATTTACATTTAGTATTTCTAGTGGAAACTTTTATATAAAACAAAACCACCATTTACATTTAGGATTTCTAGTGGAAACTTTTATATAAAACAAAAAAAAAAAAGAAGAAGAAGAAAAAGGGAAACAGAGACACGAAAGGTTCTGAAATACCGTACCTGTTTGATCATTGAATTCATCAAATCATCCAAGCATTCACAGCCATGCCGAACTAAACCACCTCTTGGCTTTGTTTGTTCCAAAATGTACTCTACATGTCCTTGACTGAAAGACTTTGTTGGCGGAATCCTCAAAATGTAGTCTCCATCATTCAGTCTCCCAAGCATGCCACCTTGTGAGCATGATGAGAATGCAGGAGTCGGAATCCTTCCTGAACCAGCCAATGTTCGAAAATCTCCAAGTCCAGCAAATGAACCCACTCTCGTGTACGTAGAATCCTTGCCTCCCAATGCAGCAACCGTGTTGGCCTGCTGAGTTGTAACAGGACTGATCCTTTTCATGTAAAGCCGATATTCTGAATCATAGCAAAAATTTATACAATTAAAAATTAAGCTTCATCACTGCACTACAACATTTGCTTTTTGTTGTTTTCCCCCGCCACCCAGGGGGGGTGTAGACGGAATAACTGCCTGATCGACAATGGAATGCAAGCCATTTACAAACTTCCAACAATTAAAAATTTTCATTTGATTTGCAATATTTTACTCTTGTAGAGATGCTTCTTGTACAGTCACAGAAAGATTATGCTACTCTAAATCTTTTTTCCTTTTTTGTTTTTTTGAAGTTTTTGTGTGTGTGTTTTGAGTGCTTGAGAGAAGTTATCCAGGGGAATATGAGAATGAGTTTAATGTATCTACTCTTTGCATGACTTGGGAAATTCCTCTATGATTTCTCACATCATTTCCACATGCTTATGCTGTACCAAAAGAAACCCCAACATAAAATAACTTCAAATAAATCATAATTCTGCGACAGAAAGGATAGATCAGTGCCTGGAGGTGGCTTGCCACATTTTCCCTTGTAAGCCCTTCAATATTCATCAGGTCAAGAATCCTTTTAGGCACAGCATCTGCAAGCAGTATAAGAAGAGTGAGTTATGACGAGTAGATCAAGTTAAAAAACTCAAAGACAACCCACCATTTGTTGCTGGTACTCACTTTCAATTCCTAACCGATCACAGCTGCAACAAACTTCTGGTGAAGCTCTATGGACCAAACAACCTGTGGCTTCTTCTGTGTTGCTGGATCATCATGGTCATGGCTGTTCTCTTCACCCTCACAATCATCATCGTCATCCTTTCTTTTCTTGTTAACTTTCCCATTCTGATCTGCATTGCCAGTCTGCAAATTCCCTTGACCACCTTCAGCATTTCCGTGACCCTTGTCTTGGTCACCAGACCTACTTTGGGTTTTCGAGTCGAACTTCTTTCTCCTGATTACATGTTGCCATATGTTTCTCAACTCCTCAATTCGGACAGGTTTCACCAGATAGTCACATGCACCATGAGTTATCCCCTTCATTACAACTTTGGTATCACTGTCTGCCGACAACACTGGTGAAATTGTAAAGTGACATCAAGAGCAAATGCTTCTCAGTAAATACATGAAGAATGCGAAAGCAATATCAATTAGAAAAGGATATGTGCTTACTTATAACAGGTAGGTCCATCTCAAGTCCTACAAGCTCCAGAAGCTTAATACCATCATGTCTGGCATATGGACTTCGCTAATTACCAAGTCAAATCTGTTTTTAGTTTCCCTTAACATCTTCAAGGCCATTCTAGCTTGACTGGTCGTTGTAACTGGAAAATCATGGACCATTATCAGGAGAAAAATGCATTCAATCTACTCAATATTTTTGCAAACAGGACTTACAGCAATTATCCTGAAGTAGATAAGGCTGAATTGAAGCATTTTAAGCATAAACCCATAACTTCGAATAAGAGTTTTCAATATCAACTAAACCACATTTTACAAAAATTGCTCTGATATCCTACGATTTCAAATCCAATTTCTTACCCCAAAAAAGAAAAGAAAACAAAGGTTCCACCTTAAATTCTGCTTAGAGAAACAAAATGATAAAACGATACACTACAAAATCATAATCTCATAAAAGAACTAAAGACGGTAACCCAACAACCACATGAAGAGAAATGTGTCTTGGTGTTAACGAAGAAATGTTATGTTGTAGCAAGGAAGATTAAAGGAAGTTCAATCCAGAGTTCAGCAAATATTTTCAAGAGTTTGATAAAAGAATACTGACGGGTATTCTATTAGAATCATTTGATGATTAAGATAAATGTATTCTTTGTAACTTTAATAAAGTTCTATTGAATCTTTTTTCTAAATGTATATTCTAAATGACAAGGGGATTGAATTGTTCATATTATTTTTTTAAGATTTTTTTTTTTAAAAAAAACTTTTCAACTTCTTTAATGAATGGTATAGATTTTAGAATTCTTCTACTTAAACTTTTTAATATTTGAGATTAGTTTGGTAGTTATGGGTAAAATAGTCATTGAACATATATAATATTATTTAATCAAAAAATTATGAAATATTCTAAATGTCAAGAGGGGATTGAATTGTCCATATTATTTTTTTAAGAACTTTTTAAAAAAAAAAAAAAAACTTTTCAACTTCTTTCATGAATGGTATAGATTTTAAAATCCTTCTACTTAAACTTTTTAATAGTTGAGATTAGTTTGGTTGTTATGGGTAAAATAGTCATTGAACATATATAATATTATTTTTAATAAAAACATTATGAAAAATATTTATAACTATTAATAACTATATTAGTAACTATACACTTTATTCTATTATTAACTATTAATAACCATATTAATAACTCATAAAGTGTCAAGAGGGGATTAAATTGTCCATATTATTTTTTAAAAAATTAAAAAAAAATCTTTTCAATTTCCTTAACGAATGGTATAGATTTTAAAATCCTTCCGCCTAAACTTTTCAATGGTTAAGATTAGTTTGATCATTATGGGTAAAATAGTTATTGAATATATATAATATTATTTTTAACCAAAAATTATAAAAATTATTTATAACTATTAATAACCACATTAATAACTATATACTTATTTATTCTATTATTAACTATTAATAACCATATTAATAACTCATAGACAATAATACTAAAAAACCAATCATATTAATGAATTTGTCAAATGTATATTCTAAATGACAAGAGGGGATTGAATTGTCCATATTATTTTTTTAAGAACTTTTTTTAAAAAAAAAAACTTTTCAACTTCTTTAATGAATGGTATAGATTTTAGAATCCTTCTACTTAAACTTTTTAATAGTTGAGATTAGTTTGGTCGTTATGGGTAAAATAGTCATTGAACATATATAATATTATTTTTAATCAAAAAATTATGAAATATTCTAAATGTCAAGAGGGGATTGAATTGTCCATATTATTTTTTTAAGAACTTTTTTTAAAAAAAAAAAAACTTTTCAACTTCTTTAATGAATGGTATAGATTTTAAAATCCTTCTACTTAAACTTTTTAATAGTTGAGATTAGTTTGGTTGTTATGGGTAAAATAGTCATTAAACATATATAATATTATTTTTAATAAAAACATTATGAAAAATATTTATAACTATTAATAACTATATTAGTAACTATACACTTTATTCTATTATTAACTATTAATAACCATATTAATAACTCATAAAGTGTCAAGAGGGGATTAAATTGTCCATATTATTTTTTAAAAAATTTTAAAAAAAAAATCTTTTCAATTTCCTTAACGAATGGTATAGATTTTAAAATCCTTCCGCCTAAACTTTTCAATGGTTAAGATTAGTTTGATCATTATGGGTAAAATAGTTATTGAATATATATAATATTATTTTTAACCAAAAATTATAAAAATTATTTATAACTATTAATAACCACATTAATAACTATATACTTATTTATTCTATTATTAACTATTAATAACCATATTAATAACTCATAGACAATAATATTAAAAAACCAATCATATTAATGAGTTTGTCAAATGTATATTCTAAATGACAAGAGGGGATTGAATTGTCCATATTATTTTTTTAAGAACTTTTTTTTTTTAAAAAACTTTTCAACTTCTTTAATGAATGGTATAGATTTTAGAATCCTTCTACTTAAACTTTTTAATAGTTGAGATTAGTTTGGTCGTTATGGGTAAAATAGTCATTGAACATATATAATATTATTTTTAATCAAAAAATTATGAAATATTCTAAATGTCAAGAGGGGATTGAATTGTCCATATTATTTTTTTAAGAACTTTTAAAAAAAAAAAAAACTTTTCAACTTCTTTAATGAATGGTATAGATTTCAGAATCCTTTTACTTAAACTTTTTAATAGTTGAGATTAGTTTGGTCGTTATGAGTAAAATAGTCATTGAACATATATAATATTATTTTTAATCAAAAAATTATGAAAAATATTTATAACTATTAATAACTATATTAGTAACTACACACTTTATTCTATTATTAACTATTAATAAGCATATTAATAACTCATAAAGTATCAAGAGGGGATTGAATTGTCCATATTATTTTTTTAAGAATTTAAAAAAAAATATTTTCAATTTCTTTAATGAATGGTATAGATTTTAAAATCTTTCCGCCTAAACTTTTCAATAGTTAAGATTAGTTTGATCGTTATGGGTAAAATAGTTATTGAATATATATAATATTATTTTTAACCAAAAATTATAAAAATTATTTATAACTATTAATAACCACATTAATAACTATATACTTATTTATTCTATTATTAACTATTAATAACCATATTAATAACTCATAGACAATAATACTAAAAAACCAATCATATTAATGAATTTGTCAAAATGCATAGAGAATTTGGACAGTTTATAAAATAAAAATTCTGTTATAAATGTAATTAGAATACCAATGAGTTACTTTTGAGTAAGTAGCAAAAAAGTCAGCATTTTAATATATATAAAATATAAAAATAAAAAATAAAATACCACATAACAAAAAAAAATAGACATACTTAGTTCGACAAAGATTATAGAACATATGCACACACATATTCTGATGAGAAAAATTAATTATGAAAATTACTCAAAAATAAAGATATCATCATGACCTTAAAAGCCAAAAGAATTGTCCACAAAATAAGAACATATGAGGAAGCAAAATAACAACAAAACTCAAGAAAAGAAGCCAAATACGTAAAAAATACACAGACATATTTATAACATTAAAAAAGTAAAAATACCATCAATAAATTCACAGGTCAACAATACTCAAATAAGACAAATGCTCCAATTTAATATAATTTTATGACAAAAACATAATTAGAATAAATATAATTAGAATAACTCCCGAAAAAAGATAACAGAAAGAGGAAAAACAGTGGACAGTAATCATATAAAATATTATATAAATATTTATCAACCTACAACCGTAGTAACAAATATTTCTACTATTTTTGAGTTATTGTGACTCTTTGATTTCTTAGTTTATCTATGAGTATATCTTCTTGTTGTTAATTAGTTAGCTCATCTATTCTATCAATTCATATTGGATGATTGTTATTATTTCTTTAGAAGTTTTGGATTTCTGTCATTTTTTATCTAAGTTTCTTTTCTATATGTTACATTTTTGTTTTTTTCCTTGTTTTTTATTATCGTTTTTTCCTGGTTGAGTGAAAAGAGAATTAAATTATCCAAGTAAATTTTCAAAACAATTTTTATTTTCTCTAATTAATGGTGTAGATCTATTAAAATATTTTTGTATTTTATTATGAATGATGTTAATCTAATCAATACTTCCACCTAACTCTTTTTATGGTTGAAATTAATTTGGTCATCATGGATAAATTAGACATTTAACAATATTGTATAAAAAGATATATGAGTATTATTATAACATAAATGAGAAAGATAATTTATAAAAAACAATTAAAGAGTCATATAAAAAAAATAAATAAAACACATTATTATTTCGTAATAATACATGCTTACAAGTTTCATTCTTTAATTTATTACACATTATTAATCTTTTTGAAAAAACTAAAAGCGAAGAGGGGATTAAATTATTCAAGTAAATTTTCAAAGCAATTTTTTTTCCATCTTCTCCAATTAATTGTAAAATTTAGTAAAACCTTTTTGTATTCTTTTATGGATGGTTTTAATCTCTTAAATAATCTCTTCAATATAATTTAAGAGTTAATAAGAAAAACGAAGAGACACATTATTATTTCATAATAATACAAACCTACAAGTTTCATTCTTTAATTTATTACACATTATTATTGTTTGAAAAAAATTTCATTCTTTGATTTATTCAAGGAATGACATCTAGATGCATTGGCTTACTATTTTCTTGCACGTATTCTTCATTTAATTGAAATTAGAATTTTGAGTTTTTATTATTAATGATAAGATACATTTTTTGTCTATGGATGCAAGTATGATAGATAGAAGACAAAAATTGATGACTTAGAAAACCAACTCCATGAACTGAAGGCTGATAGACATGAAAATGAGAGGGATGCTAGATTTTTTTAAGCGGTTGAAACTCTCAAATGCTTCTTTCTTGGTGTTCATGGTCACTTAACTCATCTTTGAAAGGCAACATAAAAGAAGTATAATCTTACTGTTACTAATGCAATGGGCACATTAATGAATGCAGTTGTTAGTTGATGATTAACATACAGGGTATCAAGATATCATACATAAATATTTAATTTGTTTATTCATATTCAACTTATTCTCTTTTTATTTTAGGTTATCAACTTTTTTTATTTTATCTAATATAATTTTGAAGAACCTTTTCCATATATGTGATAACTCTTTGTTCTTTTCATTTTGGATACAACAAAATTGATGATCAGGATCCATTCCAACGTAATTTTTTATTTTCTTTTTGGCTTTTTTCTCTCTTTTTACGGGGATACATTTATGTAGATTTTTTTTACTTATTTATTTATTTTTTGAGGAAGTTTGGATACCAAGTGATAATAATCATTTACAATATAGGTTTTGCTTATCATTATCCTCCAATTTTGATGGAGGTAAGAAAGAAAGAAAAGAACTAAAACTAATTATTTCTATCTTATAATACTACTTTATCTGTGATTGCACTAAATAAATTTTGAGAAGGAACGAAAGTATAGAAAAGTAACTTATAATACTGCTTTATCTGTCTTATAATACTGTTTTATCTGTGATTGCAGTTCTCATTTTAACTGTAAGGCTACAATTTTAAGTACTTTTATCTAATTTTATGAGTAATTTTGATAATTATTTTATTTATCACTTTTTAGTACAATATTATATTAATCTCTCTCTCTCTCTCTCTCTTTTGTTTAATATTTATTGCTGCAAGAGATATTTGATAAAAAAAAATCATAATTCATACAAATGCAAAAATTATATATTGATTTTTTTTAATCAAAATAATATAATTTAAGAATATTTTTTCTCACAAGTTTGAATTTTGTGTAATCTCTTTTCTCCACTCTATACAAATAAACACATATAGAAGATAATTGATTTATTATTTTTTAGATTGATTATTAAATCAAAGAAACTTATACTTATTCGTTTTTTGATTATATCTCTAGGTTAATGACAATAATTATAGAAAAATTCATAAAAGTATAGGGGGTCAATTGTTGATTTTTTTATATTTAAATGTATATTCTCTATCAATAATAGTTGTAATGTATGTACATTAATCTTTGTTTTATATTCTCTAATTAATAATTTATTTATAAATTTTATTTATTTGTAGATATTTGATAAATTTTATTTAATCGTCGGGCAAAATCTTCGCGCGTAGCGTGGAGGTGTCAACTAGTACTAGTCTAAGATTTCTAGAGGTAGTCTTTGTTAATGGTTGAATTGCTTAATAATTTGCTGCATTTATTAACTTTTTTATATTATAATCTTTCAAACTAACATACCTATAATAGAAAAGTTTAATAATAACACATGAAATTAACAAACTAAACTACACATTTTTTATATGCTTGCTTAAAAAAAATGTTTATTCCTAACAAGAAGAAATTTTTATTCTCAAGTCCTTTCATAACATTAACATGGATAAAAAATATAAAGCAATATTAGTATTTGATTGTGCAATAAAAATAACAAACAAAATGTTAAAAGATATAATTTTTTGAATAAAATATTATATTCTCTTATAGTGTGATGTCTTCAATATGTTGAAATAAAATCTTTTTTCTTTTTTACTAGTACATTTGCTTTCTATATTATTACATGTACTATATAGATTTAACTAATGTAATCATCACTATTACTAATGAGTTGTGAAAAATAAGTACAAGAAACCATAAATATGCTTCTTGATAATAAAATCCATAGCTAATCAATTAGGATGATTATAATAAACTTTACAAGTTAATTCTAAATGCGAAGAAAGAGAATCTTGAGAGATATTATTTAACATACGAGATTTTTATTTAATTTTTTACTCTTCTATAATTTTTTGACAGACGAGTCTATTATCCAAGATGTCTTGTTGTTGTCACTGAGTCCTTCCCTTTCATTACATCAATGTAGACTTGTGTGCAAAAATAGCAATAGAGGTTTTCCAAACTTTTCTAATGGGAGGTCTAATTAGGCTATCAAAGAATCTCTTACCCGTCAAATCAGTATACACTAGACACTGCTATGGTTCTGTACCTACGTAACATGGTTTGGTAATTGGTTCTAGCCGCACTGTCCTAACCGGCTGAAAGCCTGAAACTGAAGCAGATGAATCTTTAAGTTTAGGTCTCTCTCAAAGTGCTGCACGTGATAAGTTAGACTCTAACTAACATTGGTAAGTGAGTCAGTTTGGTCCACTAGGCCAATGTGTCGGGCTAGGTCAGGTCCGCGAGCCGAACCAATCACATTGTAGTGGATCGGTTTTAGGACTGGTTGATCTGATCCAAGGATTAAAATCCCTGGCTTGCCTTGAAATGCATTCAAGTTATTATTATTATTATTATTTGGTCCCTCAATGGTCAAGAATTTTTTTTAAAATTTTTTGGACCTAACGGCTATATTCTCCTCTTAACCCCTCAATTCTCTCGAACTCTCTTATTTTCATTCATCTTTTTCTTATAATTCTCAAATTTCTTCATTTTCTTTAAAAAAAAGTATTAGAATAGAATTTATTTTTTATATATATTTCAATTCTTCAAGCAAAATATTCATATTTTGAAAGATTATTGAGTGGCGGAATAGTGGATAGTTCAAAGTCTTGAAGAAGATAAAAAATAAAGTTCCACAAAGTGTTATGGTTCTTAGTCATTAACTAGTTAGTGTTTTTTAATCTTATATTCTTGTTTTTTAGTTTTATTAATTGCTTATTTATTTAGTTATTTGTTTAGTTTTTAAGTTAATTTACAAGTTATTTATATATTTCAATTCTCTTATTTCATTATTTGTTAATACTTTATTTCATTTTTTTGAACCTTTATTTGAATTTATAATTGATTATTTTTTTTAAAAATAATAAATACAAATCAATATCATCATTTTTATCGAATTAAGTAAAAAAAAGAGAGAGAGAGAGGATAGACCCAAGCCCGGCCCACTTGGCCCGCAACCCTCAAGGGCCTAAGGCTAGAGCGTGCCGAGCCGTGGGACCAACCCAACCTGGTCCGCCTTAGCATGGGATCAGCCCAACCCAATCCGAAATTGTACAAATCGGCCTATATGACAATGCTAATTGGAACTGCAAAGATTTAGGTAACTACAAGACTTCTTCCAACAAATTCTTAATTCTACAAGGAAACAAACACTTTGTTGAATTATATAAAAGCAACCAAAGACTTCATAGCCAATCAATGAAGGATGATCAAAATAAACTTTACAAGTTAATCCTAAATACGAACAAAAAGAATTCGGTGAGATGTAATTTAATATACGAGTTTTTTATTTAATTTTATACTCTTTTATAAACATTGACAGACAAGTCTATTATCCAAGATGTCTTGTTATTGTCGCTGAGTCCTTCCCTTTCATTACATCAATGTAGACTTGTGTGCAACAATAGCAATGGAGGTTTTCTAAACCTTTCTAATGGGAGGCCTAGTTAGGCTATCAAAGAATCTCGTACCCGTCAAATTAGTATACAGTAGACATTGATATGGTTCTGTACCTATGTAACATGCTTTGGTAATTGGTTCTAGCCGCACTGTCCTAGCCTGCTGAAAGCCTGAAACTGAAGCAGATGCATCTTTAAGTTTAGGTCTCTCTCACTACGCTCTACCCATTCGGAAGTTGTAGAGCTCCATGTGCTGCATGTGATATGTTCCTGTCGTATCGTGTATATATATACCATCAATTTAGTCAGAGGTCCTTTTCCACCAGTGAAATTCTTCACCAATCAATTCATTATGGTTGGCAGGAGCAAAGGGAACCATGAGCACCAGAGCGATGGTACTCCATTTAAATGCTCATGGTCTGAATCTAATTGAGTACATAAGACTTTTGTCTAACTTACGGTAGAGAATAAGAATGTTATGCCTCGGTGCCAAGCCATAGTAATTTTATTACATTTGCGTCTTTTTAAATAATAGCAACTTATAACACACAAAATATAGCAACTTATAATCTCATATCATTCAATAACAATACTTTCTGAAGACTCCTCTTGTCAAAATTTAATCATTTTATCTATGAGACTAAGGTATAAGTGGAGAGTAACTTAATTGAATTGAGTTTGTAGAGATATAATAAAATTATTAAATATGTAAAATTAAGTGGAGTTTAAAGTAAAGTCGAAAAGAAAATATGATGTGTTGTAAATAATACAGATATTAACTTATAAATTTGTGAATGCTAATTATATTATCAATATATTATAATAATGATAGAAACTATTTATGTAGTTAATATGTTAATAATAAATAAAATAAATATTTCTACATTGGTCTACACAGTCTCGGATCACGTTTTACAACATTGATTTCTTTAGGAGCACTAGAAGAATTAAGAGGAGACTTAGTAGGGCTTTGATGATTAGGACTTTAGTTTTCAAGCCTTGGAGATTTGGATAGTGTACTACTCTCAGAATTATCTTCCTCTTTTTTTTTTTTTTTTAATATAAAACGAGTCAATCCTTTGCTGCCTACTCATAAATAAAAAGAACTCCATATATTTATTAGTTACCAACATCAATTTGTTTCTTTTATGTCAATAATAAAAATAGTTAAAATTTTTAAATCCTTAAATTTTTTTATAAAAATTAATTAGTACATCTGAGTTTTTTCTATGCACTATTTTATTTTATATTAGTTTGATTTTCTTACTCACCAATACAAATTTGTATTTTTTAAAAATTAAAAAAAATAAAGTAGTCTTAATCTAAGTTAGATATCTAAAAAATATATATTAATATACAAGTCTAAGACATATAAATAAAGAATTTTTGTAAATATTTTACTAAACATAATTTACCCATGCATATATTCAGAAGATTATTTCCTCAAAAAAATCACAAGATTACATAAAATCTAGTACAAAAATGAATAAACTGACATTAATAGATGACAATTATTAAATGATAAGTACAAACAAGTCAAAGAATTCATTCCAAACTTATATAAATATCTAATATAAAAATTAACAAATTAACATTAATAAATGATAATTAATGATTGAAATGTATAAAGTACAAATCAAGTAAGAACTCAAGTTATAAGAATAAGCACAAGTTCAAAATATATTGAGATTTAAATAGTTAAAAAAAGGTTAAATTTAGGAAGAGAAGTACCAAAGTGGAACTAAAAAGAGATAAAAGATTGAGCCAATAAAAGAATTCCGAATTAGAGAACCACCTGATGATTTGCTTTTGCTCAAATTTTTTATTATTTTTGTTGTCTTTAAATCTTTTTCTAATCTAAAATTTTTTAAGAAAGTTGTAAATTATTTATTAACTTTTTAGATCTAAAAGACTTCCTTAGAAAGTTAAAAGTTTTCTCTAAAAAAAAATGAAGATAAAAGTTAAATTAGTATAGTTTTATTGACTTCGTATTTAAGATAAATTAATTTATTTTAATAACATTAAAATATTTTATTAGTAAGTAAAATAAATAGATAAATAATATTAATATATGTCATTTTAATTTTTAAATTAGAATAATAATATTAAAATATATTTTTAGAGTCTATATTAAAAAAATTTATTAAATGCACCAATTTAAATATTTTAAATATATATATATATATATATACAGGGAGTTTTTCAAAATTTTTATAACTTTCCCAGACCCTTTAAGAGAACTGTCATTAACTATGAAAATATTATAGTTATAAAAAATAAAAATATATAAAATAATAATTTATTTAAATTAAAATAATTTTGAATGAGACGCAGAATCCAATCCAAATACACCACCCTTCACCCAGCGCAAAGAAAAATTCTTATATGGATAATAAATTTATGGATCAAATATATTAATAAATTATATTATATAATTTATATTACATACAATATAATTCATCAATACAGTTAATCATGAACTACCGAACCTTCCCAGCGCAAAAGGCATCGAAGAAGTCCAAAAAGTAGGAATCAGGTTGTGAGCCAGGAGTGTATCACCTTTTCCAAACATGAAAGATTGGCAAAATGACAGAAAGGAACGTCATGTCCTATGTACTGAAAGTGGTAGCTAGCAAAAGCTTTTGTGTACCAATTTCTCACTGCTTTTCATAATGGGTCAGACCACAGGGTCAGCATGTTGAATTCTCCATTGCTCAAGTCATTCACAACCACAAATGCTTTTTTTTTAAATATATTAGGAAATAGAATTATTATTCGAATTTAGAATTTATTATTCAATAAACTTTCCGAAAAACTTAAAAATATGTAATTGTATTTGAAAAGAAATTCTTTTTAATTTTAATTTAAAATAATATTAATTTAAATATTTTTTAAATTATCATATATTTATAACACATCATATTTTATCTTTCCTATTAATAATCGAGTCTTATCTTTATTTTTCATTTAATAATATTTTATTAAATTTTAACAAATTCATTTCAATCCAATCTTTATCCAAGTTAAACCTATTAATAAGGTTTAAGAATATTGAAGAAAGTATGCAAGAATCTTTAAAAATTTTTAAATGACTGAAGAAGAGATGAGTATCAGTCTTAAAATATATAGGAACAAAGTATTCACTGAATGTGGGATATTACTATATTAGGGATGTACATTAATTACATCAAGCTAGATCCAAAAAATTTAATTAAATTTGATTCTTATTATTTTTTTAATACAAGTTCCAATTTGAGTTTGAGTTTGAGTTGGACCTTTAATTCAATGCTCAAGTTTAATTTGATGTAGAAACATTCAACCCAACATGAAATTCAAATAGTGCATCCATCTGGCAAGTATAAATTTGAACTCGAGCTTAAATATTTATTAAAAATATAAATATATTTATTTTATAATATAACTACATGACATCTGATATATTATTTTTTATTTAATTAAAATATATAATTGAACATATTTGTGACCTTTCAGGACAAATATAGTAGTTCAACTCTTTTAGAAATTCAAGCCAAAAATCCTCCTTATTAGTTAATTGAAAATGCTCCTTATTGAACTTAGCCCACATAATTTGAAAGAAAAGCTCGAATTTTGAATATATATATATATATATATATATATATATATACACACGAGTGGTACTTTATTAATCGTAATTATAGAAAATCAAAATCAAAATACAATAAATTTTTATGTGTTTTATAATTTTATTTTAAACATAGTCTTGAATTATAAAATTTCCAAAATAACAATCTCGTATTTTATATGAAATAATGTTAATTAATTTATACCATAATAGTTTTACAACTTTCTCATTTTATATCTATATTTATATAATTATTATTAAGTACAATTGAAATTAATTTCACTGATTTCATTCAAAATTTAAACGATACAAAGGATTTCAAAATACAGTGTTTTGAAATTTGAAAAGAAAATAGTCGATTTCTACATACAAATCGTTTTCTCTTGACGGAATGTAAAATTTGCTCTACAAATGGTTTATACATCCCATGATGTAATTCATGACCTAAAAACTGGATTTGAGTTTGACATAATTTCAACTTCTTGGCAGTTACTATCAGCCCATTTTTCGTGATAATGTCACGAAATAGAGAAAGGTGTTTAAAGTGTTGATCTAAGGATTCTCTAAAAATAAGGACATCATCAATATAGATAATAGTAAAGGTGGTATAAGGAGTGAAAATATCATTCATAGCCTTTTGAAATTCACTAGGGGCATTCTTAAGACCAAAGGGCATTACATTCTGTTCATATTGTCCAAAGGGAACATTAAAGGTTGTTTTATATCTATCTTCTTCATTAATCTGGATTTGTGAAAAGCCTGATTTCATATCAAATTTGTTGTAGATTACTGCTTTGAAGGTTCATTTGAGAATCTCTTTTATTTGGGATTAGGTATCTAATCCATTTTAAAGCTCTATTTAGAGGTTTGTAATTAATCACAAATCTTAGAGCACAGTGTTCCTTTTCAGCGTTGTTATTAATATAAAAGGTAGAATATGACCAAGGGGATCTACATTCTCTAATTATCCTTTTAGTTAATAATTCGAAGATTTCTTATTTATAATATTTGAGGAGTTCTTGATTTATCTGAATAGGTCGTGCTTTAATAGCTATTATACTTTCATCAAAGTCGTCTACGTAGGGTAGGCTTACTACGTGTTTTTTTCTATTCCAAAAAGTTATGGGTATTTCAGAACAAATGTGACTTTCCATATCTTTTCGTATTGCTTCAATCTTATCTTGAACTTCACGAGATTGTAATTGTTCTTGGATTCTTTTATATTTGATATCTTCTTTTAGAAAGTTGATTTCATTTTGTCAGAGAATTATTATTATTTTTTTAACGTATTGATATCTTTACCCTGAGGATTTAAGAGAAAAGGAAAAGTGATTTGAATGGATCCTATGTTAGTGTGGACTCCATGCTAGTCTACTTCAAAATGATATATCTGAGTTAAAAAAAGTGTTCCTAAAATTACTTCTTCATTTAAATTTTTTATTAGAATGAAAGAATTAACAAAACAAACCTGATTATTGCAAATATGAGCATCATAAAGTTTATAATTGATTTGGAGTTGACTTCTAGAAGCAGAATATAATTTAGTAGCTGTTTTTTCACAATATTTGGTAGGAACTAACCCTTTTTTAATACAATTTTGATCAGCTCCTGAATCTAACAGGGCAATTGTTTTAATAACAAAACCATTTATTTTGAGAATAATAGGAATATACTATTTTTGAAAAGTGGTTCAAGAAATAACAGAAATATAATCTTCTTTTTGATTATCTTCTACCGGAAGAGTATTATCCAAGGTATCTTCAAGAAGTGGTTTTTTCCCTTTTTAAATGTAAAAGATCTATATTAATATTATTAATGTCCGTAATTCATTGGTCATTTTTATTTTTCATATATTTAATCTCTTGTTTCAAAGAATCAATTTCAATAAATAAATCCTATAAAGAAAGTTCTTCTTTTTCCTTTTGTTTTTTAAATCTATCATAAACTTCTTTAAGATTATAAAGTTCTACTTGTTGTTTTGAATTTAAAACCATATCTTTTACTTTGAGTAAATATTTTATTTTAACATTTTCATCCTGTATATGTTTGAGAATTTCAAAGAGTTCTTTATTAGCCTTTGTAATAATATTAAGTTTGCTAGAGCTAGTCATATTAATTTATCCTATTATACATGTACAAATTCCAATACATCCATAAATCAGCCTTATGGTACAATTCAGCTTCTAAATCCAGTTACCTTAGAACAGCATAAAAAGAATAAATATCGATATCTTCATATTGGATTAGTTTAAGTAGCAATCAAACCTCTTTATCGATTAGGAATCGATGCCTCGATCTGCCTTCTTCTAAGAGATAGTAGGCATCTCGATTTTCAAAACAGTTTGCTTGCAGTCCTTGAAACTAATACAACCCATGGTCCAGTATATTTTAATCATTACCCAAACTTCACTGTAGATCTAACAGATCCACACATTCTTAAAACCTTAACCCTTAACATCCAAACAAAAATTTTGGAATTTGAATTAGGATCAAAACCTCTTGGTTTAATTTATCGTGTTTATTATAAGGTAATGAAAACTACAATAAATCCTAAAGCCAAACAGCATATAGGAAATCCAAAGGAAACTTGTCTATTAGAAACAAACTTTGAAAGATCTAATACTTTTGTCCCTCGAATGATTAAGTGGGATAATGTTCTCCAAAACCCTACCTGGAATTTTGATAACATCATTAATCCTAAAAAGCATTATGAATCCAAGATATTAGGGAAAATAACAGAAACATCAACAGGCCATATAGAATTGGAATTTAGGAGAAAATCCTTTTCAGCAGCTTCATCTTCTTTCTCTTTACCCAGAACCCAAAGCAGTAGACGATTCAGTAGTTTAGAATTTTCTGGAGAAATTCCTAAAGTAAATAACGTCGATTTCAGTGGAGAAATCCCTAAAGTAAATTATGAAGAAAACATAAGTATTAAGTCAGAAAGCCCTACTCAATCAGAAATGAATATGCCTTCTACTTTAATGGTTTTAACTTCTGAAAAAGATTTTACTCTTGACAAGGATCACCTTCGTAAGTTATAGAATAGGCCGTGTAATAAGATAAAATGTAAATGGTATTTTGCTACAGTTTCTGAACCAGAAAGAGCTAGACTCTTACAACAGTATTATTCTGATCAGATTAAAATGAAACAACATTTAGATTTCTTCGACTGGTATGAGCTAATTAGATATCAGAAAAAAGATATATTAAATGTCATCACCAAGAAATGGTATACAACCAAGAATGAAGTCAGAGAATCAGTTTTCCCTCCAGCAGAAGAAATTAAAATCCCCGTAGAAAATCATGTAATTACAGCCTCTCATTTTAAGTTAGAAAATTTAGATAGACAAGGAGATGTAACTAATAAGGATCTCAACAAAGTAATTCAACAGAATAATTACACTAATCAGATGTTAGTCACTATGGCTAGTAAAGTAAAACAATTAGATAGCAAGTCTTCTGTAAGAGAAATCCCACAATTCAAACAGCTTAATCCAAAACAATCCGTAGATCCTAATCCAGTGTTTAAGCCCATATTATATGAACCCACAAACATAAAACTTACAAAAGGAACAATGGACATAGAAGGTGTAGATTTTATTAAAGAAATCAACGAAAACCTAAAAAAGCTAAAAACCAAAGATCATCCCGAATCTAGTAAGACACATCTTCAAACTTTACATCAGCCAGTTTCTTTAATAGATATTGATCCTTCTCCTGAACAGCTCAATAAGCTCACTGGAAATAAAAGGACTTCAAAAATACAACAACCACGATTTGCCAATCCATATACTAGGAATTACTATCCTAGACCATCCTTTCCAGACGTTCAATTTGAAGAACGCCATCTTGATACTAGAGCAGCATTTACAGGAGAAGATATTACAGAATGGAATATAGATGGAATGTCTGAACATAGTATTTTAAATGTAATTCAAGAAATGTCCATGGCTATCACTGCCATTAAGTGTAAAAATCCTACTAATTCTGATAGTAACATTCTTCTTATCCTTACCACCGGATTTACTGGTGTCCTTCATGGGTGGTGGAATAACTATCTTTCTGAACCACAACGCCAAGAAATTTTAAATGCCACAAAAGTCCAAACCAAAATAATCCCAAATGCCAGCGGTCAACCCACTCAAGCATTAGAAACAGTCCCTGACTGTCTAAATACTTTCATGTTTACTTTAACTCAACATTTTGTAGGAAACCCTCAACAATTAGCAGATAGAAGTTCTGA
The DNA here is from genome assembly GCA_026120185.1 of Voacanga thouarsii. Lineage (NCBI taxonomy): Eukaryota > Viridiplantae > Streptophyta > Magnoliopsida > Gentianales > Apocynaceae > Voacanga > Voacanga thouarsii. Next base: position 1,821,922 of record JANUWF010001479.1, on the reverse strand, counting down.
AATTCTTACAAATTTAACCTGTCCTAAGCTACATGATTTTAGATGGTACAAAGATATGTTTTTACAAAAGGTTATGCTAAGAACAGATTGCCATCGTGCGTTCTGGAAAGAACGATTTATTTCTGGTTTATCTCCTTTATTTGTAGAAAAGGTTAGACAAAGGCTAAAATTAGACTTTGGAAACGCAATTCCTTATGACCATCTAGCATATGGCCAGTTAATTAGTTATGTAAACCAAGCAAGTGCAGATTTATGCACAGACCTAAAACTCAAAAATCAGATGGAATCTTATCATAAGAAATCTAAAAAAGAATTAGGTAATTTCTGTGAAATTTTTGGATTTTCCCCAATAACTCCACCATCTAAAAGATTAAAAAAGGACAAGAAGCGAAGCTTTAAAAAAGAAAGAAAAGAAAGGACTTCTAAGCCTTTTAAAATAAAAGATAAGTCTTCCAAATCTACCATTAAATGTTACTTTTGTGGAAAACGAGGTCATAAAGCAGATAAGTGTAAACTAAAAGCTAAAAAGAAGAAAAAGGTTAATCAGCTTTCTTTACTAAAAGACACTCTAGAACAGATTAATCAAATCCTTGATCAATATGATTCCTCTCCTTCATCAGACACTAGTGATAGTGAAGCAGAAGAAGTATTTGAAATCCAAGAAAACTCCTCTGAATCAGATTTTAGTGAACAATCTTCTTGTGATTGTACAGGCTTATGTACCTGTGCAATAGGAGAACTTTGTATGATTAGCAGTAAACAGTATAATCAAGTTAATGTAATCACTAAAGCAAATAAAGAACTTTTCTTCGAACTTTTAGATCATATTCAGGATGAAACAGTTAAGAGAGAATATTTGTTAAAAGTCAAAGAATTAGTTCTTAATCCAAAAGTACAAGTAGAACCCTACAATTTAAAAGAAGTATTTGATAAATTTAAAGGAAAACAAAAAGAAGACCCTTCTAATTCCCTGCAGGAATTAAAATTAGAAATAAAAGAACTTAAACAGGAAGTTAAATGGTTAAAAGAACAAAATGATCAAAGAATTTTTGACATTAATCAAATAAATACAGAATTAGTGAAACAGAAATTAGATAAGCCTTTAATAGATCCCACTTCAGATGAAGAAATAGAACAAAATGAAAATAATCCAGATTATATTTCAGCCATTTCTCAAATAACTTTTCAAAAGTGGTACATCCCAATCCTTTTCAAAATAGGAGATTTTTCAATTCAGTTGGTAGCTCTTCTTGATTCTGGAGCAGACCAAAATTGTATCTGTGAAGGCTTAATCCCTACTAAATATTTAGAAAAAACAGGTTCTAAGTTATATACTCGTCGTAGGTGAACAGTTAAAAATCAAATATAAATTATCCAATGCTCATATTTGCAATAAACAGTTTTGTTTCATGAATTCCTTCCTAATTATTAAAGATTTAAGTCAAGACTTAATTTTAGGAACCCCATTCCTCACTCAGATCTATCTCTTTAGTGTAGACCAACATGGTGTTCACACCGAAATAGGATCAATACCAGTCACTTTCTCTTTTCTGCAAAGCCTACTCACCAAAGATGTCAATCTCTTAAAAAGAAAGATTATTTGTCGTGAGCAACAGATAGCCTTTATCAAAGAAGACATAAAGTATACAAGAATCCAAAGCCAGCTACAACTAAAAGACATTCAAGATAAAATAGAATCCATCCGTAAAGATTTTGAAAAACAAATCTGCTCAGATGTCCCCACTGCTTTTTGGGAAAGGAAAAAGCATATTGTCAGCCTACCATACATTGATGATTTTGAAGAATCCATGATACCCACTAAGGCTAGACCAATCTAAATGAATTAGGAACTAGTTGAACATTGTAAATTAGAAATTTCAAACTTATTACAAAAGGCTCTAATTAGAGAATCTCGATCACCCTGGTCTTGTTCTGCTTTTTATGTTAATAAAAATGCAGAAAAAGAAAGAGGTGTTCTAAGACTAGTAATCAACTATAAGCCACTAAACAAAGTCTTAAAATGGATAAGATATCCTATTCCCAACAAAAGAGATTTGTTGAAACGAACTTATAAAGCAGCTTCTTTATAGTAAATTTGATATGAAATCGGGATTTTGGCAAATTCAGACATGTAAGAAGATAGATATAAAACAGCCTTTAATGTTCCATTTGGTCAATATGAATGGAATGTTATGCCTTTCGGTTTAAAAAATGCACCCAGTGAATTCCAAAAAGTAATGAATGATATCTTTAACCCTTATTCCACTTTTACCATTGTCTATATTGATGATGTTTTAATCTTCAGTGAATCTTTTGAACAACATCTTAAACATTTACGTCTTTTTCGTGAAATAATCACGAAAAATGGGCTGGTAGTAAGTGCATCCAAACTCAAACTTTGCCAAACTAAAATCAGATTTTTAGGTCATAATCTAACTCAAGGTACATACCAACCAATTTGTAGAGCAATTGAATTTGCAGATAAATTCCCGGATGAAATTAAAGACAAAACTCAGCTTCAAAGATTTTTAGGATGTTTAAATTACATATCAGACTTTATTCCTAACCTTAGAATCATCTGTGAACCTTTATATAAGCGTTTAAGGAAAGATTCAATCCCTTAGGGTTTAGAACAAACTTAAACTGTTAAGAAAATTAAATAGATAGTCAAAAAACTTCCTTGCCTAGGAATCCCAGATCTAACAGCATTCATGATTGTTGAAACAGATGCATCAGATTTAGGTTACGGTGGTATACTCAAACAGAAAAAACCCAATTCCCCTATCGAACAGCTTGGTCGATTTCATTCGTGCATTTAGCTTTCAAGTCAAAAGAATTATAGCACCATTAAGAAAGAAATCATTGCCATTGTTTTATGCATTTCCAAATTTCAAGACGATTTAATAAATCAAAAGTTTTTACTCGTAATTGATTGTAAAGCAAGCAAAAGATGTTTTGCAAAAAGATGTTAAAAATTTAGTATCCAAACAGATTTTTGCCAGATGGCAAGCACTTTTATCTAGCTTTGATTTTGAAATTGAATTCATCAAAGGAGAAAACAATTCCCTTCCCGATTTCTTAACCAGAGAGTTTTTACAAGGACGCATATGACTTTTAACACAGTATTCAACACTGTGATGAGTACAGCTTCAATGCTGGAACTCATTCCTTCTGCCTATAAATACCAACCTGAATCAGCACAATTCAGCATGGATCAACAACTAAGGTTCCGATCACCACAAGGTAATCGTTTTACAGTACTCAATTCTTTCCCATCTCTCCCATCCAATTCTGTGAGCAAGTCACCGCTCACAATGGATCTCTTCAACCCAGCCTCCTCAAAAAACACAGAATCCCAGAAAACAAATTTATCATTCTACACTACTCCTATCCCTACTTCCTTTAAGGAAGCAGTTGTCCCGAAGACGCCAACTAAACCAGAAAAACCAACCCTTTCTTCAACCAAAGAGAAATTTGAATTTCTCCAAAAAACAGTTATCCCAATACTAGCTCTTCCCAGAGAGTTAACAGCTCTTTCTGAAAGAGAGTTAGTTACCAAACTCCATCCAGAAGCCTACCGACAGTCCAGCCATATTTTCAAATTGGTATCAGAGCCAAGTGCTCCATTTCATGCATCATGAAACCCTCTATGATTTGTAAAATCATGACCGAGTAAGTTCATTTACTTTCTTTCTCTAAGTCTTGCACGATGTAGTTTAATCTGCTTTCTTTAGTTCTCAAGTATTATGCCCTTTCATATGTTTCTTCAAGTATTCTTAATCTACAATGGTTGATAGTTAACTGTGAGAGCAGCTAGTACGTTGGTCAGCCCATAACCGTTGGATTAGGCCGTTGTTAGCTGTGTGAGGCGTTGTTTGGCCCGGACCCGAGGGTGGTCCCGTAGCTCTCAACCATAAGTATAGTATTAGGTGTGTCCTAAGAAGAAACAAAGAAACATAGGCTAAGGCATAATTCTAAAGAACAACAGAATTCGTATTAAATTACTCTAGCATAGACAAAGAGAGAGAAAGAAATTTTCTACTCCCATGGCATCTAACCTCTCAGAGATCGATATAGAATCAGTCAATGATTTAGAAGTCAGTTCCCAACTAGATCGAATGGAATCCAGATTAATGAATTGGAATTTACCAATAGAAAATTTTGATAAGATTTATGAAAAAGGAATGTTTGATTTAGTTCAAAGCTATACAATCAAAACAACAGAGAAAACAGTGTCCATAAATCAGCCTTATGGTACAATTCAGCTTCTAAATCCAGTTACCTTAGAACAGCATAAAAAGAATAAATATCAATATCTTCATATTGGATTAGTTCAAGTAGCAATCAAACATATTTATCGATTAGGAATCGATGCCCCGATCTGCCTTCTTCTGAGAGATAGTAGGCATCTCGATTTTCAAAACAGTTTGCTTGCAGTCCTTGAAACTAATATAGCCCATGGTCCAGAAGTCCTTTCTTTTAAAAGGCTTAGAAGTCCTTTCTTTTCTTTCTTTTTTAAAGCTTCGCTTCTTGTCCTTTTTTAATCTTTTAGATGGTGGAGTTATTGGGAAAAATCCAAAAATTTCACAGAAATTACCTAATTCTTTTTTAGATTTCTTATGATAGGATTCCATCTGATTTTTGAGTTTTAGGTCTGTGCATAAATCTGCACCTGCTTGGTTTACATAACTAATTAACTGGCCATATGCTAAATGGTCAAAAGGAATTGCGTTTCCAAAGTCTAATTTTAGCCTTTGTCTAACCTTTTCTGCAAATAAAGGAGGTAAATCAGAAATAAATCGTTCTTTCCAGAACGCATGATGGCAATCTGTTCTTAGCATAACCTTTTGTAAAAACATATCTTTGTATCATCTAAAATCATGTAGCTTAGGACAGGTTAAATTTGTAAGAATTTCAGAACTTCTATCTGCTAATTGTTGAGGGTTTCCTACAAAATGTTGAGTTAAAGTAAACACGAAAGTATTTAGACAGTCAGGGACTGTTTCTGATGCTTGAGTGGGTTGACTGCTGGCATTTGGGATTATTTTGGTTTGGACTTTTGTGGCATTTAAAATTTCTTAGCGTTGTGATTCAGAAAGATAGTTATTCTACCACCCATGAAGGACACCAGTAAATCCGGTGGTAAGGATAAGAAGAATGTTACTATCAGAATTAGTAGGATTTTTACACTTAATGGCAGTGATAGCCATGGACATTTCTTGAATTACATTTAAAATACTATGTTCAGACATTCCATCTATATTCCATTCTGTAATATCTTCTCCTGTAAATGCTGCTCTAGTATCAAGATGGCGTTCTTCAAATTGAACGTCTGGAAAGGATGGTCTAGGATAGTAATTCCTAGTATATGGATTGGCAAATCGTGGTTGTTGTATTTTTGAAGTCCTTTTATTTCCAGTGAGCTTATTGAGCTATTCAGGAGAAGGATCAATATCTATTAAAGAAACTGGCTGATGTAAAGTTTGAAGATGTGTCTTACTAGATTCGGGATGATCTTTGGTTTTTAGCTTTTTTAGGTTTTCGTTGATTTCTTTAATAAAATCTACACCTTCTATGTCCATTGTTCCTTTTGTAAGTTTTATGTTTGTGGGTTCATATAATATGAGCTTCAACACTGGATTAGGATCTACGGATTGTTTTGGATTAAGCTGTTTGAATTGTGGGATTTCTCTTACAGAAGACTTGCTATCTAATTGTTCTACTTTACTAGCCATAGTAACTAACATCTGATTAGTGTAATTATTCTGTTGAATTACTTTGTTGAGATCCTTATTAGTTACATCTCCTTGTCTATCTAAATTTTCTAACTTAAAAGGAGAGGCTGCAATTACATGATTTTCTACAGGGATTTTAATTTCTTCTGCTGGAGGGAAAACTGATTCTCTGACTTCATTCTTGGTTGTATACCATTTCTTGGTGATGAAATTTAATATATCTTTTTTCTGATATCTAATTAGCTCATACCAGTTGAAGAAATCTAAATGCTGTTTCATTTTAATCTGATCAGAATAATACTGTTGTAAGAGTCTAGCTCTTTCTGGTTCAGAAATTGTAGCAAAATACCATTTACATTTTATCTTATTACACGGCCTATTCCATAATTTATGAAGGTGATCCTTGTCAAGAGTAAAATCTTTTTCAGAAGTTAAAACCATTAAAGTAGAAGGCATATTCATTTCTGATTGAGTAGGGCTTTCTGACTTAATACTTATGTTTTCTTCATAATTTACTTTAGGAATTTCTCCACTAAAATCGACGTTATTTACTTTAGGAATTTCTCCAGAAAATTCTAAACTACTGAATCGTCTACTGCTTTGGGTTCTGGGTAAAGAGAAAGAAGATGAAGCTGCTGAAAAGGATTTTCTCCTAAATTCCAATTTTATGTGGCCTGTTGATGTTTCTGTTATTTTCCCTAATGTCTTGGATTCATAATGCTTTTTAGGATTAATGATGTTATCAAAATTCCAGGTAGGGTTTTGGAGAACATTATCCCACTTAATCATTCGAGGGACAAAAGTATAGATTTTTCAAAGTTTGTTTCTAATAGACAAGTTTCCTTTGGATTTCCTATATGCTGTTTGGCTTTAGGATTTATTGTAGTTTTCATTACCTTATAATAAACACGATAAATTAAACCAAGAGGTTTTGATCCTAATTCAAATTCCAAATTTTTTGTTTGGATGTTAAGGGTTAAGGTTTTAAGAATGTGTGGATTTGTTAGATCTACAGTGAAGTTTGGGTAATGATTAAAATATACTGGACCATGGGCTGTATTAGTTTCAAGGACTGCAAGCATTTTTAGGTCATAATCTAACTCAATGTACATACCAACCAATTTGTAGAGCAATTGAATTTGCAGATAAATTCCCAGATGAAATTAATGACAAAACTCAGCTTCAAAGATTTTTAGGATGTTTAAATTACATATCAGACTTTATTCCTAACCTTAGAATCATCTGTGAACCTTTATATAAGCGTTTAAGGAAAGATCCAATCCCTTGGGGTTTAGAACAAACCCAAACTGTTAAGAAAATTAAACAGATAGTCAAAAAACTTCCTTGCCTAGGAATCCCAGATCCAACAACATTCATGATTGTTGAAACAGATGCATCAAATTTTGGTTTCGGTGGTATACTTAAATAGAAAAAACCCAATTCCCCTACTGAACAGTAGGTCAGATTTCATTTAGGCATTTGGCTTTCAAGTCAAAAGAATTATAGCACCATTAAGAAAGAAATCATTGCCATTGTTTTATGCATTTCCAAATTTCAAGACGATTTAATAAATCAAAAGTTTTTACTCAGAATTGATTGTAAAGCAGCAAAAGATGTTTTGCAAAAAGATGTTAAAAATTTAGTATCCAAACAGATTTTTGCCAGATGGCAAGCACTTTTATCTAGCTTTGATTTTGAAATTGAATTCATCAAAGGAGAAAACAATTCCCTTCCCGATTTCTTAACCAAAGAGTTTTTGCAAGGACGCATATGACTTTTAACACAGTATTCAACACTGTGATGAGTACCGCTTCAGTGCTGGAGCTCATTCCTTCTGCCTATAAATACCAACCTGAATCAGCACAATTCAGCATGGATCAACAACCAAGGTTCCGACCACCACAAGGTATTCGTTTTACGTACTCAATTCTTTCCCATCTCTCCCATCCAATTCTGTGAGCAAGTCACCGCTCACAATGGATCTCTTCAACCCAGCCTCCTCAAAAAACACAGAAACCCAGAAAACAGATTTATCATTCTACACTACTCCTATCCCCACTTCCTTTAAGGCAGCAGTTGTCCTGAAGACGCCAACTAAACCAGAAAAAACCAACCCTTTCTTCAACCAAAGAGAAATTTGAATTTCTCCCAAAAACAGTTATCCCAATACTAGCTCTTCCCAGAGAGTTAACAGCTCTTCCTGAAAGAGAGTTAGTTACCAAACTCCATCCAGAAGCCTACTGACAGTCCAGCCATATTTTCAAATTCGAACCTCAGAAAGCCCGTCTCTATTACAAGCATATCCTTTTTGCAACAGGTTCAATTGAATTTGAACATGAAAGAAACTTGAACAGAGCCGACAAAGGCATAGCCTATTCCAAATGTAGGATTATGAAAATGCTTGACCTCAACACTTGGTCGGTCACCGGTATTCACACCCCTATCCAGTTCAAAACATCCTTCAAACCTCCCACATATAATTTTATGGATTACATAGACGCTTGGTACAATTTCATGTACCTCCGAGATCTTACTCATACCTGGTTTGTCAAATATGGCAAAAACATCATTACTCCTATACCAAGATGGTTCTATGCTTGGTGGAAAACCTTTGGTGGAAGCAAATCCACATTATCCAATCAAAATTTGCAAAAGTTTAATCAGTTTGTAGTAGAGAATCAAATTCAGAGATTAACTCTGAATAATCAGCTTTGTAAGTTTTATGTTGAAAAGAAAATATGTTTTGTATTAGGATGGGGCTACAAGCTCGATCAAATTGAAAATGTAAAATATCTCTGTAAAGAGATAAGAGTCAAAGGATGGACTCCTGTCCCTAAACTAGATCCAAAAGAATCAGATGCACAATTCTCTTCAAGCAAAGGAAAGAAGAAAATCAGCAAGACAGAACTGCAACTTCAGTTGCAACTTTTACAACAACAGCTTCAACAAGCCGATGACGAAGAAAGTGAATCGGATTCTCAACCAGAATACAGCCTGTATGAAAATGGAGGCATGGACAACCCTTCTGGTATTGCTCAAGCATACCTTTGTCAGAGTCCATAGTGGCACGACTACACTCCAAAAGAAAAAGAGAGAAAAGAACCCTACAGTTGTATCAACAATAAAAAAGGTTACATGATATCACTCAGACATACTGCAAAATCATTCAGTCAACAGCAGCACATGGTGGACCCCTCCACTCACAAAGACTTTTGGAGCCATTCTTCGTGATGGCCGACAACATTATTCCATCCTCCACTCAAGAGGACCTCACTGCAATAATACAGACTTCAATCAGAGAAACTTACTCCCTCGCCGCCTATATAAGACAGCATTTGATCGAAGATATGCAGACTCATTCACCCTTGAATCCTTCTGAGAGTGAAGACTCCCTCTATCTAGATATCTGTAGCACTTGTCATAGCTTTCGTACCTTTGTACTTCATTCAGATATTGTGTAACCAGTTAATTTCTTTGTAATATAAGCAGTTTTATCAGCAATATCTCCTGGGTCTCAAATTCAAGTTTCTTTCATGTTCAAATTCAATTGAACCTGTTGCAAAAAGGATATGCTCGTAATAGAGACAGGCTTTCTAAGGTTCGGATTTGAAAATATGGCTGGACTGTCGGTAGGCTTCTGGATGGAGTTTGGTAACTAACTCTCTTTCAGGAAGAGCTGTTAACTCTCTGGGAAGAGCTAGTATTGGGATAACTGTTTTTGGGAGAAATTCAAATTTCTCTTTGGTTGAAGAAAGGGTTGATTTTTCTGGTTTAGTTGGCGTCTTCGGGACAACTGCTTCCTTAAAGGAAGTGGGGATAGGAGTAGTGTAGAATGATAAATCTGTTTTCTGGGTTTCTGTGTTTTTTGAGGAGGCTGCGTTGAAGAGATCCATTGTGAGCGGTGACTTGCTCACATAATTGGATGTGAGAGATGGGAAAGAATTGAGTACTGTAAAGCTACATGATTTTAGATGGTACAAAGATATGTTTTTACAAACGGCTATGCTAAGAACAGATTGCCATCATGCGTTCTGGAAAGAACGATTTATTTCTGGTTTACCTCCTTTATTTGCAGAAAAGGTTAGATCCTATAAAGAAAGTTCTTCTTTTTCCTTTTGTTTTTTAAATCTATCATAAACTTCTTTAAGATTATAAAGTTCTACTTGTTGTTTTGAATTTAAAACCATATCTTTTACTTTGAGTAAATATTCTATTTTAACATTTTCATCCTGTATATGTTTGAGAATTTCAAAGAGTTCTTTATTAGCCTTTGTAATAATATTAAGTTTGCTAGAGCTAATCATATTAATTTATCCTATTATACATGTACAAATTCCAATACATCCACAAGAGGAAGCATCACTTAGGGATACTTAGGGATTCACTATCAGACGAATTTTCTTGAATTTCAAAGGTTTTATCCATATTACTATCTGATGTATTGGAGGATTCAGATTCATCCAGAATGGCTTCTATTTGATCTAGAATATATTTATTTAAAGAGAGTTCACTTATTTTCTTTTTCTTTTTATACTTTTGTTTACATTCATCAGCTTTATATCCTCTCTTCTTGCAAAAGTAATATTTACTTCGATCTTTATCTTTATCTATTTTTGTCTTTTTCTTTCTTTTAAAACTTTTATAAAACTTATCTTTAGGAATTTTATTGGAAGCTTTTCTTTTGGATTTATTTTTTTTTAATTCCTTAGAAGGAGGTTTGATGGGAGCGTATTTCACAGAAGTTTCCTAATTCCTTTATTGAATTTTTTTGGTAGGTTTCCATTTGGGCTTTTAGTTTTAAGTCAGTACCTGCTTCTACTTGGTTCACATAGCTAATTAATTGGTCATAAGAGAGGGTTTCATATGGGACAGTACTACCCCAATCTAATTTAAGCTTTTGTCTATCCTTTTCCGCAAATAAGGGAGGAAATCCATAAATAAATCTTTCTTTCCAAAAGGCATGATGACAATCATATTGAAGTATTACTTTCTACAAAAATATATTTTTATACCATCGAAAGTCATGTAATTTAGGGCAGGTTAAGTTAGTAAGGATTTCAGAACTATGATCAGCTAATTGTTGATGATTTCCTACAAAATGTTGTGCTAAAGTGAACATAAAGGTATTTAAGCAATCAAGTACCTTCTCATGTGTTGTTACTGGTTGATTAAAGGTGTTTAGAATGGTTTTAGTTTGGATTTTGGAGACATTCATAATTTCAAGACGTTGATTTTCGGCTAACTAGTTGTGCCACCACCCATGAAGGACTCCAATAAGGCCCAGTTGATGGCAGTAATTGCTATGGCCATTTCTTGGATGACACTGAGGATTTGATGTTCAAGCATACTATCAATATTCCATTCGGTAATATCGTTGCCAGAAAAGGCTTATTGAGTATCTAAATGCCTTTCTTCAAATTGGACATCAGGAAAAGAAGGTCTAGGATAGTAATTCCGTGTGTAGGGATTGGCGAATCGTTTATGAAGGGGTTGTTTAGATTTGGAAGTTAATTTATTTAGATTTTCAGGATTAAGATCATGAACTGTTTGGAACATTTTTCCTATAGAGTTGTTTTAGTTTTTCATTTAAATCTTTCAAAATATCTAAGTTAGCATAATCTATTTTGAAATTTTGTTTTGATAGCTTTAAAGATTTATCTTCATATAAAATTGGTTTGAAAATAGGATTTGAAACAATGGCTTGCTTTGGGTGATATTGTTTTAATCTAAGTATTTCTCTAATGGTGGATTTATTATCTAATTGTTCTACCTTTTGTGCCATAATAATTAACATCTGATTTGTATAATTATTTTGCTAGATGACTTTATTCAAATCTTTATTAGTGACATCGCCGTATTTATCTAAATTATCTATTTTAAAAGGAGAAGCTATAAGAATATGACCTTCTATTGGGATTGTGATTTCTTCTGGGGAAAAACAGATTCTTTGACTTCATTTTTGGATGTATACCTTTTTTTTTTTTTTTTTTGCTATCATATTAATGGATTCTAATTGGTCATATTTACCTGAATATTCATATTAATAAAAAAAAGTCTAGGTGTTTTCTAAATTTTTTGAGATCAGAATAATATTTGTCTCTTAATCTAGTTCTTTGATAAGGTTTTACAGTAACAAAAAACCAATCTATTTTGAGGTTATTACAGGATCTATTCCATAACTATTTTAAATAGGTTTTATCTAATTCAAATTTATTATCAGAAGAATTCGTCATCAAAGTATCAGGCATTTGCATTTTTTATGTCATCAAGCTAGAGGATTTTATACTAACATTATCTTTATAATTAACTTTAGGAATTTCTCCTGGGAAATCTACACTTTTGAGTTTTTGAGTACTTTGGCTTTGAAAGAGAGGTCTGTGAGAGGACGAGGAAGAAGCAACAAAAATGATTTTTAGCTAAATTCAAGTTTAATATTGCCAAAAGCTGTCTCTGTAATTTTGTCTATTTTATTGGATTCATAATATTTTTTAGGATTAATTATATGGTCAAAATTCCATTTAGAATCATGAAGGACATCATCCCGTTTGAGAAAGCGAGAGGCAAAGGTGTTTGATATTTCAAAATTAGTTTCTAACAAACAAGTTTCTCTAGAATTGCCTAAATGAGATTTGTCTTTGGGATTGATGGTAGTTTTCATGACTTTATAATAAACACGATAAATTAAACCAAGAGATTTGGATCTAAGTTCAAATTTTAAATTCTTTGTTTGAATGTTCAAGGTTAAGGTTTTGAGAATATAGGGATCTATGAGATCCACAGTGAAGTTGGGATAATGATTAAAGTAAATGGGACCATTTGCTGTATTGGATTTGAGTACGGCTAAGAAGCTATTATTAAAATCTAAATGTCGACTATCTCTTAATAGTAAACAGATCGGAGCATTTATTCCTAATATATACAAGGGTTTGACAACAACTTGTACTAAGCCAATATGCAAATATTTATACTTATTTTTTCTATGAATTGAAGTTCTAAGGTTTCTTGATTGAATAACTGAATGGTTCCATAGGGTTTATTGATAGAAACTATTTTCTCGGTGGTTTTGATGTTATAATTTTGTACTAAATCAAAATTTCATTTTTCATAAATTTTGTCAAATTTTTTTGTTGGCATTTTCCAATTTATCGGTCTAGATTCAATTCTATCTAATTGAGAGCTAATTTCTAAGTCATTTATGATTTCAATATCTATATCAGATAAGTTTGAACTATAGGCCATGGATAAATGACACTTTCTCTTTCTACTCGAGACAATCAATCGTCTTAAATGTTTTTTCTCTATTCTTCTCCAAGTTTATCTTCCCATCTTCTTCCTAGGACAAACCTAATTACTATATATGGTTGAGAGCTACACCAAATTGCCCTCCTAGGCTAACTATGGCCTAATCCAACCATTTTGGGCTGACTAATGTATGAGCTGCTCTCACAATTACCAGTCAACTACATAGTTGAAGAATAAGTGAAGAAAATAAAGGAAGAGAATAATAGAGAAAAAAGATTAAAGACTACATCATGCAAGAATAGAAAGAGAAAGTAAAAAGGCTTACTTGGACGTGATGAATTTAATCATACAAGAGTATAGCATCGGAGGTAATATAACAACAATAGATGGAAATCATGACAATAATAGCATCGACATTCATTAGGTTTAGTTATCTTCTTTTTTCTTTTATAAGTTTGTTTTATCGGTTTTTTATATCCTCTTTTCTTATAGGTTTTTAGGTCATGAATTATATCATGGGAGGAATAAACCTACTTGCAGAGTGAATTTTACAATCCTTCAAGAGAAAACGACTTGTATGCAGAAATCGATTATTTCTTTTCAAAATTCGAAATACTGTAATTTGAAATCCTTTGTATCGTTTAAATTTTAAATGAAATCAGTGAAAAAGTTGTGAAGAATTCATGGGTACAACAAATGGTATCAGAGCCTGATTCTTTCTATAATTTTATGTGTTTTATAATTATATTTTAAACATAGTTTTGAATTATAGAATTTCCAAGATAACAATCTCATATTTTTATATGAAATAATCTTAATTAATTTATACCATAATAGTTTTACAACTTTCTCGTTTTATATCTATATTTATATATTTATTATATTTTTATTAAGTACAATTGAAAATAATTTTTTCCTAGTAATGATATCGATGAGGAAAAACATTGAAACTGAACAGTAAAATATTTTGTTTTATTAAAGAGGATTAAAATATTAAAATATATAAATAACAAATAATTAGAAAAAGATGTAATTAATTAACATTTGAATATCTATTGTTGAAAATAAATAATTAGATATGATGATTGAAATTAATATTGTCAAAAGTTAGGTCCTAATAACGTTCAGTATCCTACTGAACAACAAATTAGTGATAGAAAGTTATAATGTAAAAAAAAAAAAAATGATTGGTAACAATAATTCATCAAAGTTTAGATGACGACGGTTTTCGATTAGTGATTGGTTTGCATGTTATTATTACCAATCGGTTTTGTTGATTGATAATATGCCTTTCTTTTTTTCCTCCCTAAAAGTGTTCTATATAGTATAACTTAAATTGAATTATTACTATTTTCATACAAAATAACCGTGAAACAATATATATATATATATATAAAATATGTATATAGATTCAATTTTTATAAATTATTATATCTAGAATTCATACAAAATAAAAAAAAATAGTATATATACTCTCTTTGTTTAAAAATAATATAGTCATTATACAAATCATATAGTTAAGCAAATTTTATCATCTACAAAGCTTTAAAAAAAATTAAATTATCTTTATTCAAAATTTAAAAAAATATTTTGAAAATTAAAAATTAATTGACGTTATAATTTAACTTTTAAATAATAAAAAAATTATAAGAAGCATACAAAAATCTTTTATGCAAATGGCAACGTGTAATATTTTGGTCTTTGTAGGTGTGTAGTGGTCCATATATTTTTCTCCTGTCTTTTTCATGCATAAATAGCATCATCCTATTCCTATATATGCGTGGCGTGAAGAAACAATGATAAATCCGAAGCATCATTGAATTGCGTGGCCTGAAGAAACCTTCCTTCAATAATCCAAACGTCATGTAGTAATAGTTGAGAACTTTGCTAATGGAAAAAACAAAAACATTGGTCCTTCTAAATGTAAAACTTGACGACTTGGACATAAGAATCTTAGGAACGAATTACTATATCACAAGAAAGTCTACACTACACTAAATCTCTCTCTTCTTGTCTTCTGCAATCTATGCCTCTACTTTTTGTTAGTTTTATGGGTTCATATTTCTCTCCTCTTGCCTCCTGCGATCCATGCCTTTTCTTTGATTAGTTTTATGAGTTTAAGACTAAGGTTGAAAGCCTTCTGCAACCGGTTTAAGATTGAGGGTTGAAAGCCTTCTGCGATCTTACCTTTAATAACTAAAGAGGTTAGTCAGAAGATTTTTGTGTGATTGGACTATAAGTTTTGTTGAGGTAAAATGTGGAAGAAAAAGGAAAGAGGAAGTAAATATAGATATAGATACAATTTACATAATTTATTTCCTACTCAAATGGGGAACAAAGGTAAGCTAAATATATTAATCACAGGATTGAACTCAATTTTAATTTTGAACAAATAAGAAAGAATAAAGAATTAAAAATTAAAATGAATTAATTATTATCCCTCTTTTTTCCCTCCTTTCCTTCCTGTTCCCCTTCATGCCAAAGTGAATTAATTATTATGTGAAGTATTTATTTCCTTTTCCCTCCTTCCCTTCTCCCTCTTCCTTCCCTTCGTTCCAAAATATTTATCACTATCACACAAATTATACATATTAGTGAAGTTATAATATTTGTGAAGATTTTAGAGGAAAATATTGATTTATCCTCATTAAAAAATATAAAACTATTTAAAAATTTTAAAATCATTTAATACTATAATTTAATAAAGTAATAAATGACAATAGTACAATTAAAAAAATAATAAATACATTATTAATTTTACAAAATAATACATAATTTGAAATAGAAAATTTAAAGAGTAACATATATCTTGAAACGAAGAACTATTTATAAAATTATATACTAAGAAAATTAACGGTGAAAGTTTAAATAAGAGTCATATTTATTTATTTTTTTAAAAAATATATTCAATCCAAAATAAAAATATTATTAACGATCAAATTAATATAAAAGAGAAGTAATGATTATTTTTTAAAATATTAATTAAATACTTTTTATTTTAATATTAATGTGATAGAATTATAAATTATTTTATTATTAAACAAATATGGAACATTGAGTGTAATCCTAAAATACAAAAAGGACAAAGAAACCACTGAGAGGACTAGGAGGGAAAACGTACTATTTGGTCAACATATTCCTCCCAATCTCAGCACCATGTGGGGCTGGGAATCATCATGTCACCCTTAAAGCTAAAGAAGCTCACGTCACACACACACACACACACTCTCTCTCCATATATAAATTTGTGTTTACCCTTTTGTGCACATGTATGCTTTGAACAATGCCATGGATACTTATGCTTTAAAATTTCAACCAAAAACTTAAGGTTTTCGCAAGTACTTTAGACACTATGATTGCAAGTTATCCACCGAACCTATTCCCCAATATTTTTAAAATATTTTAATTTATATTTAAAATTTTATATTTTATCTTTAAAAATTATAATATTTTCTTCAATATATCTTTTTATATTTTTTAATAATAAAGGAACCCTTTTAAAAATATTTTAATTTATCATAGAAAAAATTAATTTATAAAAAAGTTCTTTAAAATTTTGTATTTCATCTTTAAAAATTATAAGATTTTCTTTCAATATGTTTTTTTATATTTTTTTAATAATAAAAGAACCCGAGGTGCACAAAGAGGCACAAAGAGTTTATGTCTTGGGAGAAATTTCAAAATTAATCATCTTGACCAACTCAAGTACTCAATGTATCTTTTTATACAATTGATTTTTAAATTTCAAATTACCGTAGTTATCATTAGTTTTTTTAAAAAAAATCTAAGACCTGATTGGTATATTTCTCCATTTTATGATCATGATTAATCCGTTCTGGTTATTAATTTACACATTTTTTGTAGGTGATTAGCCATCACATTGTAGGTTGTAAGTTCCATCCCTATTGTGTGCATAGTTTATGTTTATGTGTAGCAAGGGTAATATTCCTATATGTAATATATTTATATTTATGTTATTAATTGTATAATCACCATTAAAAATATAAATTTTATTTTAATCATTAAAAAATGACAATAATCGAAATTCTTATTGGTGCAAAAATAATTGAAATCTAGGTCTAAAGATCATTATATAGTACTTCCTCTATTATATGCAAAAATTGAAATTTTAGTATAATAGTATTATAATATTTATAATACTAAAATATAAAAATATGTGAAAATAGCAAGTGTTTTATTTGAAATTAGAAATTAAAAATTAACACATAAAAGAAACATTAACTTTCTTATGATATATAGTATATCCAATTTTTTTTTTTTCAAAGTGAAGAAATGTAAAATATTTTTAAATAGAATTTGAAATTGTACAATCCCACCCCACTATTTTTAAATATTCCCCTCTACTACCATGCTTGACTTTGGCTCCACTTAACTTTTCTAGTTTTGTACATGACTTTGCATATAAAATTGCCATCACATATCCCATCAATGAGCAAGTCACCTGGGGTGGGATTGGAGGAGCAGCTAGTTACTAATAACTACCTACTACAAAGTCTCCCCTCAGCGTATGATGGTAGAAAAGGAAGGGAAGAAATGTTTTGACAGAATTGGTGCCGTAAACTAATGAATCTTTTGTTTGGTAATGAAAGCCAAAAGCATTATCAAATTCCAATGATTGATTGATTGATGTTTGTGCCTTCTTTTGTGCTATTGTGATGGCGTTGCTATTGTTGCTTCTCTCACTGGCTCACCATGACAGTGAAAATATGCTTCTATTAATACCTCCCAATGATGCTTCCCAATCCGCCCAGCCATAACTTTCCTCACAGTGTCTTCTTCTTAGTTCTTCATAAACTTGCTTTTTCTTCATTATACTTCCAATATTCGGACTTTAAAGGACCACTGCAATTATTATCAAAGTCCAGTAAAGGTGGGTTTTTAATGCCCATGCACATTAATTAATATATGGAGTATATGCTGGCATAGAGATATTTCTGTGATTCTTTGCCGCTGCCTTCTTGTTTTTGGGTCCTGGATTACGTTTTTATTCTTAATGATTATGACTTTACATGGCTTCTTCTTAAGCTTTCTTTCTTGAGAGTTCTTTTTGAAGGGCTCATGAAAATGGGTTGAAAGATTGATGGGTGTGTGGAAGAATTTATCCAATTTGCCCCTTTTTTTTTAGTTCTTGTTGATTTTTTATTTTCTTTTTGAACTGAAATGACCTGTAAACAAGTTATTTGAAGTGTTCTCCTGGATATGGGGTAGTACTGTTGACATTTTGTAAGAGAAATATGTTTTATGAGGCAGAATTTAAACATTTTGTAAGAGAATTATGTTTCATGAGGCAGAATTTAAGCATTTAACCTGGAATCCCTGTTGTTTTAACGTTAAAATTCACCCGGAGAAGAGGCTAGTTTATCTGGCTTCTTACTGTTCATGTATGAATTCAACTTTTTCCTGAGTTTGTGGGATGAGTATTTGTTCTTCAGATAATTTGGGGCCCCCGGGGGGGCTGCGGGTTTGGGAATTGTGTAACTTTTCAGTTAATTTCATAAGTAAACTGATGCAATCAAGGCCTGAGTATAGTTTTTATGGGTTATAAGGAGGCTAAGAACGGTTTGCTGTTTCTCTCTAGTTACTGTTGAATTTTGATATTCCCTATTTGATCATTTCATATAATCAGAAGCTGAATCGCAGTCAGATAATGAAAGCCAAAAGAAGCCATGTATTGTTGTGGCCACTGGGGAATGGATGACTATTTTCATTTTGTAAATGAAAATACTTATATGTTTTGCTGCATTACTGTTAGATGGTTGTGTCCTAGTAATATGAAGAAGAAAAATGCCTGATATTGGCAGTGTATTTGTGTTTCTGATGTCAGACAAAAGATACATGGTAATGCAATTTGAAGTAAAGCCTCCTAGATAGTCAATGAGATCTTGATACTTCATTCTTGTGATCCAGGAATTCATCTGGAAGGGATTTGTGTATCTATTCAGAAGCACAATTGGCTTCTTAACAGGAAAAGCTCCTCTGCCTGATGATTATTGTGTTGCTTTAGTCACATATTATGCTCTGGCAAAGCCCGTCCTCCTTCTTTGCTACGTCCTCCTTCTTTGCTACACTTGAGCAAGAGACCTTTTGGGTCTATATGTGCATTGCTGATTGCAGTAGTTGGAATTACTTCTAACAAACTGTTCCCAACCCTTCAGAACATAGTAAGAGGAGGGAGTTATGGAAGATGGATTGCTGTCTGGCAGCAGTGAAGACATCAGAATTCGAACATCCTCTTCTATAACACCTGCTGTTGTTTTGAGTACCTTAGTTGCTGCCTGTGGTTCCCTATCCTATGGATTTGCAGTAAGTTCCAAGAGCAATATAGATGGAGACAAAAACTTTCATACAGTAATCAAGTGGGTTGTTGGAAAATAAAATGGGGGAAATACTTGAATGCCGGTAGAAAACTTTTACAATTTTGGTATTATATTGTTTAAGAAGAAAAGGCATACAAAAATGTTGTGAAGATATATCTATGGAAAATGTATGTTTGGCAAAAGTTTGAAAATGTTCCCCAAAAGAGGTTCTGTGGATGAGTGTTTGACTGTTATTTCAATTTTCACAGATTAAGAAAGAAGTATGAGCTATTTCTTACTGAATTTGAAAAATTTGAGGTCCCTTTTACTCCAAAGGGGATAAAACATTTGGATTATGGTAATGTCATTGGATTCAATGGGTTTACACCAGTTAATTTTTGCAGATTGGATATTCTTCTCCAGCTGAGTCAGGTATCATGGATGACCTTGGGCTATCTATTGCAGAAGTGCGTGCAGATTTCTCAGAGCTTTTTCCTTATTTTAGTATCTATAATGCCATATTTCTGGCACCTGATCTAAAATATCCTATGTGTTGTCTTTGAAAGGATTATCAAGTTGAATTTGGAATTTCAAATCATGTTATAATTTTGGCTTCCTCATTTCCACATCCCTGCTAAAGGACTGTCAACCAAATTTATTTGAACATGAGGATAGAGGCCTTATTGCACTTGAATGTGCCTCAATCTCAAGTGTTTGCTTGTTGAAATTCAACAATGACTACATGTCCATACTGTTTGAACTTTGTTGACCAGTGGAAAATAGAATGCCCAAAAAAAAAGAAGCTTTTTGAACACTTTTGTTGAAATTCAAATGTGGCTTTGTGCTTCTGGCTTCCAGAGTTAAATTTGTTGGGTTTGGATAAGTAGATGATGACTTTAGAAAGATTATAGATTTTTTATCAGATTGCTTCAAACCAGGCTTGCAAAACTTTGTAATGCTGCTTCATGGAAATCTACACTTGTTCAGCTTTTTAACTACATTCTTTCATATTTGGTGAGATAAGTTACCTGAATTATGAATGGAGTTATATAATGTGTTGGTCAAGTATCTTATCTTTCAAGGTTATATTCTTATTTTGTATATTTTCTTATTGTGAAGTACTCAATCTTTGGATCATTCTTGACGTTTGGAGGAATGATCGGCGCCCTAATAAGTGGGAGAGTGGCAGATTTTGTTGGCCGCAGAATTGTGAGCTTCCAGTTTAGTCTTATGTTGATTAGGTTCAGTTGTTATAATTCTCAGTTTAAAGCTATGAATCTGTTTGAGCTCTCTAATTTTGTTTGATTTATGATGCCAGACGATGTGGCTTCTGGAAATATTCTTCATCATGGGATGGATTTTAATATTTTTTGGAAAGGTGTGTTAGTTTTCATCTTATAACAATTTCAGTAAGATTTAGCATGAGCTCTTTTTATAGCGTTAAAGTAATAATTCAATGTACATGTATATTCATTCAGTATAATGACTGACCCCAAAAAGTATAATATTATGTGGAACCATGATTAGTAACCTGTTTATGAAATACATTTACAATAAAAGTGGCTTTCGATTAGTATACTGGTACTCATGTACCACTGAATATATGTTTAGTTTTAAATATATTAAGCATCTTTATTAGCTTGGACTGAGCAGATGAAAAAATGTTGAACAAGGACAAGGTTTTTCGAATACTAGTGCTATATAAAACCGGCAAGTTGCTTCCTTAACAAATTTGGTTCTGTAATTACCATGGGTACTGCGTCATTGTCAAACTCACAAGTGAATGAAAAGTGAACAAATCCACAGAGAAACCAATAAGGAAAGCACAAAATGCTAGTCTTAGACTGTGACAGAAAGCAAAAAACTCACTGATATTCAAAGTGATCTTTTTGTTATGCATCTTCCTTTTGTGTATTTTTATTTTCATAATTAATCCTTAGGTTGGATGGATTTGTTCTTTAATCCAGGAATAGTTTATATTTTTTATTTATGTTGCTAACATGTTAGTTGTTTGAAGAATGCTTTTTGGCTTGACACTGGAAGACTATTAATGGGCATTGGAGCTGGTCTTCACTGTTACGTGGTAGGAGTACATAAAGAATCTTGCCCATTTTAATTTAAACATTACACAATGCATCAAATGAACAAATTAATCTTGCAAACCAGGCACCTATATATATAGCAGAGATTAGTCCCAAGGACATTCGAGGTGCATTTACAGCTATTGCTACGGTACAATAAACGTATATTCTTTATTTGGATTAGCAAAATTCAGCTGTGTACATTTGTTAACATGCAGTATGTATTTTACAGTTCACAGTAACTTTTGGCTTTTCATTGATGTTCTTTGTTGGGAATTTCATGGCATGGCGTATGTTGGCTGTAGTTGGTAAGAATTGGCACTGACAGGATGCTTTTCATATGGTATCATGTTTATTAATTTTAAATTTTAATGGATTGCATTTGCTTATTCATTTAGGAGCTCTACCTTGTTTGGTCCACATTGTAGGTGTATTCTTCATACCTGAATCTCCTAGATGGTTGGTGAGTAAAACTGAAATTCTAATTCAACAGTTTTCTAATTGAACAATGTCAGTTTTGGGGCTTTTGGATTTAAGGCTATAAAGA